>JAUIZM010000115.1:0-215628 GCA_030848705.1 Heracleum sosnowskyi
AAATACTTGTAAACAAAATTAAAGGAGAGTTTCCAAAAAGTAAATGTAAAAGGTGATTATTATTTTTTTTTCACAACTTCGTAAACAGTTGAATGTATCCGGAATGAGACTTGACCATCGATCATCAATTATATATACGCGGAAGGTTATACGATGTCTCTAAGATTTTCTCGATCAATTTTTCTAATCTTTTAGAATTTTTAATTTTTTTTGTTGAATTTTAAATACTAATAAATTAAAAAATATCCTTTAACATATTAGAAGTAGAATATGTGTTCGAATTTATTGAGGAGAAGAGTTCGAATTTATAGGGAAAATATATAATTAAAAGTTATATTTAAAGTAGAATAGGCATTCAAATTCAAATTTATAAAGGAGAAAAGTTCGAATATAAAAGAAATACTTGCAAAGTTCTATTTGCAGTAGAATAGGTGTTCGAATTTATAGAGGAGAAGAGTTCGAATATAAAATAAGTACTTGCAATTAAAAGTTCTATTGGAAGTAGAATAGACGTTTGTAATACATAATCTATATTATCAATACTATATTATATAATAGACGAAACATTAAAAGTTTGGTCGATCGGTATTGTACGTTGTGATTTTACTTAATTGTCATTTCTTAAATTCGCGTTTTTACTTAATTAACCTTACTTATTTATAGAAATATATTATTAAATAATAATATTATCTATTTATAACCAATTACATTTTTCACCTAAAATACATAATTTTTTTATTTTTTCTAACAAATTCCCCTACCTTTTCAAATATATCACGGGCAATTAACTTTTTTAACTAATACATATGTTAGTTTTTCTATTTTTCCTTACTAAAACCCCTCATTTTCCAAAAATATCACGGACAAACCTTTAGTTATTTATTTTTAAACATAATATTATAATTATTTTTTAAAAAGTTTACCTATTTTAACATGTCTACTTATTTTTCTTAACAAATATAATTACTAAAAATATTAAAATATAAATAATCAAATACCTATTTATAACAAATTACCTTTTCACTAAAAAACATTATAGAATTTTTCTAACAAAGTCCCTCATTTTCTAAATATATCACGGTAAATTGCCTTTTTCAATTTACTTTTCTATTTTTCTCACTAAAATCTTTTTTTTTCTAAAAATATCACGGAAAAACCCTTTACTTATTTATTTTAAAACGTATTTAAATAATTTAAATTATTAAATTTTAAAACCTCATTTTCCAAAAATATCACGGGCATTTACCTTTTTAAACTAAATATATGTTACATTTTTTATTTTTCCATACTAAAACCCTCCATTTTCCAAAAATATAACGAGCAAACCCTTACTTATTTATTTTAAAATTTGTTTTAATGTTTTTAATTAATTAAAAGTGTTTAGCTATTTTAACATGCCTACTTATTTTTTTAACAAATAAAATT
This sequence comes from Heracleum sosnowskyi, assembly GCA_030848705.1. Lineage (NCBI taxonomy): Eukaryota > Viridiplantae > Streptophyta > Magnoliopsida > Apiales > Apiaceae > Heracleum > Heracleum sosnowskyi. Next base: position 1,426 of record JAUIZM010000115.1, read on the forward strand.
TTAAAAATAATAATAAAATAACAATTAACAATCTGTGCATCGCACGAGTTTTAAGCTAGTATTATCAAAGACGAAACATTGAAAGTTTTGTAGTCTGGTCATGAAAGTTTTTGTAGTCTGGTCACTCAATTCATAGTCGTTAGATATTTTTGATCAAATCGATGAGAACTGTTAGATAAAATATTAAAATTATTATATAGAATATCTTTTCTATTTTTCCTAACTAAAACATCTCATTTTCCAAAAATATTGCAAACAATTTCATTTACTAAAATAACATAATAAATTTATAATTGCTAATAACTAACTCATTACCTTTTTTAGCCAAATTTTATATTCTTTTTATTTTTCTTAACTAAAACCTCTCATTTTCCAAAAATATCACAAATAGATCTATTTAATAAAATAAAATAATAATATTATAATTATTAATAACTAACCGATTAGTTTTTTTCCCAAAACGTATATTCATTTTTATATTTCATAACTAATATTTCTCTTAACTAAAACCTCAAAAATATCACGGACTATTACATTTATTAGCATAAAATACTAATATTATAAATCTATGTATCTATCTATACTATATTATTAAAGACGAAACATTGAAAGTTTTGGTACCTGTTTTTTTGGTACGGTACTTGCCTTATTTAATTATATATTTAATTATTATAAAAATTATTATAATCAGTTACCCTTTCAGTTAAAATGCATTACCATTTTTTTCTAAAAAAATCACGAGTAATTTCCTTTTCAAGCTAAAACATGTTACTTTTTCTATTTACTTTACTAAAATCCCTCATTTCCAAAATATATCACGAGCAAACCCTTACTTATTTATTTTAAAACATATTTTAATACTTTTAATTGTTAATTACATTTCCCCTCTCTTTCTAGAAAAATCACGGGCAATTACCTTTTTCAGCTAAAACATGTTATATTTTCCTTACTAAAATCTATACTTTTCCAATTATATCACGGATAAACCCTTGCTTATTTACTTTAAAATCAATTTTAATAATTTTAATTGACAATTATCTTTTTCAACTAAAACATGTCACATTTTGTATTTTTCTTAATAAAACCCCTCTTTTTTTCAAAAATATCACGGACAAATCGTTACTTTTATATTTTAAAATTTAATGAAAATATTTTACTTTCTATTTTTCTTACTAAAACCCCTCCTTTTCCAAAATATCACGGGCAAACCGTTACAATTAATAAAATATAAATAATAAAATTAACAATTATTAAAAACAATTTGTGCATCGCACGGTTTTAAACTATATTATTAAAGACGGAACATTAAAAGTTTGGTAGTCGGATGGACGGACGGTCGGTACTTAGTAACATTATTTATAACCAATTATTTAATTACCCTTACTTATTTAACATTATTTATAACCAATTACCTTTTCAGCTAAAATACATTACCTTTTTTATTTTTTTTCCTAACAAAATATTCTCTTTTTCTAAAAAAAACACGGGCGGTTATCTTTTTTAACAAAAACATGTTACTCTTTCTATTTTTTTTACTAAAACCCCTCATTTTCCAAAAATATCACGGGCAAAGCCTTACTTATTTATTTTAAAAATCTATTTTTTTATTTTAATAATTAAAAGTATTATGAGCACTTTTTCAGCTGAAACATGTTACTTTTTCAAATTTTTTTCATTTTCTAAAGAAATTATTATTAAATAATAACATTTTTATAACCAACTACCTTTTCAGCTAAAATACATTACTTTTTTATTTTTTCCCAACAAAATCCTCTATTTTTCTAAAAACAATCATCGACAATTATCATTTTTAACTAAAACATGTTACTCTTTCTATTTTTCCTTACTAAAAACCCTCATTTTCCAAAAATATCTCGGGCAAATCCCTACTTATTTATTTGAAACCTATTTAAATACTTTTAATTTTAATTACGGGCACTTACCTTTTCAGATAAAACATGTTACTTTTTCTATTTTTCCTTACTAAAACCCTACTTTTCCAAAAATATAACGGATAAACAGTTATTAATTTATTTTAAAATTTATTTTAATACTTTTAATTATTTAAAAAAGTTTAACACACCTACTTATTTTTTTAGCAAATGCAAATTAATAAAATATTAAAACATAAATAATAAAAATAATAATTATTAATAACAATCCGTGCATCGTACGGGTTTTAAGCTAGTTAAAAATTCTATTGGAAGTAAAATATGACTGTGAATTTATATATATTTTTTCAACGAGAGAGCGGCTTATTAGAAATGAGTATGTTAACAAGAAAATTAATATACAAGATAAGTATTCAATGTATAAAAGTTGCGATTTCGATTTCGATTTTAACAAGGAAAGCGTGTTTAATAGGAAGATGACTTATTGAGAAATATGAGTGATTGTTATAATTTTATAGATATAATTTTAAAAAAAATTACAATGTCGCCGTGAAGCCCGACTTTGTTAATTTGTAGGTTAGACATGTAATTAAAAGTTCTATCGGTAGAATAGGTTTTTGAATTTATAAAGTAAAAGAGTTCGAATTTATAAGATTTACATATAAAAAAGAGTTCTATCAAAAGTAGAATATGTATTTGTAATGAATATATAATTAAAAGTTCTATTAGAAGTAAAATAGGAGTGCGAATTTATATAAATTATTTTTCATACATATAATAAAAAGTTCTATCAAAAGTAGAATAGGTGTTGGTAATGCAAATATAATTAAAAATTATATTATAAGTAAAATAGGAGTGCAAATTTATATAGATATTTTTTCAACGAGAGAGCGACTCATTAGAAAGAAGTATGTTAACATAAAAATTAATAGGCAAGACAAGACAAATATCCAATGTATAAAATTTGGAATTTGGATCTTAACAAAGAAAATGTGTTCAACGAGAGAACGACTTATTAGATAGAAATGGGTAATTGTTGATGTACAAATTGATAATTTAATTAATTGTCTATTTAACGCCGCTACGAAACGCGAATTTGTCGACTATCGAAATCCGATTTAAATTGAATGTAATAAAATAAAAAGAATGAAAAAAAAAATATAATAGTAACAAAGTGTAACACTGCCAAATTCAGCGCGGTCAAAGAATATGAGATATACACAAAAGAAGTATTTAAAGAAAGAAAACACAGTTGAAGCAAGAATTGTTATACATACATTATACATACAACCCCAAGAACCCCTCTACCTCTTAACCACAAATTCCAGTGTTTTGATAAATGGATTGTATCTGTTTACAAAGTATGTTGATAAGCCCTTATTCTTCACAAAGATCCAAACTTTTTAGTCATAAGCTGTGTTTGATTCTTTTTCTTGATTTGGGCGCTGCTCTGCTTGATTCAATTTCCGTTTCCACTCAAATTTCTCATGGTAACATTTCTATCATATTTATACTTAAATTTGTATAGGCTTGTGTTTTTTATATTGGCTTTGCTTCTTTTTTTCCTTGATGGTAACATTTCTCATGCTATGCTATGTTTGTATATTAGTATGATAAATTTATAATATGGATGCCATTATGATGTAATGCATTGTGGTTGTAAAGTTAAGCTTATTTCTGCATATGAAACTTAATTTTGTCCCGTAAAAGTTATTCATATTTGTTTTACTTGTGTGTGGGGTGCAAATTGCAAAATGAAAGATTAGAGGTTGAGTTCCTATTGGACATTGTGGTAGTGTTGGAGGATTGTATTCATATTTAATAGATCTCTATGTTTTAGGATTTTCAAGTGTATCTTTGATTTTGGCGGTGAGAGAGTATATGAAATTTCTCGTACTGGCACTTTTAAATTGTAGTTTTAATTTTATGCTATTTAACTCCTTAATTTTCTCAATATACGCAAATGACAAAGAAAATTCAAGTAACCCTGCCACAGTGCCTAGTCTTTTGGATAATTACCGTCTAACAAATCACTTTAATTCGGGCTTTTAGAGCCCTTTTTTTTTCTGCGACTTAAAAAGATCCAAACTCTTTAGGTATATGGCATGGATGATGAGTTTTCAAGGTGTGGGTGGTGCTCGAGTCTTGTGATTCAACTTCTTGAAAAGTTATAACCTTGCTTTACGCAAGTAATTTGGGTTTTCGAGTTTTGGGTTCATCAAGTGTGGTGTGCACATTCAAACTCCCTGAGAAGCTTCAGATGGTAACATTTTTATAAATTTGAAATCGTATATATGAAGTATTTTAATGATGTTTTTTTTCCAAGTATAGTCCTTTACCATACTAGCTTGACTTTATGATGTTGATTCATTTACCACTTCTTTTTTCAATTTGTACTAGAGATAGAGCTGCAAAACTAAACGCAACCGACCAAGTGTATCCTGAGTCGTATAGTATGTCACCCTCCATCGTATAGTATGTTACGAGGGTAAGATGTAGTTTGGGAGGGTTAGATGTATGCAAAACTTACCTCTATCTGACTATGCCTAGGATTAGAAAAATATAAACATGCATATGAATGACATGCAAAAATTAAAAGGCAAGAACCAGTAACTATCAAGCAGAATACTAGCCTTTAAAACTTAAAGGAGCTGAAGGAGTTAGCCAAATTAAATGAAAAACTTTACATTTTGATTTTTGAATTTTCGAAGTTGGTACCATGTGCGTCTTTCTTTAGAATATCATATGGTCTACAATAGTTATTTTTTTGGTCTTTAAAATTCTTAAGCTAGACAGTTGAGGGTAGGTGGCTTACTCGTCAATATTATTCATTTATTATCACTGAGAGATCAACACTAGTGTATGTTATAGTTGTAAATATTGATAGTTGTAAGTTTGTGATATGTAGCGGCTGTATTAGGCTTGATTAGAGGCTAATAATATGTAATATAATAGGCTGATGTTAAGGGACATTGGTTGTTTCTAAGCATATATGAAGAAATATTTTGGCTGATTTGCTCTTCTTTGTTCTTGGGCTTGCGAAGAACTAATAAGCTGTGATAAAGCAAATTCAATAATATCTTATGAATCTTCGAGAGATGAAATTTTTGCCTCGAATCATTCAGGCAAACTCATGAACAACTTCTCTACAAATTTGCTATTAGGTCGATCTTCTTCCATCAACCGCATTTTATTCAACACAGCCATCAAATTGTCATAATAATCTTGTATGGCATCTTATCCTTTCATGGTTAAAGTCTCAAAAGCCCTTTTAAGATTTAAGACTTGCATCCTCTTTGTTTTTGCATTGCCTTCATATAGTTAAAAATACAATTCTTTTAACTTGTCTCGAGCCTCTTTTCCTGTTTCAAAGTCGTGATTCTTGTGAAAATTAATTCCAAAATAGCAGCATGAATTATTGATAAAGCCCTTGAAGTCTTGCTTAATTCATCTTCGTGAGCCATGATTTGATTAAGTGTTGGATTTTTTGCTAGAGGTGGTTTCACCTAGACCTGGCAATGGACCGTGTCGTGTACTTGAATGTAAAACACATATCCGACCCGTTTTGGATTCGTGTACTAAATTTGAAACACATATCCAATTCAAAACGTGTCGTGTACTTTACGTGTCGTATTCGTGTACATTAAACAAAAATATAAATTTAATTTAATTAAAATTTATATATTATAAAACTATTTTAATTATGTAAATTTTTATGAAATGTGTATTAAATATGTATTACATACAATTTTACAAAAAATTGTAAATATAATATAAATGTATACTTCTTATATATAAATGTATAACTTACTGCCAATTAGTCGTGAAACTTTTATTTATTGTTCATATGTAATTGTTTATATATTTTCTAAATATGCAATACTGTAAATAATATATATTTTTTAAAATTATTTATTTACTTCATTAATTTGTGTACTTTCGTTCCGTGTCGTGTACCTATTGTGAAAACCCAAACCCGACACTAATTATATTCGTGTTTTTTCGTGTTCGTGTACTTTCGTGTTCGTGTACCAAAATTTTGCACCCAAACACTAATTATCCGTGTCGTGTTCGTACCGTGTTCACGTGTCGTGTATCAAATTGCCGGCTCTAGTTTCACCCTCTCAGTTTCAACCCCCCGTCCATAAACCCAATATTCTTTAATGAGCATTTATCTTAATAGACCATACTTGATAATTTAACCATTAAAATTGGAGAGACATTTGATGTGTGGTTTGAGGTCGGGGCTATGTTTTCTCTCAAAAACTCACAGGCCCCTTAAGATCATTAAGGCTATTGATAAAATTTGTAGGTGTTTTTAGCATAAAAAAGAAAAAAGAACATGTGAAATAATATTGATAAAGGCTACATTTTACTCCCGAGAACGACCTTGTGGTTTCATATGCAAAGGACTAAAATTTCTAAAAGTTAGCATCTATCTTATCTACTATTATTTTTAAAAAAAACTAACAACAATAAAAAATATTAAAAATAAAATAAAATAATTTTGAATTATTCTCAACGCTATTACATCTCAACTTCAACTATTATACATTTGAAGAGTGCGAAAATTGTCAAATGGGAGAAAATTACAGTGAAATTGAGCATGTTGGACACAAATACGGAAGGTCCACTTTAAGAAATAATACAAGTTAAGGATACAGGAGGTTGTGTGAGGAAGAAACTAAACCACGACCAGCCTGCTTTCACATTTTTGAGGAATATAAAGTAGTGAGTGATACTTTTGAGGTTGATCATCTCAGAATACTTCCATTCAGTTTTTGGTTGAGAGCTAGAAATTTATCTTTGTTCCATCTCACTGTTGTATGATTCTTGACTTATACAAAACTCATGGTCGAGTTTTCTCCAACAATGGAAGAATGATGAGGAACTGAAGTGAAGATAAAAAAGAATTTGTATATTTATTATTAAATAGTTTAATTTTATGTCTACAAGTTATATGTGAGGTCTAGTTGGCTAGATAGTTATTTAGATTTATAATAAGTCCAATTGTTCATGGCCTTGGTCTCTTAGGTTTTTTTTTGTTAGGGTTTCTATTATTCCATATATAAGCATTGAATCCCTGCATATTAATTAGACTTGATTATTGGAATTTATTGAATATTGAATTGGGTCTCTTTTATGGGTTGCGACATGATTATTCTCTCTTCCACGGTTGAAACTGTTGAGGTAGTGGGTGTTGTGAGGTTGATCCACCCAAGTCAATTATTTGGTTCTTTTCCTATCACATATCCATCGTTCTACAAGTTATCCTGCATCAAAATATCCATCGTTCTCAAATTTGTCCTACATTGTTTTAGTAACCTTCTTTTTTTTTTCTTCTCTAATTTCACGTTTTGCCAGCATATAAATACGAGATTAAAAATTTCCAGGACTGTAAGAATGTTACAAAAAATCGTGTATTATCATTTTTTTTAATATCGTGATATCTCGTCCTATTCCACTATTAACTATGTTCGTCATCTAAGCCCTTTATTTGAAATCACAGTTCTCTCCATAATATTACACTAAAAATGTAGGTGTTTTAGTTATACATTGTCTTCAAAAAATTGATATGCTAGGGTTTTATATTAGGCTATTAGCTAATAAAACGTTACTCTAAGGTGCTACGAATTCTTTCTATGAAATGTCAAGGTTTGAGGTCATCATTAAATTATTTGAGGATAAGATAATTTGCAATGAGGGCATGCGCCCACCCAAATTAAAGGAACAGATTATTATGCTTAAAAATGTACAATTTCAAAGTCTTCATTACATTGATGAGGAAAAATAATATTTTGAATGACAGTGGAGCTAACCTCCATACGAAGTAAAGGAATAGATGATTGCTGCAAACTAAACACGACCGAACTGTATTTTAACTAAATAATTGTTGGTATGCAGTGCTACAAGTTCCTCTTATCAAAGTTCAAGTTTTAAAGTCTACATTAAAATAAAGAGGCATAAGAAAATATGTAGTGATAGGGGATGCATCCATCCAAATTAAGAGAATAGATGATTTATGCTAGATAAAAAAAGGCAAATTTAAGGGTTCACTTAATTATTTGCAACAAAAATTTGAGTGACAGGTGAGGAGGCGTCATACAATTTAAGAGAATAGATGATTAATGCTAACTATATAGGGCCTAACCGTAGCTGATTAGTGCCAACTAAACGAGGTCTAACCCGACCCGAAAGGAAAACACGGGATTAGATCTACTGCGATTGTAGTTTAAATAGATGCTGCAAGACCTAAAACATAAAACAAATTATCAAAGAGGCGGCCCGGTGTATCATCAAAGGTAACTTCAAAAATCAAAGCTTAAATTTTTTAGTTCTATTTGATCAAAGTTGATAACCTGGTTTGAATTTTATCATGTTCACTTTTTTTGAAATTCCCATTAGTTTACTTGATTTGAAACCATAGTTACTTCTTCATCTGACTGTTTATTGAATGTATTCATTTTCTTTGGTTCTACATTACCTTTATACTTAATTGACATGTAACCTGTGTAAATTGGTCGGTGCCAGTACTATTAATTCTTCAACAGGTCTTTATACCGTAAATAAAAAGACACATGCCTCTTATTGGTTTGATAGACGAGCAGAATTAAAACAAATGCAGCCTATGATAAACTGCATCTACTGTTTCCTATATCCGCTTGATTCATATATCATATACAGTTTTGTTATGTAATCTATGCCTAAATTTGATATGTGGTCATTATCTGTACAGGTCCAAACTTGGAAACATTTTAGGTTAATCTGCAGATAATCTACTCTTTCATTAATCACCCCACCCACCCAATCTTCCCCCATTCCTACCTCATTTCCCAGTTCCCAATATGCATAGACAGTGTGATATGAACTCTTTTTACTTCTGTGATATGTCTACTGATGCCTTATCCTCACAATTCTGTCTTCCCCTGCGGAATAGTTCAAATGGGATTCTACTGAGTCCACAAGCATACCTATGTGTGTGTGCGTGTGTGTGTGTATTGTAGTTTCTATGATTCCACAAGCATACCTATTGTACTAAGCAACACTTTAAATATTTACAGTTTTAATATATATATGAATATTTTCTTAAATTAGCCACAAAATGATACTACTTTTTCTATTATTTCGATTTACACTACTAAATTAATAACTACACAGTTTATAATTTGTTTTGCTTGTTCAGATATCCAAAACCCTTGTCTGATCAATAATTTTCAAAGAGGGAAGATGATGGAAATATGCTATTCATTACTTGACTTGATGTGCATATGAAGATTTAAGGCAAAAAGATATTTGTTTCTTGTTTGATTGAGTGTTCAATCGGTACTTTTATTTTCTTTTATTATATCGAATAGACGAATACGAATAATCACATTTGGAGTACTGGTAGTTGACAGATAAATATATGATCTCAAAATTATTGAAACCAAGTTGGTATGGGTACTGATTGAGCTGATCTTTTGGCTGCCTCCCTTGAAACTCCCTTCGAACTTGAGCCGGTCTTGAACAAATACTTTAAGGTTTGGGCCAATTATGGTCAGACTAATCTTTTTTACGCCCCTATTCTTTTTTAATGTTTCTTATGAAACTTAAAACTTAACATTTTGGAGGAATTTACTTACATTTAATTATTTGGTTTGATTTCTGCTTACTTATTCCAATAGGTAACTGAAACTCTAATTAGTTCTGCATCTGAGTGGTTTAAAAGAACTGCACATAGTAATATTGATTGATTTGACAACACCGAGGTGCTTGGTCACTTCCTGTAGCCTTTAATATCTGCTTTCTACTAGCTCTCTGAAAAGGTATCACTAAAATCTTTAAAATCTTCTATAATTTCAGGAAAAGGTGATGTCATTGAATATAACGAAAATCATACTAGATTTTAACTTACGTGATGGGATTTGTCAAACTAATACGCATCAAATGGAATTATCTGACGAGGATGTATCTATTGAATTGACGGCCCCAATCAGCGGAGATGGTACTAATGATTTAAACTTACCTGATGGTCAAACTAATACACATCAAATGGAATTGTCTGACGAGGATGTATCTATTGAACTCATGGCCCCAATTGGAGGAGATGGTACTTATGATTTAAAAATTACCTTATGGCCTGTTTGGATGGGAGCATTTCATTTCAAATACTGAATTTGAATTAAATTCTTTGTTTGGATTGATCAAGAATTTGAATTTGGATTTGGCCCAAATTCTTGCTCTTTTAAATTCAAGTCCATTTGTTAGAATTTGAAATAATATTTTTTCTGGCGTCATTTGAAATTATTAGAAGCTGTGTTCACTCGCCTACCCTCTCGAGTCTCGACTATCTCTTTCTCTCTTCTCTAACTTTCTCTCTCTGCGCTCTCTCTTTCGACTTTATCTCTCTCTCCTCTCCCACTCACTTTTCTCGACACAATCTCTCTCGCTCCTCTCTCTCCTCTCGACTTCATTTCTCTCTGTTCGCTCCCTTCATCTCTCTCTCTCTCTCTCTCTCTCTCTCTCTCTCTCTCTCCCCCTCCCTCCTTTCGACTTTGCTATTTCATTTTCGATTACCCTACCATGAGGTATGTATATATATAATACCTAATTTTTTTAAAAACAATATATAATACCTAATTGATTCAGTATATGTATCTAATCCAATTCGATTCAAAATTTTAACACACACATGTGTATATGTAATGCAATCCATTCAATGTTATCAAATGTTTGTGTTTAATGAGGAAAATCTCTTGTTTTGTTTCGCAGTACATGGAAAAATCAACTCAATAAGTATATGACACTTGAATTCTTACTTGCAAGCCGTTGTTTGTGCCCTGCATCTCTATATTGTCTCAATTGATGTTTTTAATTGAGTTGCTCGTCGCATTTGTGCTTAAATATGTATATATTTAGGCAAATTATTATTAATATACATGCATATTTTACGAGATAGTCGATTCGATTCAGTACCGTTAATGATATTGTGAAGCTAGGTTGGGGGTTTGGGAAAGTTTTTTAGTTTAGTAATTTAGGATATGAGTAATTGTTTAGTTTCGTATATGAATTACGAGCTCATGTGAATAAGCAAATGATAGGGTAATGGGTAATTTAACTCTAGTGACAAGTTTAACTTTGTTGCAAGTGTTTATTTCACATCATAAATGAAGAAATTGATATTAGTTAATGATAAAATATGTTCGTGTCATAGAATATATTTAGGTGGAAAACTATTTAGGAAACTAATAATTGGGAGGACCATGAGAATAGTGTGCAACTGTGCATTGGGTATATTTGAAATGATGGAGGCCTTACGTCACTAATGTGATGTAATTAGGCGTAGATGGGAATAATAATGTAATAAGCTATTTGGTTCTTTTTATGTGCAGGACTTACAAGGAAGATATACTAGAGTTTTGATTTTATTGGCATTTAGCTTGAAATGGGTATTTGCTTGAGTTCAAGAATCAAAGTTGTGAGCCCATATCACACAGGTACTCTACTGTTATGCATATGCATATGTTCTTTAGTATTTAGTAAAAAGGAGTACATAGTAAAGTGTTAGTATTTAGTTCTTTCATTTCTTCTAATTCAGAATATGAGTAAATAGCTAGTGGTTAAATTTAGACTGATTTTATCTTTAATAGTCTAGTGAACATATACTGTGGTGATATAATGTCGGTTTTGGTGGTTTCGATATTCTTCCTATTTTTTACAGAATGTTTAGTGTGCCTTTGATATGAGTCAGAGCACTAGCTGTCATGCGTTTGAGTCTTGATAATTAGTTATTGTTCTGAGTTAAGTCAATAATCTGAGAGTTTATCTGGGGTCTCTGGGATGCTTGCTGCCTCTGTTTTGAGAAAGTCTCGTTTAAAATGCTGCAACCAATAACTAAAAGAGAACATGTAATCTCTATAGCATTGTAGCCTTATTAATGACCCTGCAAGCCTCCGTGGAAGTACTGATTAATGCTTGTGAGTACTTAAATTTATGTAGTAACGTTCCTTATCATCTAAGAAATTGGCCCAAAAACACTAACTGGCTTGGTCATGAGGATCTTTAGGTAAAATGCAAGGACTTGATTTCCAAACTGGGACCAATAAGAAAAGGTTAGTTTTTTAAAAAAAAAAATTAATGATTAGCTCATGTCCGCTTATTTGACTCAAACACATGCCAACTAATTAATTTGTCTTGCTAATTAAGCTACTAATATTCTCCGCATGCTTGCAAAAGCTTTTCAAAATGTGTATTTACTGTGCAGAGGGCTGAGTTTTATTTGTTTAAGATTTATTTGTTTTGGTGATTTTATTCAACATATCTATGTTTTTACTATGTTTTGGTGAACTTATTATTCAGGGTGTGATTGTTAATATTGTTACATGAGTCAATATTTGAAAATAGAACTACGGGCGATGGTGCAGAGCACTTTGAGGAGTTAGCAACCGCAATGGAGTTAGAAAATGAAGCAAATAGCACTACTGAAACGGGTACTGATGAATCAAACAAAAGGCAGAAGAGAGATCGTCTTGTAAATAAATAAAGTGAAAGAGCCTCCAAGACCCACATATACGAGATTGTATTCTAGGCTTGTTTAAAGTTTATGTACTTAAAATGTATTCTAAGATTGTTTAAATATATTCCCAGGGATTTTTACTGGATCTTTAAATTGTTTTCTCAAATGAAATTCTAGTTGTTGCCAAACACTCTTGGAATTTGAAATTCAGGATTTGAAATTCTTATACTTACCAAACATAGTATTTGAATTTGAAATTCCGAAATTCAATTTTAGGAATTGAATTCCTATATTTGAAATGAAATTTGAGTTTCCAAACACAACATTATGGGATTTGTCAGACTAATACGCATCAAATGGAATTATCTGACGAGGATGTATCAATTGAATTCACAGGCCCAATCAGTGGAGATGGTACGACTACTGACCGAATACTATCATTCAGTTGGTTATTTTTATATAACCAAGTGTTATTATATGATGATTCCACTTGATCATGCAAATGTAGTTGTGGATGTTGCAGGTGCTGATACTGAAAGGCATCAAGTGGAAGTACCTGCTCTGGATGCAGGTATTGGTTTCACGGCCCCAATCAGCAGAGATGGTACAACTACTGACTGGATTTTATCATTGTCTAGTTAGTGGTTTTTATTTAACCAAGTGTTTATATGATTTTAGTTGATCATGCAAATGGAGTTGCGGATGTTGCTGGTGCTGTTGCCCCTGCTAATACTGAAAAGTTATTATTTGAGAAGCATCGGCATTTGTGGGAAGTGGCTGAATCTTTTGAAGCATGTAGAAAAATGCCCCAGGATCCACATTTTCTCCCTTTGAAATCCGGCAAGGAAAACTGTGAGGGAACTGCTCTTGGTAAAATGGTGATCTTTTATAATATTGCTCAGAAGACCTCAAATTTGCATCTTGATACAGAAAGAGAAGCTATCATGGATGACTTGTCACTTCTTGAGGAATTGGAGACACATGGATTTGATGTTGCACTACTAGAAAATCGTTTGAACAAGATACTGTGTCTTAAGAGCCAGCAGGAGAAGCTCGTAAACATGTTAGAACAGAGGAAAGGGCGGCTCAGGGGACATGATCAAAAAAAGTGCAAGAATAAAGAGAAAAAAGCTAAGATAGAAGAGAGGATGAAGGAGTTGCAGAAAGAAACTGAATTGGCCGCTAAGATGGATAAAGAAAACGATGCTAAAATTGCAGCTGAGCAGCAGGCACAGAGAGTTCACGGTGAAGAGCTCCACAGGATCAAGATCCAGTTTGAAGAACTTGTTGCTTCCCTGTTGCACTAGACAACATTTAATAACAGAGCAGATATGTTTAAGTTAGAACTTTAGTTGGATTATTCGCTATGTTGTCTTCCATAAATTATGTATGTCCTTTGAAATTCCTGATGAGATGCTGGATTAGTTTTTTAAAATTCCTGATGACAATAGTTGGATTAGTTTCAACAGACTGTTTTGCGGTGTACTGGTTGGTTTTGCGGTGTACTGTTATATCATCTCAGGGAGTACAGTATAGGGACTCTTACAATAACCTGAAACAATGACAGTTGAAATAAAAGAGCAACAATGCATGAAGAATCTGAACAGGGTCTTGCTCGAATTGCAATAGATTGATATATTCCTGCAATGTACTTTATTTACAACCGTAGCATCCGCTAATACTACAATGTCAAGTAGTTGCTTCTGTTCCTGCAATACACTTTATTTACATCCATGGCATCAATGTCAAGTTGCTGCTTGGGCAGTAAAAGTAACAGTACTGTTGTCACTGGGTTATTTGTGTTCAAATTATCCTACCCTCAGCAGCAGTTGTACTGCAGCTCGCAATAAATCTTTTAGTTATACTTCTCAGACAGAGATTGATCTTAGTCTTAGCTACATGGATGAATCCAGTGATCTTTTCTTAGTTATCTCAAAAAGTGGAGGAGACATTGGATTAATTTGCTCTAATTTATTGCTTACATTATATTTTTACATTATACAAATAATAATAATATTATTATTAAAGTAGTCTTCCGCAACAAATTATAACTTTTTGGATGGGATTTTATACCAACCTACTCGATCCAAAAATGGGCATTACTAAACTATGTAGCGGTTGCTAAAAAACATAAGAAATTAAAAGATAGATATATTTATCTTTATTAGGCTGGCTAATGTCTTTGTCATGATTGTAAAAATCATTCAGCCCGAAAATCATCAATTATTATGATTACTTTTCCTAACTACTTATAACACACATTCATGGTGTGATTCGGGATTGACTTGATGATATATATATATACTATATAGTTAGCAGCAATAAGTGGTGTCTTTGTATTTGATTTCTTCACTCACCTCGGTGGTTGATCGTTGGATACTTTCTATTCCTTCATTTTTTTCAAAAGTAATGTATTATATATCGAATTGGTATCTATACTATTATATTAAAGACGAAATTGTAGTCTGTTTGTAGTCTGGTCCTCCATAGTTTGGTCATCCAATCTCTAAATGTTAGATCTTTTAAATTAAATTAATGAGAGCATTGGATATAATACTAAATATTTTTTGGTATGTTGTGATTTTACTTAATTGCCCTTACTTAATTGTACTTCGTGTTTTTACTTAATTACCCTTACTTATTTATAAAAAAATATTATTAAATAATAATGTTACCTATTTATAACTAATTACCTTTTACACCTAAAATATATTACTTTTTTTATTTTTTCTGAAAAATTCTCTTACTTTTTCAAAAATATCACGGACAATTACATTTTTTTAACTAAAACATATAAGCTTTTTATTTTTGCTTACTAAACCTCTCCTTTTTCCAAAAATATCACAGACAGTTTCATTTATTAAAATAAAATAATAAAATAATAATTGTTAATTACTAAAATTTCTTCTTTTCTAAAATTATCGCAGACGATATCTATCTATACTATACTATTATATAATAGCCGAAACATTGAAAGTTTTGATTTCAATTTTCGGTAATTTATTATATTTAATCTATTTATCTATATTATTATATAATAGTCGAAACATTGAAAGTTTTGATTTTCGATTTTCTCACATATATAACATAACTACAAACTCTTTTAATTATACTTTATTTAGAATTCAAAAACACGACCTTTTTTTAGAAAATATTTATATTACAATAAATATATTGATAATTTTGACGGCTATCTTTAGTGACATGCTTACTAAGCTAATAAACTATTATAAAAACTATAAAAAAAAATTATATTTAAAGTATTAAAGTACCACTTTTAATTATTTTTTTAAAAATGTAGCATTTTCAGAAGTATTAAAATCTCAAAAAATTTAAAAGTAAATTTCAAAATTAATATTAAAGTCGTCTGTGCGTTACACGGGTTATAGGCTTGTATAATTTAGGTACAAAATGTGTGATGTTGATGATATGTAAATTTAGAATGTTTTAATTTGGTGAAAATGATGTGGATGTATGAAATTTATTAATTTATAATCAATCATATGTGTCATTTTGTTACTATTTATGTACCTATTTCGGTACTTCTAGTATTTTTTTTAAAATATTTATAATTTAATTTTTTATACAAATTTTAAAATATCTTAATGGTGTATCTATAATATTTCTTCTATTTTAAAAGTAATTTTTTATTTTTTATTTTTAGACAAACTTAATGTACTTTGACTCAATATCAAAACTTATAATTTACAAATTCAAGAAAAACCCGAAACAAATATTTTAGTGAAGATTACTTATATTTTTTGAATCACAATTGTCTAAATCATTTATAATTGAATAATACTATATACCCTGAATTGAATCTCAAATTTGTTACCAAATAACACGTGTCATATTTTTATTTGTGAGATTCATATATATATATATAGGGTTCTACTCCAATAGAAACCTCCTTTAGCCTAGAAACTAGAAACTAGTGGCAATTTTGTAATTACTTGAAACGGTTAGGCTTGTTATATAAACGAAACAAAATTATAAACACAGTGCATACATCTCTTTCACTTTCAGGGTAACTATGATATTTCCGGTATTTGCAGATTTATCAATTCAATCATCATAACTAAAGAACAGCAGATCTCCAAGTCATGTAATTCGAAGGTTATAAGGGATTTGGGTGGAGATGAAATATGGAAGAAACTTAATTTCTTTAATTGTATTTTGAAATAGTAGGTGGTTGTATAGGTTTGTGGGCAGAGTATCAGTAGTATAGTATAAATTTAAAACATTGTCCATTTATTTGTGGATGTTATTTTGTTTGTTAAAATGCAATTCAGGACTTCCCACGAGAAGTAAAATAATCTTAGAAAAAGTTTTGCTCCTTTGAAGTAAGAATTGAAAATATATTCAGAAGGTTTATAGTTACAAGGAAAAACAAATGAGAAAACTTATTTTTTTAATAAAAACATAACTTTAAATAATGTAAATTATCAAACTTACAAATACAAATCACTAATTTTAATTAAATATATTAAATAGAAATTACAAACTATCAAATCACAAAATTATTAAATGTAGAAAATTAAAAGATAAATCACAGACCTCGAAATTACCAAATTACTAATTTAATAATAAAATTCACATTCTCAAAAACACTACTAATACAAGAAGAACTATTGCCTCTATAATTGTTTTTTAACAAGTACATATAGCTCCACTGAAAATTACTAGAGCATCATAATTGATATACTAATCACTAAATGAAATACTACAAAACACCAAATTAAATTGTATAAATCATTAATATGTACTGCACAAATCACCAAGTTATATAATACAAATTATTAATAACAATTTAAATTATCTGATGTAATTGTTAATTAGTTAATATTTATTTATGATAAATTTTTTATATTGTTTAAAACTGTATTAAGAAAACACAAAATTCAATTAATTACAATTATTTGAGCATGTAGGCTTCGCTAAAATGATTAGTTAAAATAATATAAAATAATAATTAAACAAAATTCGTTGAAGCTGCAAACGTGTTGTATTTCAATAAAATTTGTTATAATGATTATTTGAAAATAATAATTTTTTATTACTAAATATTATAAATATATAATACTATATTATTTAAACATGTTAATAAGATGATGAGGTGAAAATGAGCATATATTAACACTATCTTTAATTATGAAAAATGACCAAAAATAAGATTTTTATAAATTATGTACGAATTTTAATTTGATGTACAACAAAAAATTAAGCTCTCTAGAAATGCTCGTAACCTATCAAATTATACAAATAATTAAATAGATTTTTACAAACCACCATATTATATTCTACAAATCACCAAATTATATCATACCAATCACTAAATTAATTTACACAAATCACTATCTATAATAATCTAAATCACCAAATCTAGCTTTCAATGCTATTTTTGTGATACTTTATATATTTGTTCTATTGTTGATTTTTTATTGAGTTATTGTTGAATAAATAGTTTAAATTGAAATTCATATCTTGTGTCAAAAAATTATTCAAATGTAGAATTTCTAATTTTCAATGATTAAAAGTTATTTTACTTGTGAATGTTCTTATAAATATTCATCAACATCTTAGCTATTTATGTTGCATAAATTTAATTCATATTTATGTCAATTTAAAAATACACAAATAGCTAGATTTATGTCAATTTTGAAATACACAAATAGCTGACCAAATAGCTAGAAATGAACTTGTTTTAGTTTCTTTTTGATAATAATCACTAGTTTAATTTACAATTACTCCTCATATTACAAAATCACCAAACTTAATTTTAAATATATATATTAACACAAATCACTGTCTTTTTATATATAAATCATTATTTTTAACTGCAATCTTCTTTTAAGAATTATAAAATCACTAATTTAATTATAAATTATAATGTACTACATATCAATTTAAAATTACTAGTTAAAATAACAAATTAATAATCTTTTCTAAAAAATTAATAAAATTTTAAAATCTAATTTTAAGAGTCAAGATTCTCAATCCAATATATAACATTTATGAGTGGAAAAACAACTAAATCAATTTTTTAATATACATTGAATTCTTATAACTATCAAATTATCTGTTAATAATCATATTTCATAAAGAAGTTTTCAAGCTTTATGTGGATATCAATATTTTTACTAACACAAATCATTGTCCTTTCATATATAAATCACAAATTTTAACTACAATCTTCTTTTAAAAATTATAAAATCACCAATTTAATTATATATTATAAATTATTACATATCACTTTAAAATTGAGTATTAGTTAAAATTATAAATTAATAATCTTTTTAAAAGAAATTAATAAAATTTAAAAGATTACTTTACTTAAAAACACAAATAACTAATTTTAATAGATCAAAATAGTAAAATACCATCGATCTCACCATACCACAACCCAAAATCAAAAATGCTAGATATCCATTTTATATAAAAATCACAATAAAAGAACATCTAATGGTAAAATAATTAGTTGAACTCAATATCATTTCACCTTCATTTTAGACTAAAAACAATAAAAAAATCTGAAAAGCTTGCATCCAAAAATTCAGAAAAACAAGACTATATACTAAACAGTCATCCCTCTGGCACCCACCCCTAAACACTCAATTTACAGCATTATTATTGAAGTTCAAATAAGTTCAAAAAAACGAGCCAGCCTAATATGAAATTAAAAAAGCTGGCTACTTGACATCCCTGGTACTTTTCTTGCTGCTCATCATCGCCCATCCATATCATATGATCCTAATCTAAATTCAATCTTTATAGGTGAAGTTAAGCCACCTATGAGGTAGAAACTCAGAACCAAAATTAATCAAGCACAATCTTTTTTTATAGCAAAAGATTATCTTTTGGGCGATGGGATGGAGATGTCGTCGGAGAAAGAAGAGGCGTGGTGGTGATAGAGATGACTGGAATCTGGATGGTTGGGTAAAGTATCTAGGTGGTGGACTGGAAGACAGAGAGTTAATATAATCACATATAATATTTGTGTATATATATTGGACGAGCGGTCGAGATTTAAAGTAACAAAGGATGAGATTGGTTTTTAGTTTCTATATTAACAAGTGTTTTTATTTGAGCATTAGCGTATATATATATAGGGGGCTATTCTACTACAAACCACTCTTAGACTACAAACCTACAAACTAAATAATTTTAGTGATTTCTGTAAGAATAAATAGTGATTTCAGCATAGATCTAGCTATTTATTTTTATATACGTATAAATTTAGTGATTTTACGATACAAAATCTGTAATTTACGTATAGATCTGGAGAAAAAATCACTACATTTACGCAGAAATCACTATTTATTTTTACAGGAATCACCAACATTTTAGTGATTCTCGCAAACATAAATAGTGATTTATCGTCGGAATATATCAAATATGGTATGCAAATCGATCGTTGGGAGATGGAGAAAAATACGGTGAAGTCGGATTTCAAAAAAAACTCTCCGATTGACGGGAAAAGTCAAATTAAAAACGAAGGGGAATAGGTGTGATTGAGTGTGGGAGGGTGTATTTTAGTTGTGTGTTGTGCATATAGGGGGCCATTAGATTAGATTAATCTAAGGGCTTAAATTGGTTCTTAGTTTGTATTTTAAAAAAGGTTTGTATTTGATCACTAGCCTATATATATATACATGAGGGATCCATCTCAGAAAAATCAATAATATAGTGACAATTCATCACTTAGATTTCGGAGACTTTAGCCATGTCGGTCTAGAAGGGTGTGCAAGGAGCCCAATAGCACATGACATCAAAATTATTAGGGCCCCCAAATCAGAAAAGCCCTTATAAATATTTTATATATATTCATTTATTTATCAGCAAAATCTCATCAAAATTGACTTATTCAATCCAGAATCAATAACTCATCTGATGTCTATTCAAATATCACGCCTAATAATTAGAAAATTATCATGTTTTTTAGAAATATATTTATTATATATTGTTTGTTTAAATTTTGAATAAATTAAGGATTTAATTTTATAAATAACACAAGACCCTTGTAAAGTTTGAGACGGATATAGCATTACTCTCTACAATTATACATCACTTACTTAAAATCTTAAACAACAAAAGGGATGGAGTATTAACTTTTTTAATTTTTCGTGGTTTCAGATTTTCGCTCACTTGCAGGATTTGTTAAAAGAAGGATTTGATGGAGTATTAAAAATGCAGGATCGAAGGGAGAGCCGGCTTCAACATTATTCCACCATGGGTGATCTTATCTAATCCTGTTTAAGCTGAATTATGAATAATAGAATACGATAAATTTATGTAAACTTTGCTTAATTCCTATCTAATTGCCAAATTATTGCTCATGAGTATTTTTTTGCTAATAAGTAAACAATTTATGTGTTTATAAGTGAGAAATGTGTGAAATGCGTATTTGCGTGTTTGGAGAGTACATGATAACGACACTTGCGTGTCACTCATAGGCTGAAAAGGAGTAAACATAAGAAAACATAGATACCAACCAATGAATAGCAAGTCCAACAGGAATATATGTACGAGACAATTATTAGATTCCAAATACCTACCTCAATCAGTGCCGGAGCTGACGGAGCCCCATTAAGATTACAGTAAATTTATAATTTATAGTATTAATTTTTATTAATCCCCACTACAATAATTTCATAATTTATAGTGTTAATTTTAATTAGCCCCCACTATAATTAAAAATTAAACTTTTACAATTAATTCATATGACATTTGTAATTTTTCTAATTACATATTTTAATCTTCTTATTTTTTTTATTAGAACATATTTTAATCTTTTACTTTTGTATGAAACATATATCTTCTTTAAATTGAAAAAAATTTATTTATAATTTAATTAATCTCATATTAAAAAAAACTCTTTGAATTTCATACAATATATTTATATCTGGATTTTTTTTTCTTCTGTTTTGACATGTACATATAGTCATATATCTCGTATTCAATCGCGATTTTTACTTTTAAATTATTTAATCTCACATTAAAATACTAGACATTAAATTTAATAGTATTAACTACTCTATTTAATTGATGTAAATAAATTTATAAATTTTTACTTAAATAATAAATTATAATTATTAGTAAATAAGAGTTTAGTCTTGTAAGGTAGTTCTTTTTGTCTTGTCAAAATAATTCATCTTCTTATTCATTTGACGCAAGATATCAAAATTCTGATTATAATATTTTAATTTCATTTTTTTTGCTAAGTCATATTTTAATTATTAAAATGTAAATTTGAATAGACTGCACTTAAAATTTTTAGAAGTAATTTTCAGTATCCTAAAAAGTTGTTTAACAATTCAAATTTTGTTTTGTGATATATATGAACTTCAATATATTTTAAAATCTATTGACGTTGTCTAATGTTATAATAATTTTAGTGTATAAAGTATTGAAGGGATCAAATTTCTTTAAAAAACTTTTGGTATTGATTTTTAACTTTTTTCTAATTATTAGCCCCCATTATTATTGGGGGTTTCTGGCTCCGCCACACTCAATTATTAGTGGTCTAAAAGAGGGACTCCTTTGTATGGTGTTGATATAAAATACGTATACCGGTGTATGTATACACCTGTCGATGAATGCAATGGTTTCTTAAATCTTTGTAAAATTTTGTAAACACTTATTCTGCCAACTTGCTGTCTCTAATTGGATTGGTCTTATTGTATACATTCGTATTTTGTTATTTTACCAATGGAGCAAGTGATAAATGCGTTTTTATATTCATACACGAGGTGTAAAGCTTATTACTAGAGTTAATTAAACATTACTCACAAGTAGGACCTAACATGAGTGCATAACACATATTTAAGTAACTGATTTTACTAAGAGTGCTGATTTAGAAATCATTTGTTGTAACACCTTTGTCTCACATCGAGTAAATTTGTGATTTTTGTTCAATTTATAAAACAAAGTATTATTATTGAGTGCACCAACAAATCATGTTTTTTTTGGCATGTGTCGGGCTTGTGGATTACCCAAGTTTGCTGCATTTGAGTCAATAGGCTTCGACTTATTTCAAATTCAGAATCAGGAATTGACCCGATTTTTGAAAAAGACTCGGAATTTGACCCAGGTGGATGTGTTAGTAAGAGGGCAAAGAAGTATGTAAAGGATTTCGCAAAGCAGATGCAGGTAGAAGTGAGACAAGATGTTGCAAAGGTAGGAAATGTTTTGAGGGAAGAAAATTATTATGAGTACCCACCATTCGCAAGTTCATCCCCTCTACATAACTATTCATGTGACTAGATTTCTTTTTAGAAACCTTAGCTTATGTGTAGTGAAGACATCTGTAATAAAGATTTAGTCAATGTTTAGACAATAGTGCATTTTATTTTATTATATGTAATTTTCTTCATTTCAAGAATCCTATAAATAAAATGGGTACTAGTTTCTGTTTTGTCATACATATTTTCTTGTATATGTTATTATTTGTACTAGGATTAAATTATAAATGAACTATATAGGAATCATGTCTCGTCAAAGGAACAACAACAATAACGGCAGTGCGAACATGATGAATCAGTTGGCGAAAACACTTGCGACGTTGGTGGGAAATCAACAAAATGGTCTGAGAAGCATTGTGGCGGAGTTTAAGAAGCCGAGTCCTCCAAATTTTGAGGGATCTACAAATCCTTCAGAAGTTGACAAGTGTCTGCATAAAATGGAAAAGATTTTTGAGCTGTTAGGAAGCAATAGTGAGTAGGAGGTTAGTCTGACAAGCTATGTTAGGATTTATGGGTGATAGCTATGAGACAACTTAACTAGATACTTTTTAATGCTTAATTTTATTAAGTATGAACATACTGTCACAGCCAGAGTATGTTCTTGTAACCATTTCGTTTGTTATTAAATAAGAGTTTAAGTACATCTTGGTAGAAGTTCATTTATTTGTTCAAGTCTCAAGAAGTTTTCAAGAAGGACAACAATAATAAATGTTACTGTCATAGCACTGACAGTAAGGTTACAAGAAGACAACATGTTGCAAGTCACGACAATACATTCACTCTGACAGCAACATTGGCGGAAGCCCTCAGACAACAACTTTACCTTAGCCTGACAGCAAGCTTGGAAATCCTAACAGCACCTTATACGAGGATTTCTTACTGTCACCAAAAGCGCATTCTTGTGACAACAAGCTTAGCCATCAGGATACTGTCATGAAGGGACAATATTTGTATTGGGGTTCTACCCAGTCAAACATGTGACAATTTGGATGTTCAAGAAACAGGCGTGCTGCAGTATCCCAACACTGCACCAAGTCTGCAAGACTACGACCGAAGCTTGAGAGATCACAAGACAAAGCTCACCAATTCAAGAGTATGACAAATCTACATCTACTGAATTGTGTTAGCTAAATATAGAATATTTCTAGATTGCTTTTTCCAGTACTGATATGTTGTTTGTATAGCAATTTAGGAAAGACTCACGGGTAGACAATTTGTAAGAAGATGCCACATGAAAATGACAGCAGCTTCACAAACCCGTGATGATAGAGATGGGATTAGTTTACTTAGACTATCTCTCAATCCATTCTTTGTATCACTCGAGAAATCGAAACTCAAGAAAACCAACATTTTTCTTGAGGTTGTAGCAACACATTGCAAAATAAATAAAACATTTATTTTGTGAGAAAAACTCGTGTGTCTACTTGTGTTTGCATTCCATAAACTGATAAACGTTAATCTTAGTTTTTGTTGTTGAAACATAGATTGAGATTTATCAGTATTGCATTCAACCCCCCCCCCCCTTCTGCAATAGTCAAGGACCAACAACTGGTATCAGAGCAGACAGATTGTTCTACAAATCTGAGATCATGACAAGTATGCAGAAGTCAAGTAGCATAAAGATTCCAGCGTTTGATAAGGAGAACTACAACGTGTGGAAAAGAAAAATCTTGTTGTTTATCAAAGCTGCGAATCTCTTATACTTGGGTATCCTCCAAAATGGTCCCTTTGTTCCACGGAAAAAGATTGAAGCCTCAACTGTGGAAGGTGTTCTTGTTCCAGCCTACTGGGTCAACAAATTACCTTCAAAGTTTCTGGAGCCAGAAAAAGAGAAGGTGGCCTTGGATGATTATTTGCAACTCATCCTCCTGGATACTCTCACTTTGGACAAATCCATGTGTGGGAATGCCATTGAATGCTCATCAGCCAATGACATGTGGAATAAGATTGAGCTGCTATGTGAAGGAAGTGAAGAAGTAAAAGACAATCAAAGACAAATTCTTATCTCACAGTATGAAGCTTTCATGGCAAAGTCAGGAGAAGATCTAACAACTATGTTTGAGAGGTTCAGTAAAATTCTGACTGAGCTACAGATTCATGGCAAGTACTATGATAGGAAAGAGTTAAATTATTCAGCTTCTTATAAACACAATCACCACCTTTCTCCGGCAATTATTCAGTCGTTGAACCACCATCGTAGATCTTAATTCCGGCACGTGATCTCAAATTTTGTTATCACAAATTCCTCCGTTAACAAAGTATTTCAGTAAAACTAAATAACGTTCTGCAACACCCATTTCATAACATAATTACTCAGTAATGGTGTAAAAATTTATTAAATGAGAATATTGATTTATTCGGGCACAATATAAAAAGACAAGGTGTGTATAATTTTTGTCTAGGTTTAGTCGGTCGAGAAAAAGGTCTAGTTCGATTCAATTTAATCATTTTTTCCACACCACATGTGTAATTTGTTCATGTGTAAACATAAAAATATGTCAACATTTATTTCTTTTATACAAATTCTAGATATTAATAGAAAAATATATACTTTTATATCTTATCACGATCAATTGTGTTCATTATAAAAGAAATTTATCAATATTACTTTTGTACAAATTCTAGATATTAACTGAATAATATTAATTTTCATAACTTATCACGATTCACAGCCACCGACAAAAAGTTGTTCCTAAAGTATTCAGACAATTGTCCGAATTTTGTTTCACTTAAATGAAAAATAAAATATAATACAATAGTATATAAATCGTTATTTTACCTAAATAGAATCTTACTTTTTAATAGATAATACACAATTTTGTATTTATCAAATACAGAAAACACATAATTCAAGTACAAAATAATTTATTTACTTTTTATCATTTTCTAAAGATTATCTTTACCACAATACGAAATAATATACAATATTGATAATATAGGTAGCACTCTATAGAGAAGTCACTTGTATAAAGTCCGGAGAGAACTATCATAGAAATATACGTACTAAACATCTCTATTTTATTTTTCATTAATATAGTTATAATTTTTAATTAGTAAATTAAAAATCATAACTACATAAATTTTATTAAAAAATAATTGAAAATTAATGAAATAATTCAATATGATTTTATAGTAAATAAAATTTATTCAAAATAATTCTGCATTAAAATCAAATTTAAAATCATTTTTCATTTAAGTTTTAAGTTTTAGTTTTTTTGTAACATTTATATATATTTAGTATTCTATATTAAAATCAAATTTTATGTTTTATGATACATAATTTAAAACTATTAGCGAAATTTTATAATAAAATCAATGACTTTCTCTGAAATGGTGCATAACATTCTCCGAAAATGACATAGACAATATTTCTTGAAAATAGGGATGTTCATGATTGACCAACCCAATCCTATTTTCTACCATTCAAATCCATAAAAGAATCGATATTTGATTGGGGCGACAAAGAATTCAAACCGAATTATATAAGTTGGGCAACGGATCTATGTTTTTTCGATCAACTCAACATAACATGATATAAGTTACATGTCTTGTTCAATAATTTAAAAATATATTTATATTATATATAACTACATTAAACGATATATCATACGTTTATTTATTTATATATGATATATTTTGTACCTACACATATGTCCTACGACATAATTTACATAAATAAAATTATAATATCAATACCAAAATTATAAATTATATGTGCTTTATTTTTATTTAAATTTGCAAAATGAGCGCCAATTTGTTGACGGGAGAATCCGATAAAAACAAAGTAATTAAGATTTACTATGGTGGTTGTTCGCCTGAAAAAGTAGTGGTGGATGGTGGTTGTGATGAATTAAGGGCCGAGATTGTTTAGAGTGGTAGTTTCTCCAGAGCTCTCAACCTTCGATCTCTTACAATATGACGTACCTTTATTTATAGAGAATCAAGCACTACGTAGTTCTTGTAAAACAAGAAACCTATAAGAACATGATTTTTGATTTCCGAAACCCATGTGGATATTTGTGATGCCTTCCTGAATTGGACTTCAATTAGTTTCGTCACCTAATCACGAAGGCCCAAGCTCGTCTACTTAAAAGGAAACGTCCAAAGAATTTTACTACATAAAAATTCGAATACGATATTATATAAAATTTAAACTTTTTTTATTCATTCGTGCAAACCCAACCCGATCCAAATTTATATACATTAGGGAGAGTTGTATTACGAAATTATTTTTTATGAATTTGAAATTGAAAATTTTTAAACCAATTTAATTAAATTCGGTACTATCTAACCAACTCGACCCATCGAACACCTTGCTTTAAAGTGAAAAGAAAAAAAAAACATCGACACAATGAAGGTCCCCTGTTACAAACATAGATAATGCTTTTATAATTGCTACACACCGAACATTTGCATTGAATAGTAGCGAGCGTGTCCTTAACTTGGTGAGAAACGTGTGCTTAATGTGTCACAATAATCTCAAGGGAGCCCCGCTAAAACCTGCTAGGGCACACATTAAAGTTGAAACATTAATATTAGATTACAATACGATTCCCTCCACTTGCATTGTTTCCTTGTTTAGCGGTAGCCGGCTATTAAGTGAGGTGACAATTAGCATAAAGCAGGCCTTAATCAAGTGACTAATTCTAACTTAAAACATGTAATATTTATAATTTGTTATTGATTTGTACGCAATAATCCAGGTCGTTTCTTGTTTTTTTATATGATTTTGTCTTGCGTGATACCTATGTGTATGCTTATTGCCCGCCTACAACTGGACCTAGGATGGACATAATTAACATGCTAATTAATCCTACTTAGTACAACATAGAACATACATTAACAAGTGGATCTATGTCTTAGTTAGTAGGAGCCAGCAGTCATTAATTCGCTAAAACCTAGTATTGGTTACTCCAATGCAAATTCATTGCCTTGCTTTGGTAGCAATGCTATGACTATGCAGCTACTATGTTACTGTATTTAACTTTTCGGCCTTGCTAGTTTTGAATTCTTTTAACGTGTTTATCGGAAGGACGGAACTAACGGGATTAACCTAAAAGCTTTGGTGTAAAACCATGACTCGTAAAAAGCTTTACATTTTGTAATAAGAAAAAGAAGAAAAGAAAAGGGCTAGTTTGTAAAATCCGAAATACGTGATAAAAAGAAAGTGGTAAAGTAGAGGAGAAAGGCATGTGAGGTGTTGGTTCGGGGGAAAGGAAGTCAAAACAACATCCGCGTATCGGGGATCGTAAATAACAGGACTGGACCATGTTTGGTCAAATGGGTTGGACAAACAGCCGCTGCTACTTAACTACCCTTTGTAGGGTCACCACGAATCCGCCGTTGTGCTCCTCGCTCAACTTAAAAGTCTTCCCCACCATAAACCCTTATTTATTTACTCAATAAAATAATCAAATATTCTCTCTCTTCTTTCCTGCCTCTTCCTTGTATAAATAGCTGACCACATCAACCAATATTCCCTCAATATATTTCCCTCATTCTTCTGCTGATTAGCAACTTCACCCAGCCTAGTCATAAAACCGTATCCCTCCAAGTTGCGAAAAATATATATATATATATATCAGTTTGATCTTAAAAATCAAGAAACATGGGTGTGCAATCTCCAAACCTTATGCGCAACAAGAAGACATGTAGAGCTATAGGAATCCCAACCATTGATCTTTCAATGGACAGGACCTTAGTTTCCCAGCTTATCATTCGAGCTTGTGAAGAACATGGTTTCTTCAAGCTCACTAACCATGGCGTTTCTAGTCAAATCATTTCAAGAATTGAAGAAGTAAGTTACGATTTTTTCGCCAAGCCGGGTTTCCAGAAGCAACAAGCTGGGCCTCTTACTCCCTTCGGTTATGGTTGCAAAAGTATTGGTTTCCATGGAGACAAGGGTGAACTTGAATATCTCTTGCTTGACGCCAATCCTGCTTCATCCATTCCTCAAAGAACCAAAGCTATCTCCAATGACCCGGAAAAATTCAGGTAATTTACCAACACTGTAAAATTATTTCTTAAAGCTCTACGCATATACTAATGGCATGCAACATTGTTCTCAAGTAATTCTTCATTAGTATCATTTCAGGATAACGACCAATCACGTAAATTTAAGTTCCTCTAGTCCCTATGCATTCACTGAAACTCGAACTCTCGATCAATCCATCGTTTAACTTAATTACCAAAAGGAGAAGATGGTAGTACTTGGTAGAGGTCATTGTTCTCAAGTTGGAATTTTTTGTGTATCACCTTTGTTTTCTTGGACAAACAAGTAAATAGTCAACTTTTTACAAGTAATCCCCAGAATTTGTTGCCTTGCGTGCTGGACAATACTCACATAATTTATGAGTTGTAGTATATGTTTATTTAATATTATGTGGTCAGCAATGTGATTATCCGACTATTTAGCGAAGGGACAGTAGACCGGCCATATAGTATTAATTAAACCCATATTTTCTTCACAATCTTTTGGTCAGATTTCCAGTTAATTATGTAAGTATACTATAATGTACCAATCTGCACAACTACTGACTCTAAGTAGTGCAACAACTTTCACCTTGAAACAGACTAACAGTAGAGATAAAAAGTATGAACCATTTCTTGCTCAATGTTTGCTAGTCAGGCCAATGAAACCGATATGAGATTCTAGTCAAAAGAATCACCCGTGCATAGACAGCCTATAACGCGGACTCTACCGACTACTTTAAAGTATTGCAACATGCAATTAAGATATTTTTCGGAGAGCGATGAGATAACTTAGTGATAAACGTATTTTATGTTGATTTTGAGTTTTTCTCATCCGAAAATTTAGTATTTTCACTGAATTTGTTGTTTTAAATTCTAATTCGTATACAATAAATATATGTCTCTGCCGAACATGTACAGTAAACCCCACCAAACATTGCCAACTAACGAGAAAATGTGACATATATTAGGCAGACACGACTATGTTTAAATGGGGTATCTGTACATAAACCCAATTGGTCAACAATGTGATATGTCAACTTTCTCCATTTGTCAACTTGGGTATGTATGCCCCTTGTTTCTGCAGATGTCAAGATTGCGACTTGTTTTACTCATTCTTCATTTACTAGCTGGAAACCATCTTTGCATTTTTTCTTTTTATTATAGTGCAAACATATATTTTTTGCAAGTCAAATATATCTGGCATGCCCTTTTGAGAAGTAGAGTTTAAATTAATTAAGAGTGGGTAGAATTAAATGTAAATCGCAACAGAACAATAGTATTTATGTTTCTCACAGATTTTGTCCTGCTGTCATATTGCAGTTGTGTTGTTGATGATTATGTGCAAGCTGTGAGAGACCTAACATGTGACATTCTTCATCTTGTGGCGGAAGGCTTAGGGCTCGCAGACAAATCTACATTTAGTAGGCTCATCGATGATGTTGAAAGTGATTCTGTTTTTCGTGTCAATCATTATCCTCCGATGGATCAGAATCAAAAGGTTTTAAATCCGATTTCCAAGTTTCAAATGCATGACACTAATCTTCCAAACAATGCCACTCCTTCTCGTGTCGGATTTGGAGAACATTCAGACCCTCAAATCTTGACAATTTTGCGATCAAATGATGTTGGGGGCCTTCAAATTTGTTCACGTGATGGACTTTGGGTCTCTGTTCCTCCCAACCCTAGCGAGTTTTGTGTACTTGTTGGCGATGCATTTCAGGTAATTACTCTAGAAATGAAGTTATATATCTGTAAATTTATGAAACATGTTTGGTAAATTAAATTAGCTTTGCTGACATTGTGTTTTTGTAATGTAGGCATTGACAAATGATAGGTTCAAGGGTGTGAGACATAGAGTAATGGCAAACTCCAACAAGCCAAGACTATCTATGATGTACTTTGGTGCACCATCCCTCAATGCAATGGTCTCTCCTTTACCACAGATGGTATCATCCAACAGTCCAACTCTCTACAAGCCCTTCACTTGGGGTGAATTCAAGAAAGCCGCATTCTCTCTACGTTTGGCTGGTCGACGTCTTGATCAGTTCAAGTATGGTTACAATTACAACGACGATAAAATGACGGAATGTTGATATTCTTCGGACACGCTCACATTCAATGTTTTGTCACTGCTAGATTAAAAGAGATGGAGATTGATTAGGGGTACATGAGTTTGTGCATATAGGGGGAGGGTGATTTTGTGACACACGGATGAATACGAGTGATTTTTTTTTAGGATGTAGGTTCGGAGTTTGATCAATTTTGTATTTGATTTTTCTTTGTCTAATGAATTGAAATTAGTAGTCGAATTGCTCAACTAAAAAAAACAAGTGACATTTCATTAATTAAAGCGGCTCTCTTCTTCTCTTCTGTTTTCACTGAGGTTTGCTCCTCTTGCATTTGAGTCTCTGTAACAATATGAATTCTGCACTTACAATCTGTAGTTTATACTCTAAATGTGTTTGACATTTAATGCAAGACTATATGCAACAAATGATCTGTCTGAAATATGAATTTTCAATTTTTGATTCTTCAAGCACTTTATCTGTTCTTAGCATAACCAGATAGATAATATGCTAACTTTTATCACCTTCCTTGCCAACATGTTTGCAGATCAAGTCAACTGAGATGTTTAAATCTAGCATCTGGTGACATTACGAATGAAGGATTGATTGAAATGGTTCAAAAACCTCCTTTGTTAGATGAACTTCATCTTTACTGCATTAACATATCTAAGAAAGATATTAAAGCTATAGGGCATTCTTGCCCTCATCTGAAAACATTCAGACTAAACTACAAAGGTAATAGAGACGTATATTTAGGGTGTGATGAGAATGCTCTAGCTACTGAAAAAACCATGCCTGGACTACGCCATTTGCAGCTCTTTGGAAATAGGGTTACCAGGGATGGCTTACTGGCCATAATTGATAACTGTCCTCATCTTGAATCTCTCGATATACAGAATTGTTTCCAAGCTACTAATCTTAGACCTGATCTAGTAAGAAGGCTATCTCAGCAGATTAGGTAACAGATCGGGCTCTACTGCAACTATATGTACATATCTCATCTTTGGCAAGTAGCTGTAGCCTATATATGGTGTCAGCATTTTCCTTGCCCTTCACAAGAACAATATCATTGGAACAAATTTTTACAAGAAATAAAATAATAAATAAGAGCGAATAAAATTTCAATTTTCGGTAATCGGTACAAATAATCAATGAATTAAGCTCTACTAATAACTGTGATATTGCCACTGGACAAAAGATGTTGTCCAACAAACATTGACTCATCTAAAGAAGCCTCAGCTTCGATTAGCAATATAATACGTGCTGCACAATTTGCATGAAATTATCTCACCTACACCCCCTAAATTATCTCACAATTTTAACTTGTCAAGTAATGAATTATTTCAGGTCAATCCAATCCAAACCTAACTACAATCTCAATCCAAGGGTGGTTATGAAGTTTTTATGACAAAATATAAAAGTTAAAGTTTTATCTATATATGATCAAGTAGCAAGGGATTGTCTAACCTCTACATCAGAGCTATCTAGGTTGGCAACAGGACAAGCATATATGGCTTCTCTTATGTTGCTGCTGGAAGCTCTCGTTCGAGGTCAACATGATATAGCAATGGAGTGTGATCCTGCTGAGAAGTATAGAGAATCATTACAAGGCAACATTGAAGCCGGAATTCGGTATACTGTTTACAATTGCGCACGGGGTTCCTCAAGTGCAGAGAAGGAGATGCATACTTGGAAAATTGCTCAGATATGTATCTGGCCATAAATTCTATGGATACACCATTGGTATGTCTTCTATAGTTGTATTTTCTTTAAATTTAATGCCATTGATTCTGAAAGCATCTAGAACTCCGCTGATTTGTAAACTGTCAATTGAACTCTACTTATATAATGTCATTTTAAACTGTCAATTGAACTCGAATATATAATGTCAATCATATAAATCATCCACTGGAAACCTAATACAAATCCACAAGTATCCACGATCTCATGGTACAAGAGGTTGAGTGAGGGTAACTAGTTGCCTCTTAAGAAAAAACCTAATCTATTTTGCTGTTCTTTACAAAATTCCGGTACACCTTTAAGTTCATAGGACGAGGCATTAAACTGTTTTTGCAAGCAACACCAGTGTGCAACCAAAGAAGCCCAAGTAAACAGCACGGACACAGAACAAGCACACCACCCAAGATAGTTGCATGCCCATGAATAACTTTCCGATGAATCTAAGAAGTGGTCTAAATCTGTTCATGTGGTATATAATATACAGAAATACTGGCAAAGTGGCAAACCACTTCTATCAATCCCTCTACCGGAAAAAGATAAGACTATCAGAATCTAAAGAATGTGTTGCTCATTTAAAATTGAATGAAAAAGGCCTTGCACATTTGCATAACCATACTTGCATAATAAACTGTAAAACTGTCAATTATCAGATTATATATAAAATGACATGAAACAGAACCATAACAAACCTACAAGGAACAAAATGAACATTTTAAGAGACCTCAAAGATAGTAAAAAGGTCAACATAAAGACATGGTACACAACTTGGAAGACCAAAAGAAATGTGAAGAACACTATCCAACTGCCATGACAGCTCTCAGAACAAAGGAATATGAAGAACTCTATCTGGTTGCAGAGAAGATTCCAACTCTGATTAAGATGTCTATGCCTGCGATTGCAATTTCAAGAATATAAGCATGCCCATAGAAATTCAAAGTATAATTAAACTTGCCATTTGCAAGTATAGTGCATATCACCGAGTCAAATATTCCTAAAACTTTACCTTGTTTGCAATGTTATTCGAGAGCCAGTCCAAACCTTCATATAAACCTTCACCAGAAGTGGCACATGTGCTCTGAATGTACCTGCAACAACATAACAGTGTTGTGAGATAGGGAGAGGAAGAGGGAGGGATGAAGTAAAGCACAGCTTGTGATTTCTTTACCAATGGCGCTGACGAAGAGAATGAAGGCCAAGCTTATCAGTAATCTCAGCAGCATTCATTGCATTAGGAAGATCTTGTTTGTTTGCGAATACAAGGAGGACAGCATCCCTCAATTCATCCTTTATAAGTGTAATGTGCAAAATTATCAAACTAAACCATGGAAAAATTCAAAACAATTGCTGTTACTGCATAATTCAGTATCAAAACGTGATGTGTATTACCTCATTAAGCATTCTGTGCAGCTCATCCCTTGCTTCAACTACACGATCTCGATCATTGCTATCAACCACAAATATGAGGCCCTGAGTATTTTGGAAGTAATGTCTCCACAATGGGCGGATCTGCAAGAACAGTAATTCAGATCAAACATTTGATTAAAGGCCTGAAGTGTACTAAATTTTTATGGAATGATCTCATTCTTGAAAAAGTTCGAATCTAGCAGATCTTTCATGATGTGAGTTTGAGGCCACCAAGTCACCAGTCTCTAACTTTTTGATATGAAGAACAAAAAAATACGATTGAAGACTTTGAATGAATCAATGACCAGCACAGAGGTTTGGTCAGACATTCATGATATTTCATGATATCTCCAAGAGTCTTTTAATTCACTCTTAAAAATATAATATAAATAATTAAGCTCGTAGTAAGTTATTACATTGGCTACTGTGTCAACTCCAACAATGCTCTCCACAGTTGCTCTCTAATCATACTTTCTTCATACTTCAACTCTATTTAAATTATAATATGTGCAAGTAGTGGAATATTTTATTGATAAAAATAAGTTAAGAGCCGACTAGAGGCTCTTAAAATTGAGGAGAGAGAAGATGCTCTAAAAGTTTTAAAGAGCCTCTAACAGACTCTTGAAGCTATAATTTAAGTGATGCTCTTTATCTTTTCACTTAAAGCTCATATAAAGAGCCTCTTGGAGATGCTCTTATACTTGATATATTTAGGAGCTTAAACTTAAAAGAAAAACTGACGATGAATGAACTAAAACAAAATTAAAGAGAAAGGCACCATTATTTAATTTTGTTTAGCAATAATTTAGAATAAATACCTTGTCCTGGCCTCCAACATCCCAGACGGTAAAGCTGATGTTCTTGTATTCCACGGTTTCCACATTAAATCCTAAAAAATAATCAGAAACAAGAAATAAGTCTTAGAACTATCCAAGAAAAGAAACAAGTACTTTATTACAGGGGGGGGGGGGGGGGGGGGGGCTTTTTAAGCTTTAAGGTGACATAAAATTATCTAAATAAAGAAACAGAACAAAGAGCTATAAGAAATTGTTCAGGTAATGAAAAAAGAAGCAAAAATGTATAAACGCAATCTTGAACACAAGAAGGAATGTTTAATCTTACCAATGGTAGGAATAGTTGTAACTATCTCTCCCAGCTTAAGCTTGTAAAGAATAGTTGTTTTACCAGCTGCGTCGAGACCCACCATCAGTATACGCATCTCTTTCTTGGCAAAGAGCCGACTGAAGAGTTTGGTAAAGGACAGTCCCATCTTTAACACTCCTGATTTCAAAAGTATTAAGTTCCAATGAGGGAAGTTAGTAAATTAACTGGAAAGCTAAAGACAATTGCAGGCTCACAACTTACGATAAACAAACCAAGATACCAAAACACTCAACTCTGCCCTAATTTGGTTGAACATACAGAGTTTTCTACAGAAAACTAAATACATTTTATTACACAACCTCAACATCAGGAATAAAATTGAATTCAATGTAAAAATTTGTTTTCTTTAGTTCACAATCCAGGTAAGACCCATAATAACTTGGTGTAAAGCATAAAAAGTGAATGTCATCAAGTATAATTCATTAATAAAGTCAATCCGTTGATTAAGCATATTTTCACTTTTGTACCACTACGATTTTTACATTTTCGCCTTTTTCATGGTAGCGATAAATTTAGTATTAATTGCCTAAGAGATCAATGATTGTATCTACGAAAATTACATTAGGCAAACTCTGAATTCTAATATTTGACATTCACATATACGTCCACGTATAATCAAAGTAATATTACTGCACGGTTCTAAACAAAAACTATTAAAACATATGAGCTTAAAATGTGCGTAAAATTCAAATAATCAGACCTAAACAACAACAAATCAATGAAAAATAATCCG
The DNA here is from genome assembly GCA_030848705.1 of Heracleum sosnowskyi. Lineage (NCBI taxonomy): Eukaryota > Viridiplantae > Streptophyta > Magnoliopsida > Apiales > Apiaceae > Heracleum > Heracleum sosnowskyi. The sequence goes on from JAUIZM010000115.1 coordinate 37,134, forward strand.
TAAAACCGATATAATACAGCAAATTCAATTGTGATTCAGCAAAAAATATACATGACACATTGATCAGATCTGAAAAAATCAAACTCAATCATAAATCTGAAATCAACAACAAACTATTATAATCGCAACACAATAAAAAACAAACCAATCTGATCCACAGTATACATACATATGAATAAAGCAGATCTAGATATATGTGGGGCGAAACATGAAATAAAAGTCAATTCTCAATTACAAACAATATTTGTTAGATGATTCAAGGTTTGAAAAGCAATTATAAGAACAAGAGATTTGAATGTGAGATAGAAGAGAGAGTAAAAAAGTACCTAAAAATGGTAGATTTTCAAGGAGAGGAGAGGGTAGAGAAAGGGAGATGCGGATGTTGTAGTTTTTTTCGAGTGCTGGGGGATGGCGATGCCTGACTAGCTAGATATATAAAATAAAAACATCATAATTATTAAAATGCACTAAATTTTTGAATATTTTTTTTCTAACAAAATCTAATTCTTTTTCAAAAATATCTATAAATTAAAACATATTACCTTTTATATTTATTATTACTAAAATCTATGATTTCCAAAAATATGAGGTGCAATCCTTAATTATTTATTTTAAAACCTATTTTAATACTCTATTTAATAAATAATAAAATAATATAAAATAGTAACCAACTCATTGTCTTTTATAATTAAAAAAAATCTAACAAAATCTATTACTTTTCCAAAAATATTACGACAATTACCTTTAAATTAAAACATAATATATTTTATATTTGTTATCACTAAAATCTCTATTTTCCAAAAATATGAGGTTCAATCCTTACTTAATTATTTTAAAATTTATTTTAATACTCTATTTAATAAATAATAAAATAATATAAAAATATTAAATAGTTGATTGCCTTTTATAATTAAAACATTTTTTTTCTAACAAAATCTACTTCTTTTCCAAAAATATCACGCACAATTACCTTTAAATTAAATTATATTACCTTTTATATTTGTTATCACTAAAATCTCACTTTTCCAAAAATATCAAGTGCAACCCTTACTTATATATTTTAAAACTTATTTTAATACTTTTAATTATTTAAAAAAACTTACCTATTTTTACAAGTGAACGTATCTTTTTAACAAATACAATTAATATAAAATACAATTTATAAAAAAAAAGTAACTAACTCATTGCATTTTATAATTAAAAAGAAAATCTAACAAAATCTACCTCTTTTCCAAAAATATCACGACAATTACCTTTAAATTAAAACATAATATATTTTATATTTATTATCACTAAAATCTCTATTTTCCAAAAATATGAGGTGCAATCATTACTTATTTATTTTAAAATCTATTTTAATACTCTATTTAATAAATAATAAAATAATATAAAAATATTAACTAGTTGATTGCCTTTTATAATTAAAATATTTTTTTCTAACAAAATCTACTTCTTTTCCAAAAATATCACGGGCAATTATCTTTAAATTAAAATATATTACCATTTATATTTGTTATCACTAAAATCTCTATTTTACAAAAATATCAAGTGCAACCCTTACTTATATATTTTAAAACTTATTTTAATACTTTTAATTATTTAAAAAAAACTTACCTATTTTAACAAGTGAACATATTTTAAAAAAAAATACAATTAATATAATTAAAACACATCATCACTAAAATCCCTATTTTCCAAAAATATGAGATGCAATCCTTACTTATTTATTTTAAAACCTATTTTAATACTCTATTTAATAAATAATAAAATAATATAAAAATAGTAACTAGGTGATTGCCTTTTATAGTTAAAACATTTTTTTCTAACAAAATCTACTTCTTTTCCAAAAATATCACGGGCAATTACCTTTAAATTAAAATATATTACCTTTTATATTTGTTATCATTAAAATATCTCTTTTCCAAAAATATCAAGTGCAACATATATATTTGAAAACCTATTTTAATACTTTTAATTATTTAAAAAAACTTACATATTTTAACAATGAACGTATTTTTTTAACACATAAAATTAATATAATTAAAACACATCTAAAAATATTACGTGCAGTTACTTTTTTTTTTAATTAAAACATGTTAACTTTTCTATTTGTCCTTATTAAAAAAACTTACTTATTTTAACATGTAAACGTATTTTTTTAATAAATACAATTAATATAATTAAAACACTTCTAAAAATATCACGGTCAATTACTTTTTTTAATTAAAACATGTTAGATTTTCTATCTGTCCTTATTATTAATATTATTTTATTATAAAATAATATTAATAATACCTCATTTATCTTCCTCGGCCTCATTTTTATATTTTTATATTTTTTTTTATGTTCCAATGAATATTTAAGTTTCTCATTTTATAATTTATCATATTAATTTTTACTTTTATTTTAATATTTTCCGTTCACATTAAATTTTTTAGTTTATTATTTTTAAGGTCCGTGCCTTGCACGAGTTATATGCTAGTATATTATTAAAGCCGAAACATTAAAAGTTTTGGTTTTCGGTTAACGGTCGGTTTTTGGTTTTCGGTACTTTTTCTAATTAATAAATTAATAATATAATCAAAATTCGGGAAAATTTTATTCTACATTAATATTTCACTATATTTTACTACATAAAAATCAAATAATATTGAAATCTAATCAAAAAAATGGAAATGTGGGATCTAATTTGTTTAAATTTAGGATACACTGCTACAAATATACTTCTTTCTTTTTAGGATAACGAAAGCTACTACAAATCAAATTTTTAATGAAATTGTATTATTGTCAAGTTGCAAAAATAGTAACTAGATGATTGACTTTTATAATTAAAATATTTTTTTTCTAACAAAATATACTCCTTTTCCAAAAATATCATTACAATTATCTTTAAATTAAAACATATTACCTTTTTTTTTTGACATTATGCAATGTTATTAATCGTTACCTTTTATATTTGTTATTAATAAAATCTATGTTTTCCAAAAATATGAGGTACAATCCTTACTTATTTATTTTAAAATCTATTTTAATACTCTATTTAATAAATAATAAAATAATATAAAAATATTAACTAGTTGATTGCCTTTTATAATTAAAACATTTTTTTCTAACAAAATCTACTTCTTTTCCAAAAATATCACGGGTAATTACCTTTAAATTAAAATATATTACCTTTTATATTTGTTATCACTAAAATCTCTATTTTCCAAAAATATCAAGTACAACTCTTACTTATATATTTTAAAACTTATTTTAATACTTTAATTATTTAAAAAAAACTTACCTATTTTAACAAGTGAACGTATTTTTTTTAACAAATACAATTAATATAATTAAAACACATCATCACTAAAATCCCTATTTTCCAAAAATATGAGGTGCAATCCTTACTTATTTATTTTAAAACCTAGTTTAATACTCTATTTAATAAATAATAAAATAATATAAAAATAGTAACTAGGTGATTGCCTTTTATAGTTAAAACATTTTTTTCTAACAAAATCTACTCTTTTTTCCAAAAATATCACGGGCAATTACCTTTAAATTAAAATATATTACCTTTTATATTTGTTATCATTAAAATCTCTCTTTTTCAAAAATATCAAGTGCAACTTATATATTTTAAAACCTATTTTAATACTTTTAATTATTTAAAAAAACTTACCTATTTTAACAAGTGAACGTATTTTTTTAACACATAAAATTAATATAATTAAAACACATCTAAAACTATTAGGTGCAGTTACTTTTTTTTTAATTAAAACATGTTAACTTTTCTATTTGTCCTTATTAAAAAAACTTACTTATTTTAACATGTCAACATATTTTTTTAATAAATACAATTAATATAATTAAAACACTTCTAAAAATATCACGACCAATTACTTTTTTTAATTAAAACATGTTAGATTTTCTATTTGTCCTTATTATTAATATTATTTTATTATAAAATAATATTAATAATACATCTTTATCTTCCTCGGCCTCATTTGTATTTTTTTTATATTTTTTATGTTCCAATGAATATTTAAGTTTCTCATTTTATAATTTATCATATTAATTTTTACTTTTATTTTAATATTTTCCGTTCACATTAAATTTTTTAGTTTATTATTTTTAAGGCTCGTGCCACGGGTTAGAGGCTAGTATTAAATACATGTATTTATTAAAAACAATTAAGCAAAATTTTAATTTTCTAATACATTCAATTAAAGATTTGTTACTTCTAATACATCCAATAATTACCTTTTATTTTACTTTGCCAATTGATATCGTTTTATTTTAGTTAATTGTGTGTAAAATATTTTAGTTAAATATTATTTCGTATTGTACTCTATTAACACTGTAATTATTAGCTTAAAACCTGTGCGATACCCGATTTTTTTTAATATTGTATAATTTTTATATAGAAAAGATATTATCTTTTTGAAAAAGGTAAAAACTTAGTTATCGATAATTATAACATTATTATTTTATTTAATTTAATAGAATGGTCAGCGATATTTTTGTAAACATGGGAGAGTTTAGTTAGAAAAAATTGGGAAAAGACAATATTTTTAGGCTTGTTTATTTAAAAAAGTAATATGATTTGATTAAAAGTTAATATGTTTTATTTGGAAAAAACAATATTAAGATATTGTATAATGAATATGTTAGGTGTGTTTATGGAAGTTGTTATGTTTTAGGTAATATTTTTAGGCTTGTTTATTTAAAAAAGTATTATAATTTGATTAAAAGGTAACGTGTTATTTAGCAAAAAGAAAAAAATTAGGTAACTTGTTTTATTTAGAAAAAGCAATATTAAGATATTGTATAGTCGATATTTTAGGTGCGTTTATAGGAAGAAAAACCAATATTAAGATATTGTATAATCGATATTTTAGGCGTGTTTATAGAAATTAATTTGTTTTTAATTAAAAGGTGACATGTCTTAATTAAAAAAAGGCAGTTGGCTAGTAACTATTACTAGCTTATAACCCGTGCGAAGCACGAACTTCTTATAATATACTCCCTCCGTCTCACTCAAACTGGTTTGTTTGACTTTTTTTTGTCAAATTGACTAATTTTGAAATGTAAATTACATATACAATATATTGAATATAATCAATGAAAAAATATTATAAAAAATATATATAAATTATTATAATGTACATTTTTTAGATTTGAAAAAATGTAAGTCAATAATTTTTAAAAGTTAGTCAAAGTTTGACCAGTTTGACCAATAAAAGTCAAACAAGCCAGTTTGAGTGGGACGGAGGGAGTAATATGATATTTCTTTTATAGTAAAAATATTTTTTAATATTATTTTTTTGTATTAATAATAGAAATATATAGAAAATAGTATAATTGACATTTTTATTGAGAAGATATAGTGTTTGATATTGTTTAGAATATATTAATAATTGAAAGATATACAATATTAAAAAGATATGTAATTAAAAAAAAGGCAATATTAATGACTGAAAGATATATTACACTAATTTTTATTTTAGGCGCGTTTATAAAAGGTAATATATTTTCATTAAAAGGAATGTGTTTTAATTATAAAAAATAATCGTCTAGTTACTATATTTTATATTATTTTATTATTTACTATTTTTATGTTATTTCATTATTTATTAAATAGAATAACTGACCGAAAACCTAATTTTCAATGTTTTGGCTATTTTTGGAAAATGATAGATTTTAGTAAGGATAAATAGAAAAGGTAACATGTTCAAATTTGAAAAAGGTAATTGCCCATTATATTTTTGGAAAAAAGAGTTGATTTTGTTTTAAAAAAATAGAAAAATATGTTTTAATTATAAAGGCAATTAGCTAGTTACTATTTTTATATTATTAAATTATTTTTTAATTAGAATAAATGACTGAAAATCGAAAACAAAATTTTCAATGTTTCGGCTATTATATAACAGTATGGATAAGTAACGGTTCATCCGTGATATTTTGGAAAATGAGAGTTTTAGTAAGAAATTTTTTTAAAAAAATAACATGTTTTGGTTGAAAAAGGTAATTTACCGTGATTAAAAGTATTAAAATATGTTTTAAAACAAATAAGTAAGGATTTGTCGGTGATATTTTTGGGAAATGAGGGATTTTAGTAAGGAAAGTATAAAAAATAACATGTTTTAGTTGAAAAAGGTAATTAACCGTGATCTTTTTAGAAAAAATGGAATTTTGTTGAAAAAATAGAATTTTTGGGAAATGAGGGGTTTTAGTAAGGAAAAATAAAAAAAAAATAACATGTTTTAGTTGAAAAAGGTAATTGATCGTGATTAAAAGTATTAAAATATGTTTTAAAACAAATAAGTTAGGATTTGTCGGTTATAGTTTTGGGAAATGATGGATTTTAGTAAGGGAAAATAGAAAAAATAACATGTTTTAGTTGAAAAAAGTAATTGTCCATGATCTTTTTAGAAAAAGAGAGGATTTTGTTAAAAAATAGAAAATATAATATATTTTAGCTGAAAAGGTAATTGGTTGTAAATAAGTAAGTGTAATTAAGTAAAATCACTTAGTACCGACCAAACTTTTAATATTTCGTCTATTATATAATACTAGCTTAAAACCCGTGCGATGCACATAATGTTTTTAATAATTGTTATTTTTATTATTTACGTTTTAAAATTTTATCAATTGCATTTTTTAAAAAAAATAAGTAGGTGTGTTAAACTTTATTAAATGATTAAAAGTAATAAAATAGATTTTAAAATAAGTAAGTAACGGTTTGCCCATTATATTTTTGGAAAAGGAGGGAATTTAAATAACCTTTCAAAATAAATTGGACTATTTAAATTAGTTTTTCAAATAATTAGGCCTACTTTTAAAATAATTAGAGTAATTTGTGATAATTAATTATAATACATTATACTAATTAAAAATAATATACTTTATTAGTTTATTATTTTAATTGATGTGTAATAATTATGCTTAAATAAATATCTTTAGAGATGTACTAAAATATTTTTAAATAAATAAGTATGTAAGTTGGTCCAAGTATATCGACTTATAAAGTCTAATCACACGACCCAAATAAATAGGTTTAAGAGATGCGTTCTAATTAGCATAGTTAATTTTTTTTATATAAATATGTTAACTATTGAATGAACAAATTAAAGAACGACTAACCAAATTACTAATAAAATTTTCTTTTTCAAGTGTTACTTTTAAATATTTTCCTACTTAATTTTTAATTTTAATTTTTGTTAGTTATATATAAGAAACAATTGATCTATTATATATTGAAGAAAAAAAAGTATAATACTACATATTTGACAAAATTTTATCTTTATTTATATTTTTTAAATTAATATTATAAATAATAATTTTAATATGTTATCTTGTTTGCTTTTGTATTTTGATGATTAATTTATGAATTTATTTGCTATATTAAACTGTTAAAGAAAATTATAGGGAATATTTATTTCACTCGACATGATTTAATAATTTATAGGACTCTCCATATCTAATTTTCAGCGTTTAGTGTCGCATTCGAGGTAACTAATAATTATATGACTTAATTGCACGAAGATGGCCTGAGTTGTAATTTTTTTGCACAGAAATGGCATATCTATAATAATAGGCACCCGCATGACTCAAGTATAAATTTTTAAGCACCTGCATGGTTTCCGTCAAAATATGTCAAACGGACGTTAAAGCACAAGGGTAAATTCAGAATATTGTATTTCAACGGTTATTTTAATACAACAGTTGTTGTGTATATATATGCTTACATGTTTTGCCAAATTGAAAGTTTGAAGAACAAAATTGGGCATCACTCATAGAAATAAGCTGAAATAAACTGAAAGCATGGCATACAAATGCTATTGTGGAAATTGGGCTGTGGAGAGGACTGCTCGGACAGATGCAAATGCGGGTCGAAAATTTCTTGGATGTACTCTTGGTAGTCGTGGTTGTGGCTTTTTCAGGTGGGTTGATGGCTGCATAAGGTGTAGGTGTCTGCAAGTTGAATTGGAGAATATGAGGTTGCAAGCAAAAAATTGGAAGCTCTGTTTCTTCTTTGTAGTGTTCTTGTTTTTCATTTTTTTTGTCTGGAATGTACCTTCTGTTGAAGATGTTAAGGAATAAGTTTACTGAATCATGTAATGGCTTCATTGTAATGTGAGAAGATGTAATGGATTTCACTAATTAAGCCTTTCAAAAATAAGTAAAGCATACAATGTTTCACTGGCACAATGTCAAAGTGTTTACTTCCAAAGCTGTCATTATACAATGTTGGCCACAAAATAGCTGTTTCACTGACACAATATTTGAAGGCTTCAAGCCATTAATACTAGCTATTACACAACCAACAACCATATGACTTGCAAAATGTCATGCACAACAACTACAAACTAACATCCCCAACCAAAAGTATGACAGTCATAAATATGTAGAAACTAGCAATCTTCATCTCTTCCTTTTTGAGTTGTTTTTCCTGGTCTGATCAGCAAAGCCAGAGGTTGAGCTGCCTTGAGTTCCTTGACCTTGTCTCTTATTTTATTGTTGCTGCATCATTTGAGGTATGGATTGTTGGTCTTGCTCTCTTGGCACATTGTTTGTAGAAGAATTACCCCCCTGCTGCTGCTGTTTCTACACTTACACATAAAATACTGATTACAAATCTTTAAACATCTTAAAACATGCTAAACAAAGGTAATGCTTACAATATTACCTTAACTTTACAAGTCCTAGAATTCTGACCAGGTTGGTTGCATATTTTACACACACAAGTTGACTTAGCAATGATTGGCACAGTCCCCTCCTCTACAGCCTTTTTGATGGCATCATCTTTCTGAACATATCACTCTAAATTTTCTTATGCTGCTATTGAACACTTCACAATGATTGTTTACAAACATATCACTGTGAACATGTGTCCTAAAGGCAGCTCTTGTCCATTGTGTCTTTGGCTTTGCAGAAACCCACTCATGGCATTTAGGTGCAATCTTTCAAAAACAGTTAATACATGAGCTAAAGGCATTTAAGTAGATAAGACATGACATGACTGATAACATGAATATATGTACCTCCTTCATTTTGTTCATGTGTAAATTAAACTCCCAATCAGTACTAGATCTTGCTGCTTTCCAGAGAAGTTCTCTCAATGCAATGCCCTTGAATTCCTTGTGCATGTTCTGATACAAATGCATAACACAGAATCTGTGTTCTGCATTTGGTACAACATCTTCCAGTGCATTTATCAGTCCCTACATGCCATCAACAAACAAATTAGTATGTACCATAAAAGACATATTTATTAGACAATCTATTTAATACAAGATCAAATCCACACACCTTCTGTCTATCAGATATAAAGGTCCATTATGCATCATTTTGGATCTTTAAATCTTGGCTCACAAGCTCCAAGAACCACTTCCAGGAATCAGTGGTTTCAGATTCCACAATTGCCCAAGCAATTGGGTACATGCTATCATTGGCATCTACTCCAACTGCTGCTAGTAGCTGTCCACCAAAGGGGCCTTTAAGATGGCAACCATCTAGCCCAACCAAATGTCTGCAGAACTGGGTAAAAGCATTTTTCAAGGGCCCCAAACATATATACATTCTCATAAACCTCCCACTCTCAGTCCCTGGCTCTGGATCTTCACATAAAATCTTAACAGTGCTTTCAGGGAGTACCCTCTGTTAATACCCGGATTTTAATGATGATAAATGTCTGAAAGTTTATCTTAGTAATTGATATAACTTAATCAGAAAAATGAATGTTTTGAAAATCATTGATTTGATCTTACTCGATTCCAGGAGATTTGACTTGTTCAAATCTAATATTGTTATTGATGATTATCCTAACGATATTAAATCAATCAAGACTTATTCAAATCTGTTTGTATTTATTGCCTTATCTTTTCTAACAGATTATGCTTATACTTATCTTCTGTTTCCTGGCCGTTGCAATTCAAATTCTTCAAACAGCTATTTTCAGGAAGATATATATTCATTCAGGTGGTGTGACAAAAGTACAACAACTTCGAGCAATCAATTTACATTCTTCTACTAAGCTTTCGAGATCAAATCAGTTTTGTTTCAGAAGATTCATTATTGTTGAGTTGTATTAATTTACTTTATCTATACTTGTGCCGGGTTGTGGCAAATAGATAGGATTACAAAATTCAACCTAAGGTGCTAGCGAGATAGGTTATCTGCTGCTAGTGGACAGTGGTGTCAAGGGAAGGGTTCTTCCAAGAGGTTATCATTTTTGTAATCGGGATAAACTGTAAGTGTATTATTAATTGATAATAATATATTCTCTGTGCTAGTTGGCATAGGGACTTGGACGTAGGCCATAGACACTGGTAGGGGCCGAACCAAGAGAAAAGTTTTGGTGTTATTTATATTTCTGCAGAATAATTTTATTCAGTACTTGTTTTATATTTAACCTATTGAGACAGTCCCATTTAACAAAGAGGCAGACCCTTTGTCAATTGAGACAGACTCTTTCATATATTGTGCTTAGTTAATTTCACCCTCTTCAACTCATAAGCATAGTCCCATACTTGAGCAAATTGTGCTCTGTGAGTGCCATTTATCTTCAGCAATGCTCTTGTTTTGGCTCTATACACAGCATGTTTTGAGACCTCACATTTCAGATCATGAAAAATCTTCTTATGAAATGCAGCAATGGGCCATGTAGGGTTCATTCTGATTTCCTTCTCATAATGTTCAGCAAGCCACACTGAGTTAATTTGCTTCTGGTGGAATGTAGGCATGCAATTATGCTTACTCACTATAGACCTGATTTGATAAGTATGAGTCTTATTAAATGGAGAAGCATACACACTCCATTTACAAGGTTCTTACATACATACTTAACCTTCCTCCCATAATTCTTTACAAGTTCAACTGGCCTCCTTTCTAAGATTGCAGGATTCCTTACAGCTTTCCTAAAAATCTGAGAACTCTTAAACAACATACCTAGCTCTAAAACAGGCTTCTCCATATCTACCTCCTCATTGAACACTGGAAAGTTAGGCTCATCTTCATCTGTAGAATTTTCTGCCATTCTTTCCTCATCACTCCCTGCATACACACTCTCATCATCAGTATCAACATTGTCATCTTTCTGAGGTTCTTCTTCTTGGGGTATGTCATCATCTTCAAACATAATTTTTTCAACATTTTTCTCAAACACAAGATCATCATCACTGTCATCTTTGTTTGAGGCATCTGAATGCCAACTTTCAGAATCACTATCACTCTCATTCAGTTCAAACTCATCACTATCTTCAGGTTCAGAAAAATCCTTGTATACACCCTCAAGATCCCTAAGCTCTTGTTCTTGATCAATTTCTTGTTGTGTAGAATCAGGGAAAGGGTTTCCAATATGAATTTCCTCTTGAGTAGGAATCCTATCATCTTGAACACTTAATGGTCCACACATTTTGGTCACAAATACTTCTACATACCTATTAGTCTTAGGCCTTTCCTTGTTATTTATCAGTGCACACATCAACATCAGCTCCTCATCACTTTCCAAGTCAAATAACCCTCTATCCATAGTAGTTCCCAGAAGCTTATACCATAATTTATAACAACCACCCATAGCTCCATTTTCAATTAACATATTGTTTATCTCTAAAAGGCTAATAGCATCAGAGTCACAAAAATCGACATAAACCAGTAAGCCTCCACTATATTTCTTAGGGTTATCTTCCAATTCACCATTATAATACAATTTGATGGTGAAAAGCTCATCATCTGCCATTTCAAATTAAATATCCATTTTAAATTCAGTATAACACTTTAAATCACAGTTTAACTCACACTTAAAATCACACTTAAAGAAGAAGAAGAATAGTACAATTTCAAGCTTAGTTCAACACAACAAATCATGAACAAAATACATACACAATATGATACAAGGGCGACTCGATTTGAACTCGAATAACGAAAATAAACTACAAAACATACATTATCACATAATACATACACATTTTCATGTTTGGATCACAAAATCCCCAAATTTTCAGACCCCGATCAACACAATATGCATGCAAATAAAAAAATCAGTAGTTACCGCAATATTCTGAACATTCGTACGGTTTGTAAACATCTTGATCTTCCTTGGGCCTTATAATCCACGCCATTGTGCCGCAATTAGTTTGGTTTAGGGTTTTTCAAGATCAAGAGAGGGAGGAATGAAGAGTTTAATTTGGAGGGAGTCTCAGTACACAATAATTGAGGTGAGGGGTTAAGGTTGTACAAAGCGTGAATTTACCATTTTAGCCTTCTACTTTATTAAAATATTTAAAAACTTAACGTCCGTTTGACATATTTTGACGGAAGCCATGCGGGTGCTTAAAAATTTATAATTGAGTCATGCGGGTGCCTATTATTATAGATAAGCCATTTCTGTGCAAAAAAATTATAACTCAGGCCATCTTCGTGCAATTAAGTCTAATTATATATATGTCGTCTCTGATAATTTAAAAAAAAAATTAGTTAGAAAATATATAAAAAAATATACTATTTGGCTAATAAATGTAATCGGTTAATTATTAGTATTTATAATATTAGTATTTTATGCTGCTAAATGGAATAACCCGTGATATTTTTGAGGCAATGACCGATAAGTTCGATATTCTACTTTGGTGGAAGGAAAATGCAAGCAGGTACAAGACTTTATCTCTGATTGCCAAAGATATACTTGCTATTCCGGTATCCACTGTTGCCTCAGAATCCGCGTTTATCACGAGTGGACGTATACTTGATCCTTTTAGGAGTTCTTTGAGTCCGAAAATGTTGGAGGCTCTTGTATGTACTCAAAGTTGGTTGAAGGCGAGTCATGGCGGGATAAAATCTGATATTTACTTGGATGAAACTTATACTTATCAGTTTCTTGAACATGAAGAAGGTATTATATGAGTTTTGCTTAATCAGTTTTCTATTATGAGTTTTCTTAAGAAGTTTTGCTTATACTTAAGAACTTTACCTAATCAGTTTTCTATTATGAGTTTTGTAGATAATATGGGCAAAATGAAGGACAATGCAACTTCAAATGAGAATACCAAGACCAGGAGCAAGACCATCAATGTTATTGATGACTGATTATTTTTTAGTTTAATGTTTTTATTTGAAGCGAGACAAGATTGTTATTCAAACTATTTCCTCACATGTTTTAGTCAAGATTTCCTAGGAGTTTAAACTATGGATGACTGTAATATTTTGGATGACTGTAATGTTTTAAATTATGATTTGGTTTCCAGATTTTAAATTTTTAGAGATCTATTCAACTGTATTATATTATCTTGTGTAACCCAACCCTACCCGAGCCAACCCAACCCATCACATTATTGATAGAATTGGGTTGTGTAATTTTTTAGAGGTTAATGGGTTGATATTTCGTAGGCCGAATTAATTGGGTTGGGTCACTAAAATGGTGGTAACCCGGCCGACCCAACCCATGTGCAGCCCTAATGTCAGTCAAGATAACAGTCAAAATTATCAATATATTTGTTGTAATATATATAATTATAAATATAAATATTTTCTAAAAAAAGGTCGTGTTTTTGAATTCTAAGTAAAGTATAATTAAAAGAGTTTGTAGTTATGTTATATATGTGAGAAAATCGAAAATCAAAACTTTCAATGTTTCGGCTATTATATAATAGTACATGTAGATAGATTAAATAAAATAAATTACCGAAAATCAAAATCAAAACTTTCAATGTTTCGGCTATTATATAATATAGGCTAGTGATCAAATACAAACCTTTTTTAAAATACAAACTAAGAACCAATTTAAGCCCTTAGATTAATCTAATCTAATGGCCCCCTATATACACAACACACAACTAAAATACACCCTCCCACACTCAATCACACCTATTCCCCTTCGTTTTTAATTTGACTTTTCCCGTCAATCGGAGAGTTTTTTTTGAAATCCGACTTCACCGTATTTTTCTCCATCTCCCAACGATCGATTTGCATACCATATGTGCTATGTTTCGACGCGATTTGAAAAACAAATTATTTAGTTTGTAGGTTTGTAGTCTAAGAGTGGTTTGTAGTAGAATAGCCCCCATATAATATAATTGTATAGTATAGATAGATGTCGTCAGCAATAATTTTAGAAAAGGATAAATTTTATTTAAAATATATAAAAAAGAATATACGCTTTGGCTAACAAAGGTAATCGATTAATTATTAATATTTATAATATTATTATTTCATGTTACTAAATGAAATTGCATGTGATATTTTTGAAAAATGTGAGATTTTACTTAGGAAAAGTTTTAGTTAGAAAATAAAAAAAAAATATACGTTTTAGAAAAAAAAGCTAATCGGTTAGTTATTAGTAATTATAAATATTATTATTTTATTTCATTAAAAAGAATTGCCCGTGATATTTTTGGAAAATAAGAGGTTTTAGTTAGAAAAATTAGAAAAGTAAAAATTTTAATTAGAAAATATAAAAAAGAATATACACTTTGGCTAAAATAGGTAATTGGTTAGTTATTAACAATTATAATTTTATTATTTTATTTTAATAAATGAAAATGTCTGTGATATTTTTGGAAAAAGAGAGGTTTTAGTAAGAAAAATAAAAAGTTTATATGTTTTAGTTAGAAAATATAATTGCCCGTGATATTTTTGTAAAAGTAAGGGAATTTTTCAGAAAAAATAAAAAAAGTAATATATTTTAGGTGTAAAGTGCAATTGGTTATAAATAGGTAATATTATTATTTAATAATAGTTTTTATAAATAAGTAAGGGTAATTAAGTAAAAATACGAAGTACAGTTAAGTCAGGACAATTAAGTAAAATCACAACATATCAAAAAATATTTAGTATTATATCCAATGGCTCTCATTAATTTAATTTAAAAGATCTAACGGTTAGAGATTGGATGAACAAGACTACAAACTGACTACAAAAACTTTTAATGGTTCGTCTTTAATATAATAGTATATATAGATAAGCATTTAAAATTTTTACTAATAGAGGAAACTAAATAAACAATTTAAATATAATACTAATTTTTTGATTAGAAAATATCTCAATTGCATTGTTAAATCTTTGTTAATAGAGGAAACTAAATATACAATTTTAATATTATTGTCTTTAAAATTCTGACCAGACTACAAAAACTTTCAGGACCAACTACAAAACTTTCAATGTTTCATTTTTAATATAATAGTATATATTAAAAATAGGTTAGTTCTCTCAGTTCTCTCTGAATCTTTCATATATATATATATATATATATATTAATTTAACATTGTTACACAAATTTTGTCAAACAAATTTTCTCAATAAGATGGGTGAAAATTGGAAAAAAAATGGTATGCAAATAGTATATTTGTTTTTACCAAATAATATATTTTTTCACAATTCAAATTTTGATTCATTCAAAAATCTTAATTATTTTTCAGAATATATCATTTAAATTTAACAAATAACCCGGCTCATTAAAACCTTACTCCTAAACAGATATTTATTTGAATTTATAATTCACATGTTTTTATAAACGCTAAAGCCTAAAGCGCTTTCTATATTTTTTGAAATGAAAGTAATAATCCCAAAATGTCCTATGTATTCTGATATTATATTTCTTAAAATAGATGTAATTATATCCTAACAAATTCCTTCAAAACATGTAGACAACAGATGACAAAGAATTGAATTTAGCAAAAAAATAAAAGCAGATGACAAACAAAGATTTAATTCGGGTGAAAATATAAGCACCACAAGTGATGATGATGCAGCTAATTAAGCCTAAAGGGTAAGTCTAAGATCGACCCCGGCATCTTCTTCATGATCATGCTCTTTCCTACCTTCTTTCCTACCAATACTATTACAAACATTAGCAAGAACTCCAGACAACTGAGGAACATTAAAATCTTGAATTTCAAATGTGGGAACCCAACTAGAACATTCCTGGTTACAATCTAACACCTTCCTCTTCTTCTTCTTCTGCAATTCAGTCAGCTCCTTCATCCGAAGATCGCGTGCCTCTCGACATTTCCGTATCAGAGAAATGAACTTCTCAATCTTCTCTTCTTCGTTGTCATCCTCTAACTTCTCTTCTTCTCCTGTAACAGAAATGACTGGAACATTTTTAAAGTCATCCATATGTATGTATATTCAGGTGAAGCGACACTGTTTTTGTGTTTTTGCTGATGTTGTGTTGTGACTCTACCAATTTATAGAATCTCAGAAGTGTTTGGTTTGTGACCACAACGTCTTGGCTATGTCACGAGCTTACGTACATAGAATCTACGTACAATTGCTGGTGTAGTCAATGTTTGTGGGACAAGATGCACCTAATTAGGTACGTATGAAATGACGTGTACTCTCTGACCTCACTCATCTCTGTCATCATTTTTGTACCTTCTTAAATGTATGCATAAGTCATAACGGAGGCGGATTAAAAAGTTTTACTATCATATTTTTACACATTTCAAGTGAAATTTCAGAAGTATTGTCATCAAAATTAAAATTACTGACGATGCGGAACAAATTTCGATATATATATATTGGGTTTTGGTCCACTGCCCCCGTTGTTTGGCAAATTCTACACAACCAACTTTCTGCGTTAAAAAATTATAATTTTGAACATAAAGCTTTTTAAAAACTTATAATCTTGGTTTATTAAACCAGACTAAAATTCACACTTTCTAATTAAATTTTAGTTGTGCCAAAAAATTCCTTTTAGATTCGACATTAGTTACGGTTGTAGTTCAACGCACAAAGTCCTGTGAATATAAAATTGTTATTAAATCATTATATATAACAATCGTAAAAGAGATTTTATCCAAAATTTTGGTCTTGTACTTGATCTTGAATGAGAATCATTAGATCTAATATTAAAGATAAAATATTTTAATAATATAAATTAAATATGAGTTGGTTTTCAGGGTCATTTGTTTTACTCTTAATCCTTCGTCATCTCTCTTAATGACACTACAAGAAATCTTATATTTACCTACCAATAAATTATCTACTAAAATGGAAATTAATAGGAAAAAGTAATAAAAATGAGTAAAGTGGTGCGATCAATTAATATTTAATGTATAAAGTGAATATAAAGTAGTTATAGTAGAGGAAAGTAGTGAATGTGATTGAATTTTATATTATAAAATGTTACTATTTTTGGTATGTAAAGAAATGAGAGGGACGTACCAAAAAGAAAAGTGTAAAAAATGAGAGGGACAGAGGAAGTAATAT
The DNA here is from genome assembly GCA_030848705.1 of Heracleum sosnowskyi. NCBI lineage: Eukaryota > Viridiplantae > Streptophyta > Magnoliopsida > Apiales > Apiaceae > Heracleum > Heracleum sosnowskyi. Next base: position 54,327 of record JAUIZM010000115.1, read on the forward strand.
ATATATTAGTAGGTAAAAGTTATGTTTACTTACTAATAATTATTTGTAAAAGTAATTGGTAGGTAAATTCTAACTTCTCCATCGGTCAATTCTGTTAACAAAATTGTAGGCGGTTAACAGAGTTCCACCCATGTATTAACACGATTGAATTTTTCAAAAAAAATTGCGGTGGACCCTCAGTCCCAGGTTTCATTAAATTTTTAAATTTTTAAATTTTTATTTCAAACGTGTACGCTGACATGTCAACTATCGGCCTCAGTGTACTTTTAATTGGTTATCAGTCTACACTTAACTTACATAGATAGGCCGGTCAAAAATAATATACCCATTTATATCTTTATTACTTTTTAATTTTTTCATTGTTCATCTAATTACATGATCCCCGTATCTCCCGTCTACATGGATATTGAGTGGCAAAACACGGTTAAATTGAAAATTTCAGTATAAATTTTTATTAAATAATAATTTTTTTAATTAAAAATAACTAAAATTCTATTGCAAATTTATTTTAATTTTAATTTTCTAAAAATTACCGAAAAATTATTTTAATCTCAATTATTTTATAATCCATGTGATTCCGCTACTGCTGTCTAATACATGAGCAGGGCATCTTGTTCCCGGTTATGCTGCATTGCTAATAAACTTGACTAATTATAAATAAAATTTACAATACATGTATTATTTACGTTCATGTAAAACTAAAAAGAAATGTCAAATATTTATTATGTACAAAGTAGTTTTTTTTATTAAAATATGAAATAATATCATAATACCTATAGTTTAATTATAATTCTAGTATAATATTTCAAATTAATATAATCAATATACTTATATAAAGGAGAAGACGAGGGTTGTGAGGTGGCGCCTCTCAAATCGTTTCGATCTATTTTTCTAATTTTCTCAATTTTTTGAATATTAATTAATTAATATCAAAAATTCGAAAATATCTCAATTGCCTTTAAAATCTATACTATTATATTAAAGACGAAACATTGAAAGTTTTGTAGTCTGGTCATGAAAGTTTTTGTAGTCTGGTCACTCCATTCATAGCCGTTAGATATTTTTGATCAAATTATTGAGAACCGTTAGATAAAATATTAAAATTAGTATATAGAATATCTTTTCTATTTTTCCTAACTAAAATATCTCATTTTCCAAAAATATCACAGACAGTTTCATTTAATAAAATAACATAATAAGGTTATAATTGCTAATAAATAACTCATTACCATTTTTAGCCAAATTGTATATTTTTTTTATATTCTCTAACTAAAATTTCTACTTTTCTATGTTTCCTAAATAAAACCTCTAATTTTCAAAAAATATCACGAATAGTTCTATTTAATAAAATAAAATAATAATATTATAATTATTAATGACTAACCGATTAGCTTTTTTTTCCCAAAACGTATATTTTTTTAATATTTTCTAACTAATATTTCTCTTAACTAAAACCTCAAAAATATCACGGGTTATTCCATATAGTAGCATAAAATACTAATATTATGAATATCTCTCTCTATATATACTATATTATCAAAGACGAAACATTGAAAGTTTTGGTACCTGTTTTTTTGTACCTATTTTTCGATACGATATTTGCCTTATTTAATTATTTATTTAATTATTATAATCAGTTACTCTTTCAATTAAATTATATTACCATTTTTTAAAAAAAAAATCAGGGGCAATTTCCTTTTCAGCTAAAACATGTTACTTTTTCTATTTCATTTCCTAAAATCCTTCATTTTTCAAATATATCACGAGAAAACCCTTACATATTTACTTTAAAATCTATTTTAATACTTTTATTTGACAATTACATTTTTCAACTAAAACATGTCACATTTTCTATTTTTCTTACTAAACACCCTCTTTTTTCAAAAATATCACGGACAAATCGTTACTTTTATATTTTAAAATTCAACGAAAACACGTTACTTTCTATTTTTATTACTAAAACCCCTCTTTTTCCAAAATATCGCGGACAAACCGTTACTTATTTATTTTAAAATTCATTTTAATACTTTTAATTATTTTAAAATGTTTAACACGCCTACTTATTTTTTTTTTAATAAATGCAATTAATAAAATATAAATAATAAAATTAACAATTATTAAAAACAACTCGTGCATCGTACGAGTTTTAAACTATATTATTAAAGACGAAACATTACAAATTTGGTAGTCGGATAGACGAACTGTCGGTACTTAGTGATTTTACTTAATTACCCTTACTTATTTATTTTTTTAAAACTATCACTAAATAATAACATTATTTATAACCAATTACCTTTTCAGCTAAAATACATTATCTTATTTTATTTTATTTTCTTACAAAATCCTCTCTTTTTCTAAAAAAAAACACGGGCGATTATCCTTTTTAACAAAAACATGCTACTTTTTCTATTTTTTCTTACGGACAAACAGTTATTAATTTATTTTAAAATCTATTTTAATACTTTTACTTATTTAAAAAAGTTTAACACGACTACTTATTTTTTTTAGCAAATGCAGATTAATTGAATATTAAAATATAAATAATAAAAATAATAATTATTAATAATAATAATCCGTGCATCGCACGGGTTTTAAGCTAGTTTAATATAACTTGATAAAATTATTTATTATAAAAATGAGGGAACAGCTAAGAAGAAAAGAGGTCAGGTGTTAATCCAAAAACAAAAAATTTGAATGTCCCTGAATAGCAAGGCCTCCTCTATTTTTAAGCATTTCACAGTTTCACAATTTTGATCCACCATCACAAAAATATAATATTTCCATAATTCATGATTCGAAATTTCATTACTTTCAATATCATTATTGGACTACATTCGATAAAATAATTCACAAAATCAACTATGATTTATTTATTTAAAAGGGACCTTCTTTTTTCTTTCTAAATGAGCATGATATCATTTTAACTTTTTCAAAGAAAAATGTGTTTGAAATATGTTTCCGTGAGATATAATGAGATCTGTACGTTATTATTAAAGACGAAACATTAAAAATTTGATCTGTATGATACTTATTTTTTCGTACCTGTTTTTGGTACTCCGTGTTTTTACTTAATTACTTTTACTTATTTATAAAAAAATATTAAATAATAATTACTACCTTTTTCTGCTAAAACACATTATGTTTTAATTTCTCTAACAAAATCTCCTCATTTTCCAAAAATATCAAGGATAATTAGATTTTCAACTTAAAAAATTTATCTTTTCAATTTCCTTACTAAAACCCCTACGTTTTCAAAAATATCACGGACAAACCCTTATTTATTTATTTTTAAATATATTTTAATGCTTTTAATTATTTAAAATTATAATACATTAAATATTAATTACATTTTCTAATTAAAACACATTATTTTTCTAATTAAATTTCTTGTAGTGTGAGCTAATCTTAATGCTTAAGATTGTTTGGTGCCTTTCTTTTTTCCTTATTAATGATTAATAACTTCTTATTGATTAAAATAAAAAATTGCAGCTTAAGCGTTAAGAAGGTGGATGAAAAGATTATGAAAGAACTATGATATCATGTATATATTATTCATACAATTTTTAAATACTATTATGTTTAATATTATTTATTTTATTCGTAAAATATCTTTATCGTTAATGAGGTGTCATTTAATAGAAAATTAAAAATATTTGTTTTTTTGATAATTTGTTAATTAACATATATATTTTTCACTTATAAGACAAAAATGAGTAAATTGATATCATTCAGATACTTTAGTATTTTTGTTTTACCAAATGACATTATTTATTCAGAATTCAGATTATTAATCATTCAGAATTTTAATCGATCAGAAATAGTTTATTCAGATTTGCCAAATGGTCAGTTGACTAAAATTCTTAATATAAAAATTCGTAAGTTCAAATTCTAAGTTGAATAGGTTTGTTTGATTATTGGTCTATACTTTAATTCTAACTTAAGTAGTTTTTCTTTATTTTAATTTTATTCCTAAGTTGAATAGAACTATTGTTAAAATTCGTCATTTTATTTTTTTCTTAAGTTTCAGTGTAGTTTTAATTGAAAACAATTTGTTAAACCATCAGTAAGTTAAAGATTATTTTGTGAGTTTTGTGGGCTGTAAAATCGTTTAAATCTTATGTTTAGAACTCAAAATACAACATAAGTAATGTATTAAGTGTATTAAACGTAATAAATAAAGTCTAAAAACTAATAACATAAAATTATTTAAAAAATAAATTAATATAATTAAAAATATTAAAAAAAATCATTCATTGAATGAGTTATAAGATACTAATATTAAAAGCCTTAATCAACCAACATACTCCAAATTGCCTAGAAATGGGAGATGACTGATGGAATTTGTGTGTTGAAAAGTACGGTCATGAGAAATTAATACAACAATTTTGTGAAAATAATGACTATTAGTATTTCTGTAAATAATGTTATTTGTCAAATCTCGATCGAACAAATTATATTCTTATATATAATAATCTTAAAAGAGGCGTATTCAAAACTTTAATAGTCTAGTTTTTGCACGATCACTGTACAATCAAATTAATAAAGATCGTTAGATCTTAAATGAGAGATGAGAATAGTTAGATCTAATATAAAAAAGTATTTGATTAATTATAAGATTATATTTTAAAACTAAAAAGTGTATTCGATTAATGGTAGAATTATATTTAAAAACTAAAAAAATGTATTTAGATAATCTAAACCAAATATAATTGGGTTTTCTGTATTAGATAGGATTTTCTGTGTAAAAATTGGTAACTTTATTTTCTCTTTAATTTATGAGTAGTTCCAGTTTGATATTAATTGTTAAACCAAATTTTGAGATATCAATTCATATCAATTATATTATTAAAAAATTTTCAATATAATGCTATGTATACCATGACCAAAAATTATATAAATTACATTATTAAAAAAATTCTCAATATATTAATCATGTATACCATTACTAACAATAATACACATGCACCTATGTTAGATGTAAGAGAAATGATGTACATGAATTTATATTGCAAATTTTACTCTAGAATTTACAAGTAAAATGACTTAGTTATTTAATATTAACATAACACTTTTTAAGGGACATGAAATTTAATTCATCCAAATTATATTATATTATTTTACATATAACAAATATAAAAGGACAATATTAACGATCATTAAAAATTGAGAGTTTCATATTTATTAACGATAATTTTAAATATAATATTTATAGAGAAAATGGATCATGAGATTAATCTCACCATACTTTTTCTAAGATCACATGTAAACAAATAAATCTAATCATTTATGGTTAAATATTCACCTAACATATATTTTGATTTATTTATAAATTAGAAAAATAGAGTAATTAGATAGTTGATATAATACACTCAAATGATCAATTACTACCTTATGAGTCGGGATCTTTGTTCTCATATTCATAACATACTAACAAAAATTTAAATTTCGAATCACCTTAATAACATATTAAAATTACATATTTCAAAAATTAACAAAGAAATTAAAATTTTGAATAATATAAATTTGAATACTACACATAAAATATATGTATTTTGCAGAGCGTAAATGCAACACAAAATAATTTATCCAAAAATATATCCTTACACTCCCTACATCTCATCCAATTGTTAACATTTTGGTGGGGGCACGAAAAGAAAAAGGGAAGAAAGAGTGGGTAAGTTGGTGGGACTTGCTAAAATTAATGTAGAAAAATATACTATTTTATGAAATGTTAATAATTGGATGAGACATCTTAAAAAGGAAAGTGTTGACAATCTGTTGGGACAAAGGGAGTATATTTTATCCATAATTTTGGTCGTCACAGTCAATAGCATAAAAAAATAAGAATAGTTCAACTTTAAAATAAATAGAGGATAATCGTGAGATGTTCGAACTCCATCAACGACTTATGAAATATAAAAATTAATATTTTTATATCTAAATATGTTAAAAAAGAAAGTTCAGATTGTTAAGGGACGATGATACTACAAAAAACTAAGCATCATTGGATCTTAAAATAAATAGAGTAGAACTGTTTAATATAATGTCAAGTAATATTTTATACATTAATAGATAAGTTAATTTTGTAAAAATTCAAGGTTCGAAATTCGTCAACAATACATTAAAAGAAAAATTATATTTTAGTATTACAAATATTAATAAAATTAAAAAATTAAAAAGAATATGAATACTGTGAATTATATTTTAATATTAAAATTTAGTGAAGCTCACAGATTTGAAAAGCAGAGCCACATAAAATATGATTATATTAAGCAAAGCTAACAATTTTTGTTTTGTGAAGTCTTATAAATTACATTAACAGAGGGTTAAATGAACACGTCTTATTCGAAAGCTCCTCCAGCTAGGCTGCAACAAGCGTGTTTCACGACTTGGTATTCTCTGTTATTCTATATTCGTGACCCACAATTTGATACTGTTCTTAGCCTCTTACAATTTGTTTCTAGTCACTTTCAGGTTTATAATCTGCAGTGCTTGAATTAAAATTTCAAAACAAAAAAAATTAAAAATGAATCAGTATTAAATAGGATTTTTAAAAAAATTGTATCAATTTCGGTTCAACTGTGATTTCAATTTTGATCCCAAACAACCTAAGTATATTATGCATCTCCGTTCCTTGTTTTATTGCTGAACTGACGTAGTAATGACACTGGAAGATGACAGATAAAGCATTTCGTCACCTGATTATATTTAAACCACAATAAATATGACTCAATAAGTCTGTCCATTTCATTTCTTTACACTTTTTTTTTGTACGTCTCTCTCATTTATTTATGTACCAAAAATAGTAGCATTTTATAATATAAAATCAAATCACATTCACTACTTTCCTCAACTATACCTACTTTATACATTAAATATTGATTGATCCCACCACTTTACTCATTTTTTTTATTTTTTCTTATTAATTTACACTTTTTCTTAACATTCGCATCGTTCCCTCAATGTAAGAAATTGAGAGGATGGGAAAGTATATGATTTGCCGCCGCGGCGCCGCCTGGGTGTATATATTTTATATAGGAATAAAGTCGTTAAAACCGGACCTAAACAGTTGACTTGGAATGCATGGGGCACATGCAAGGTTATCTATATTGCCCGGCCTAGATGTCTATTTTTATTCAATAACTTAAAATTATTTATAATTTAAAGTGTAATTCATCCCATAAGTGATATTTTCATTTTTAGGGTGTGTTATGCCGTATTTTGACATAGTTCAAATTTCTCCGTTTAATAATTATTAATTCAGATTAATAATTAATTGTTTAACCAATAAACAATATTCTCTCTCTGAAACGAGAAAAGAATCAATCTCAATCAACGATATTCTTCAAATCTTGGAAAGAAATGCGGAGATGCCGCAAGATTGTAGGAAAACATGTGAAGACCGGACTATTTATGGGAACGTGAGGTGGATTGATAATCCTTGAAATATTTATGGGAACGTGAGGCGGATTGATAATCCTTGAACTATTTATGGGAACATTGGATGGATAAACTTTGACTATTTATGGGTTTTGACTGAATGACTTATCTAATGACTTGTTTTCCAAGAACTACGTGAGAATTGATCCCTATATAAAAGGGTACGTAGACACCTTGTATGATACACGACAATTGATACTTGGGAAAGAGGAAGAGAAATAACTCATTCTCTATTCAATTTCCGAGGAGTCATCATACGAACTCAGTCCCCAAAAATTCTAAATCCCCCTATTTTTATGTTGTATGTATTTGGCTAGTCGAATGTATTTTTAATTTGATAATCGAAATTGGGTGTAAAAAATGGGTAATGATCGGCTTTCCACAAAATTCAAACATCTTGGCCCCACTAATCAGTGTTGGTCAATATCTACTTGCCACTTGTTCATTCAAAAGCAACTTTATGTTACTGCAAAATTATCCTAGGCCCATTTGCTAAAGAACTGGTCCCTCGCCAGAACTTGCTTTATCTTCAGGTTTCGTCCTGGAATCTACCTTTACTCCTGCCCTGGTGACTCCTGTAGTATTTCTATGAGAGGTATCTTGGTCATAGAGGATCCTAACAAACTAGCCAGTTGTCAATTAAGATATAGTAATCAATAACTAAATCCTAGATTTAGTGTTGTAATTCGAGCAGAGTCGGGCGAGTTCGAGCCGGGTATTAATTCGAGCGGAGCTTTTTTCCACGAGCCGAGCCGGCTCGTTTACTTAAACGAGCCTAATCTTCTGCCCGAACTCGGCTCGTTTAATTTCACGAGTCGAGCCGAACCGGCTCGTTTAGTTAAACGAGCCTATTTAAACGAGTCGGACGAACCGGCTCGTGTAAAATTATACTTAAACGAGCCTAATCTTCTGCCCGAACTCGGCTCGATTAATTTCACGAGTCGAGTCGAGCCGGCTCGTTTAGTTAAACGAGCCCGGTCTTATGTTCGAGCTCGGCTCGTTAACGAGTTCGAGTCGAACCGAGCCTTATTAAACGAGCCGAGTCGGGTCGGGCTCGCGAGCCGCCCGACTCGAAATACAGCCTTACCTAGATTCCTAGCTAGATCAACTCGACTAGACGACTACGAAAATTAGGTCAAAATTTTAGGCAAATCAAAAGAAAGATGCCAAGGGCATCAAACTAAATGAAGCAAAGTTGGTGAACACATCTGTAATCCTGTTTATGATTTATAAGCACACTTACCGTTAGAAACAGTAAAAGGATAGAAACCAAATTTCAGACTAAGCCTAATAATTTTGGTTAAATAAAAATTAAAACATATAGAAACCAAATTTCAGACTAAGGCCAAGGAAAAACAGAGCTCAAAGGGACAAAATATTGAAAATTACGAAGATTAATTTCAAAATGAAATATGAAGGCTGCCTTCAAATAAACAGAAAGCATCATGACACTCCACCCAAATAAGTTTCGTGCTTGTGAGAACATAAAGACTTCAGCAAAAATAAGGTATGTGCTCTTGAGAATATAAGAACTGAAAATTGCTAGAGCTCCCAAAATATACCTCAGATTTGTTACCAAATATTTGTATAATTAATAAATTTTCTATTAATATGATGGAATCTCACGTGCATACATATGCATACTCAAATAATAATTTGATACTAGCCTATAACCCGTGCAAGGCACGGGCCTTAAAAATAATAAACTAAAAAATTTAATGTGAACGGAAAATATTAAAATAAAAGTAAAAATTAATATGATAAATTATAAAATGAGAAACTTAAATATTTATTGGAACATAAAAAAATATTAAAAAAAAATACAAATGAGGCCGAGGAAGATAAATGAGGTATTATTAATATTATTTTATAATAAAATAATATTAATAATAAGGACATATAGAAAATCTAACATGTTCTAATTAAAAAAATTAATTGATCGTGATATTTTTAGAAGTGTTTTAATTATATTAATTGTATTTATTAAAAAAATATGTTGACATGTTAAAATAAGTAAGTTTTTTTAATAAAGACAAATAGAAAAGTTAGCATGTTTTAATTAAAAAAAAATAACTGCTCGTAATATTTTTAGATGTGTTTTAATTATATAAATTTTATGTGTTAAAAAAATACGTCCACTTGTTAAAATAGGTAAGTTTTTTTAAATAATTAAAAGTATTAAAATATGTTTTAAAATATATAAGTTGCACTTGATATTTTTGGAAAAGAGAGATTTTAATGATAACAAATATAAAAGGTAATATATTTTAATTTAAAAGTAATTGCCCGTGATATTTTTGGAAAAGAAGTAAATTTTGTTAGAAAAAAATGTTTTAACTATAAAAGGCAATCATCTAGTTACTATTTTTATATTATTTTATTATTTATTAAATAGAGTATTAAAATAGGTTTTAAAATAAATAAGTAAGGATTGCACCTCATATTTTTGGAAAATAGGGATTTTAGTGATGATGTGTTTTAATTATATTAATTGTATTTGTTAAAAAAAATACGTTCACTTGTTAAAATAGGTAAGTTTTTTTAAATAATTAAAAGTATTAAAATAGGTTTTAAAATATATAAGTTGCACTTGATATTTTTGGAAAAGAGAGATTTTAATGATAACAAATATAAAAGGTAATATATTTTAATTTAAAGGTAATTGCCTGTGATATTTTTGGAAAAAAAGTAGATTTTGTTAGAAAAAAAATGTTTTAATTATAAAAGGCAATCAGCTAGTTAATATTTTTATATTATTTTATTATTTATTAAATAGTGTATTAAAATAGATTTTAAAATAAATAAGTAAGGATTGCACCTCATATTTTTGGAAAATAGAGATTTTAGTGATAACAAATATAAAAGATATTATGTTTTAATTTAAAGGTAATTGTCGTGATATTTTTGGAAAATGAGTAGATTTTGTTAGATTTTTTTTAATTATAAAAGGCAATAATTTAGTTACTATTTTTATATTATTTTATTATTTATTAAATAGAGTATTAAAATAGGTTTAAAATAAATAAGTAAGGATTGCACCTCATATTTTTAGAAAACATAGATTTTAGTAAAAACAAATATAAAAGGTAATATGTTTTAATTTAAAGATAATTGTAATGATATTTTTGGAAAAAGAGTAGATTTTGTTAGAAAAAAAATATTTTAATTATAAAAGCCAATCATCTAGTTACTATTTTGATAACTTCACAATAATACAATTCCATTAAAGATTTGATTTGTATTAGCTTTCATTATCCTAAAAAGAAAGAAATATATTTGTAGCGGTGTATCCTAAATTTAAACAAATTAGATCCCACATTTCCATTTTTTTGATTAGATTTCAATATTATTTGATTTTTATGTAATAAAATATAGTGAAATATTAATGTAGAATAAAACTTTCCCGAATTTTGATTATATTATTAATTTATTAATTAGAAAAAATACCGAAAACCAAAAACCGATCGTTAACCGAAAACCAAAACTTTCAATGTTTCGAATTTAATAATATAGTATAGATTTGACGGTCACGTCATTTGAGAAGAATTTTAGAAACAAATTTACCGCAATCTACAGCACAATGACAGGCTTCGTAAGTAGGAGTATATTTTTTACCGCAAGTCTTAAAAGACCTTACTTTCGTCATTCGGTGCTGTCAAGGAAGCTAAACCCCTCGTTCTTATTTATGCATACTTCAATCATCTCCCACTCTAAGTAATTCTGCAAAACAGTAAACGAGGCCGTCCGAGTCTGAACAATTTTTAGATTTCTTCTCTTTTTGATAATGGGATACATTTTTACTATTAAATGGGAAAATATCAAATTTCAACTTCTAAAAACTAGGTTGTCACCCGAACATATTTTGAGGGGTTAATGATCTAGTTGGTTACTGAAATCAGTTTAATGTATCAAGTTGGTCACTGAAATGAAATTGGACTCAAACATGTCACTAATTCGAATCAATTGTTAACTTCGTTAAATGGTTTCACCTTTTTACACGAAAATTGCTGACCTTTACATTACAACTAAATTGGTAGCTCGGTTTGATAATGTCTAAAAAACCATGATAATCTACATAAACATTAACCTTTGTTGACATCCTGTAAAATTGAAAGAACTAATTGATATATGCATTACAATCAATATGTAATACACAATAAATATGATTCATATGTTTTATTTTGTTCGTATGTTTTATTCAATTGTTTAAACTTAGTTAACTAACTATAATTAAGTTAATAGACGTTAGTCACGTGAATAACAGGTGTAGAATTTTTTGTTTAAAAAATTCAAAGTGAACAATTAATTCGAGTTAATGACCTGTTTGAGTTCAATTTGAATTCAGTGACCAACTTGATACATTAAGCTGATTTTAGTGACCAACTACATCATTAACCCATATTTTGAGTACTAGGGTAGAGGGTGGGCTAGTTCGACTGATTTTTATAATATAATCAAAATCAAAATCAAAAATCTTTGGTTTCTATAATTGAAAACCGTAACCCCCAATCGGAGCAAGGTTCGATTTTGGTTTTAAAATTCTCGATTTGGATTTGGTTAAAAATTGATTGATAGAAAAATGAGAAAATAGATATTACTACTCGAATAAAAGAAAAGGCTTGCTTAATTCAAAGAATTTGTAGAATTTAATTAAGTGTGTACAACTAAATCCAGTGGTTGAGTGGTGCTGCTTATCAAAATGAACAAAGCAGCTGAACGTATTCTGATATTCACTCAAGCCAACCAGAGGAATTGCCAATTGTAGTAGAAGCAGTTCAAATGTTCAATTACTAATTTTTGAATTTGTCCCATTTTCAGAACTAAAATTCTTGAATTCTCCGACCTTAAAAATTATATATATACTCTTTATTAATAAAAAAAACAATGATTAAATGGTGTGCAGTACTAAAATAACAAAGTATTAAATTTGGTTATCATTAAACTCGGGTTTGATTCCTCGCAATTATATAATTATACAAGATTTATTTATTTACTTTAATTTGATTAATTTCATCCATGGTTCAATTGTCAATAGACAATGTTTAATTGCCTATAACTACATAGATAAATAGTATTTGTTTATTATATATTTTTAATCATTCAATTATGTATAAGTAGATTTTTTAATAATACTTATTAATAATTTATTATCGACTCATACTAAATCCGTGCTTGCCTGAGTGAATAGAAACTAAAACACGTTTTGACGAACAATGTTTTAAAAGCCCAAAGCATTTTTTTTTGACGAAAAAGCCCAAAGCATTTTAAAGGAACTAGCATTATGAAACCGTATGAAATTGACCAGACTAAAAAATAAAATGATTCAGCATAGATATCAATTTCCTGTAGTAGATGAACTAGTAGTATTTATTAATTTACTATCGAACTCATATAAATTATAATAAAAAAACATTTATTTATTTGTTTATTTATTTATTTTTGATAACCAGTTCAGTTCGATATTTTTCCTATACGTTTAGAACATATAATCGGAATCGAATAATTTAAAACGTTTGGACTTTTGAAATTGTCGTTTTCAGATCGGTTTGGTTTACACGATTTTAGTTATTACCAAGTTTGATTTTTCGGTCAACCCTCCTACTAAGTACATAGTTGTATATCCGAAGTGCAAGGAACCAAAGGTGATTATTGAATTTAGACCCATAAGCTGTTGCATGGTGCTGTATAAAATCATCTCCAAAACTTTGGCTAATAAACTGAAGCCATTTCTAGGGGAGATAATTTCGATAAATCAAAGTGCATTTACTTCCGAAGAGGTTGATAACAGATAATGCATTTGTAGTTTTTTGAAATTTTCCAGACGGTTCTATTGCTGTTAAACTAGATATGAGCACTGGAGATAATGCTATTTAATTAGAATACTATTGCTGAGGAGCGGTCTTTGATTATTGAATTCCTCTGTCGACTAAATGACCTAATGATAGGCGATATTGGTGGCTCAGTTCTTCAGGGGAGTATACAGTTAGATCAGGATATTAGCTCGGACGATTTGGGTACTTGAATGAATACGCAACAGGTCATAGCGATAACACACAGAACTCTGGAGAATGGTTTGGGCGCTGGATTGTTACATGGAGAGCATGTAAGGCAAGCTTGGCTGTGCATGGATGACTATTTCATCTTCACATAGCCCCAATCAAAGTCTGTCCAATTTGTGGCCAAGTGGAAGAAACTATCATTCATGCTTTGTTTGAGTGCAGGTCATTTAAAGAAATATGGCAGTGGAGTGTATTCAACAGTCTGCTACTAGATGCACTTTCGTCATCTTTTAACTCAAGAATTTTATGCTTGGTGGATTTGTCCTCCTCAATGTTGGGTGAAAGTTAATAATGATACTCATGTTATTGATGGTGTACGGGTTGGTCTTGGGGCTGTGATTCGAGACGAGTTTGGGATAGTTCGTATGGCAGCATGTCATAAACTAAACAGGATGTGGACTGGAGATGGCTGAAGCAGGGGCAGCAAGGTATGGGGTGCAGATTGCTAAAAGATGTGGTTTTAAGAATGTTGTTACTCTGGAGAGCGATGCCACTAATGTGATTAGGACAACAAAATACAAATTCTAGGACACTCCCATTTTTCTTCTATGTGAAATCAGCAAGGATGATTTAGAATTTGATCAATTTAGTACGTCTCACTTTAAAAGAATAGGGAATACAGTAGCTCCTTTAGTTGCTAGGTGGGATACTTATAGTAGTTCAAAACTTGTATATATTGATTCTTATCCACCAAGCGTAATGACTCGTACGAGTTATGATCTGCAACACAACTATGAACAACAGAATTTAAGCTGTTAAAGTGTCGAACAAGTGAATAAATTATTTCCTTTTTGCACATGTGAAAGAAAGGTGAAATCATGAAGTATCCATTTCACAACAAGGAAACGTAGGTAGAGTGAAATTATAACATTGAATTTCGTCCAAGACAAATAAATCTTTGGCTAAATAATAATGGTTACATGTCATTTGGTTAGAAACACAAGGGTCAGCATACTCATACAGGAGAACTTGGTGTTGGTTCTGTTACAAATAGGGGGAAAAAATAAATAAATACATTTGGATTACCAGGAAAGTACAAATGGCATTCTGACTAAAAAAGGTTAATGTGTCGTCTTTGGATGTGGAGCACATTTGTGAATGACTATGACTCCGAAAGCTCTACGAAGTCAAGAATGCGCTTTGCTTTCTGGCATGCTCTGGAATCAGCTTTCCCAGCATCTCTGGTGCAACCTTCTTTAGCTCTAAAAATTAACAGCAATAATCAATGTCAGATAGATATTCTATAACCAACACAAACAAACTTTTGACCTCATGAATCCTAACCATGGGACTTGAAGTTGAAGAGAGGAGGGAGGAATCGTCCATTTGGTAGACGGGTATTTGGATCACGAAGCTCATCGAAAAATGGATGCATCAAAGAATCCAACTGCAAGAAAAAAAAATCACCGTAAAATTAAGGCCTATAATACCACATTATAGGAACATGGGTTTTTTATGCCTAATGTTTATGCAGAACGTAACAAAAAAAATAATCGTAGTAAAAATGTGGACGCCCATTATAAAAAATTTATTTAAAAAAAACTCTTCAAACATGTAAATGGGATAGGATTCTGGAACGTCCTGTCTATGCAGGAAATTGCAGGAAAGAAAAAAAAAACAATACTGGCGTGATTTGCTAATTTTATACTCACAGCTGTGCTTCTAAGATTTGGGGAGTACTGCAGCAATCTTGAAACAAGATCAACAGCTTCTGGTGGGGTGCGCTTGTGGAATATCTGCAAAGAAATATAAAAAATATAGTTAATGAACCCTGTAGAATTTAAAATTTAGGAGCTAATGCAAGATATATCAGATCCCCAGCCCTACCTTGTGCCATGGATGAGCTTTAATCTGTGGGAACTTGAACTCCGTGTAATTAGGATTCATGCATTTGATTTCCTCTCTTGTTGGAGTTCCCAAAACCTGCATCATGGAAAATATAATTAAGCCCTAGTTGAAATTATAACCTAGTCTATGCTAAAATATTGCTTTTGGAAAATATCGAATAAGATACGATTCCTGAGATACTATGTGGCCGTTTGGGGTATCAAGCAAAATTTGACTTATAGCTTAAAATGAGTAAGTGCTTTATAAGTGATAAGTAGAGCTGAGCTTATAAGTCCTAGAGTGTTTGGTAAATCAGAACTTATAAGCAGTAGAGTGTTTGGGTAAATCAGAACTTATAAGTTAACTTTTTTTTATTATTTTTAAAATATTTATTTTTTAATATATATAAATGGATATCAATGGATAGATCTCGATGAGTAGAGAAATTTGATATATACATATCAATTTTTTAATGAACGGATCAAAAGATATATGGTTTTGAAGATTTGAAGGATATTATATATTGCGTGTATCGAGAATAAGTTATAAGTTGAATGTTAAGGATTCTTAACATTCAACTTATCCATTTTAAGTAGCCATAAGTTGGTTTCACTTATTTTGGCAAACACCCCCAATAAGCATTTTTGGGTTTATAAGCCATAAGCTACAACTTTAAGTTGCAGCCAAACAGGCCCTATAAGCCACAACTCCAAAAGCGCAACATTTATAGTAACTACCATCCAAGGTTGTTAAAAAATCCATAAGCCTACAATTATTACAACATTGCAAGAAAGATCTAGCATGTAACACAACTCACCTTTATGATTTCCACAAGTTGGTCCACTCCACTCTCACCAGGAAAAAGGGGCTGAAATCAACATAATGTATTCATATTAGCCAAGCTATAAACATAAGATATCTGATATAGTATAGAAACAAAATATAAATTTGAAACATCTATCTACCTGTCCAAGCAACAATTCAGCCAAAACACAACCAGCAGACCAGATGTCTATGGCTGAAGTGTACTCTGTAGCGCCAAATATAAGTTCAGGAGCTCTGTAGTACCTAGAGCATATGTAAGAAATGTTGGGCTCTCCTTTTACCTGCCCAATTTAAAGCAAAATAAATGGTAAGACAACAGCACTGAGAATTAGGACAAATATTCATACTGACAGCAGGAAAAATAACTAACCAAGACTTTTGCACTTCCGAAGTCACATAGTTTCACTTGATGAGTATGTGGGTTAACCTGCAACAGAAATTAAGTCAAAAGTGAGTTGCAAGTAATAGAAAACATTTCCTCCATTAGCAATATATGGGTACTAGTGTGACGATGATTAAGTTGCTGTAATTGCAAATGTCCAATTAGTATATATGGTTGAGACTTGAGAGAGGTAAAAAGAAGTTGAAGAAGCATAAAAGTGACTCACCAGCAAATTTTGAGGCTTAATGTCCCTGTGGCATACTCCGATACTACCATGGATGTAAGACAATGCTCTCAAAATCTGAATAGAATTGAATACAAAATGATCAAAATGAATTCACAATGCCATCACACAAGGTTCAAACATTGGGTGCTTAAAAGGTCAGACATACAAACAAGAAATCAAAAAGAAAGGACAAAATTTTAATTACTAGGTCATTTAAGTTTTATGCATACCTGGTAACTATACAGTTTTACATAAATCATAGGCATTCGTTGGCTCATCTTGTTGTAGTGTCTGATCACCCGATGAACCGTTTCAGGCACAAACTCCAATACCAAATTAAGATATAGCTCATCCTTTTCAGTTGTTGAAAAGAAACAATGTTTAAGAGCAACCACATTTGGATGATCCAAAACACGCATGGTTTGCAGCTCCCTGTTTTTGTACCTCTTGTCTTGAAGAACTTTTTTAATTGCAACAGCTTCACCAGTCTCTAAGCACTTTGCCTACAACAAACATGTATATTGTCATCAATATTCAGCAAAACTTGCATCCAACAATATTTTTAACTCTTTTACCATTACTTGTCATAGGAAACTGGGTAAGAAACTAACTACAAACCTGGAACACTACACCGAATGATCCTTGCCCAACGACACGCTCTGCCATATAACTTATCGTCTGCAGTACAAATTAACACATTAGAATGCAGTACAATATTATATAAACTGATGCACCAAATTATAACTGTGAATGAGAAACTATACCTGCTTTGGCTGGCCATTTTTACCACCAATAGTTGTGACAATAATATGACCAGTCTCAGTCCCGTTACCATTAACAACGGTTGCTTCCATTTCCTGTAAAACAGCAGTGATGGCAAGTTATTAGTAAAGCACTCGAGACTAACAAGTAACAAGTGATGGGAAGGAATTAAATGATATATAATACTAAAAATCTACCTTGTCATCACTAATTTTCATGTCGTTTATTTTTTCAGGCAGCCTTTCAACTGCAACACTATTACTGCTAGGTTCCCTTAATCCCAAAGTGGGAGCTACACCCACTGAAGCCATATAAACTGAATATAAAAAATAATAATCTGGTATTTCCCTGATTCTGTTTCAGTTGCAGAAGCAAGCCAACGCCTTACCTAGAGAAAAGCAAGTGTCAGTAGGCTATCAATGTAATTAGCCATTTAAGCAAGCCCAAACCTATTACACAAAACATACTCAAGACACAGGGAGATAATAAATGAACTTGCTGAAAGAAGTACCAAACGAAGGCACTAGTTAATATGACCCTTACAAGAAAATAATCATATGATTATCGCAAAACAATCTAAACCATCATACAACGGTTATAATTTAATACTCTAGAACACATACATACTGGGAGAGAAGCAATCAGGCCTAACTGGACAGTCAACCAATCTACCCGAACAACCATGAAGAATTCAGACAATATTGATTATTGACACAAATTCATAACAGCAACAATGAACAACATAATAAACTGTTATACACTGCAGTATAACAACAAGAACATAAACTGACAACTCTATATGATGAGTTCCAAGATTTTTCAGTAAATTGCAAAACAATCAACAACCAAGCAACCTCTTTTCTTACCCAAAAACATAAAAAATGAGAGGCTTAGCTTTAGATGAAACCCACTAGCAAAAACAAATAAGAAACGAAAGCACTGACACTGCAACAAAGATATGTAGATCTGAAAGACCGCTCAAATGAAAGACCCATCTTTTACAGATTGTTACCATTTCACAAGTCATAAAAGCAACAAAGAAATCAATGGATCTACAACACCAATCAAGAACAAAACAAACAAACACAACCCCAGATCAAATTAACCAAAAAGATTGAAACTTTACAACTTAAAACAAGAAAAGAACTATAAAACATACCAATCAGGTGAAAAAGATAAGAACTTTGAAAGAAGAGTTGACCAAAATTGCTTCAAATACACAAGGGGTTGTTCTAATTTGGGTTCTTTAATTAATTCAGGATGGAAAAATCAAGAACTTGGGTTTCAATTTTGGCGAGAGAGAGAGAGAGATGTATGAGAGGGGAGATTGAGTTTGTTTGATGTATTGTTGTTTTGTGTAGTTATATTGTGAAGGAAAGAGTAAAGGGGTGAGTTTGGGGTTTGACAGTCAAAGGCAGGCTCGGACAATGATGAAGGGTGTTATAATATTCGTTTCTTGGTCACTTCTTTTTGACCATTCAACTCTGTTTTTTAAATTATATACACAAATGTAGATGTATCTATCTTGTTTGTATGTCCCAACGTCAAACACCTCTGCCCCATCTCATTATTGTACCACTTCAAAACTGATAAAGGAAATAGCTGATGGTTTTGTTTACCAACCCCTTGTTCAAAGTTTGCTGTTTAAGAAAATATTGTAGTGGATTTTTTAAAGTTACTTGTTTGAGAAATGTTAGAGAATTGAATTAAATCTGAAGATTTAATTTAGGATCGTAAATGAGTCAATTTAAATTAAAATTAGGTGAAATTCTTAATGATACCCACATACATTTGATTTTTCTAAATGATACACCAAATAATATTGACTTTCACTTGATACCTTTCAACTATTAGGTTATTCCCTAGTGTACCCTTCCCGTCAAATTCCGTTAGTAAAACGTTTGCAGACTCTATAAATAGTACAAAAATTCAATTTTGTGCTATTGATGACAATCTGATAGCAAAATGAAAACAATACAAAAACCATAACAATTCAAAAGAAACACACACACACACACACACACATATATATATATATATATATATATATATATATATATATATATATACATATCCATGATACTTAGTAGCATATACATACACAAATACATATATATACACACATATGTATACCTCAATGTAGTAATAAGCATGGATATGAATAGATTAATGAATAGATGAATAAAATTCTTCTATATCTCGATGATACTAGCTCATGGAACCCTGACTGCCTTTGATTTAGTTACTCCAAATTCAATCAATTGATTTATCCCTAATTTTGTTAATTAATTTATCCCTAATTTTATCCTGGCCCAACTCATTTGACTTATGTAAATGAAATTTAGTCTAATACATGTTTTTTTTTATATTTTTTAGATTATTTTTTGTTTTATTTTATGTTTAATTAAGAATTTACTAACGTTTGATTAACGGTTCTTTACGGGAAGGGTACAGCAGGGAAAAACCTAATAGTTGAAGGGTACCAAATGGAAGTCAATATTATTTGATGTACCATTTGGAAAAGCCAAATGTATAAGGGTGCCATTTAGAATTTCCCTTAAATTAAATTATTTGTGTTAACCAATTTTAATATTATAAATAATGAGAAAGCATAAATAGTTTGTTTTAAAGAAACGAGGCACGATCATCAAGAGTAACTAAACAACACGGTTTAGTTACCAAGTTTAACAATAATTACCACTAGCTATCGAAACTATCAAGTCTACTATGCTAAACCATCAACCACCACTAGTTCAACTGCCGGAAGGTTTCCAAAGAAGTGGGCAGGCTGTCTAAGGCTGTCTACTGGCAGAGAGCTAAGAAAAGGACTAAACATGACTTCTAATATCCACATTTATGCTTCGAAATAAGTATTCTAGTGAGAGAACATCACCATAATGTCTTCGTTGATTTCGCTGTCAATAATAACATGCATAGGTTTGTTGTGGTTCATCGCCCAAAAAAAAATAGTAACTGAAGCCAAGATGTAAACTGTTGGTGGAGGTCTATATCACAAGCGAGAAAAAGCCTTTCCAGAATGTGTGCAGCGTAAGGGCAAAAGAAGGAGAATATGATCGTGAGTCTCCTTTCCTGAGATGCAAAATGGACATTGGGCATCAATAACAGCCAAACCTGATGAGCCAAGCTGTAGTGGGTAATCTATAAAGACAGGCAAGCCTTGAGTGAAAGCGTATCTATGGATAACCAATTTTTCCCAAACAGGTTTTGACCATGGCTTCGGAAGGTTAAAAAACTGAATCTAGTTTTAACTTTGCCAATCTTCATACCATTCCAATGGTAATGATCAGGGAGATTACTTAAGCTAGGAAGAACATCAAATTCAGAACAAAGTAACCATCTGATAACATCCATGTGCAAGCCATCCGAGATATCAGGTAGTCTGCCTTGAACCACCACATCTCTAATTGTAGTATTAATATTCACTGCTTGAGTGTAATGCCCATATCCTCCCAAGGCACATTCCAGATTCTCGTATCAGCTTCATTTCCTATAACCACCCTAAGGTGACTAGCAGTAACAGGCCTAAAAGAATATATTTTTTTCATGTCCATGAACAGTCTCCAGAAAGAGGAACGGTCTAGAAGCAATAGTTACCTATGTGATGCCTCCTAACCCAATCTGTCCAAATTGAGTGAAAATCCTTATAAGGATGAGACAAATCAAGTTAAGAAATTGGGCCTTGTTCCGATCCTTGAAATTCCATATACCCAGTCCTCATTCCTCCTTAGGCACACACACAGTCTTCCAATTCCTTCATATTACCCTTCCAAAGAAACCTTGTGAACAGCTTTCTGAGTAATTTAAAAACTTCCCCCGGTAAGACAGAGTGTTGTGTCTAGAAGGACAAAGTAGAACTCAAACCTGACTTAATCAGTCGTAGTCTGCCATGAGAGATACTTAACCGTCCAAACATTAATTCTCTTATGAATTTTTTCCAACAAAGGTGTACACATGTGAATAGAGAGTCTAGAAGAAATTAGGAGAACACCCAAAAACTTGACTAGGATATTATCCCTAGAATACCCCACATCCCTATCAAACCAATTCAGTACTGAGACTTTAGCATTACGAAAGAAAGAGGAGCTCTTGTTAAGATTAGGGTGTAAGCCACTCCATGCGGAGAACTGATTAAGACAATCCAATACCATTTTGAGAGAAGTGATATCAACTTTAACAAAGAGCATAACATCATCCACAAAAAACAAATGGGTTAGATTAAGAGCCTTGCATTTTCAATGGTGTTTGAAGGGATGTCCCATATTGTTGAGCATAACAGAAAGAATGTTCATAGCAAGTGTAAAAAGGTAAGGTGAAAGGGGGTCACATTGTCTTAGACCTTTTCTTCCAGTAAAAAAATCAGTAAAAACGCCATTGACTTTGACAGAAAACCTAGTTGAAGATATACAAAAAGTGATCCAAGTAATAAATTGCTTCGGGAAGTTATGACTCCTCAAACGGTGAATTATGAAGTCCCACCTGACTGAGTCAAAAGCCTTTTGTAGATCAATCTCAAGGGCACAGCTGAGAACTCCACCTTTCCTCTTATACCCCTGAATAGTTCTTGTGCAAGCATGATGTCGTCAGTAATCTTGCGTCCAGGAATAAAAGCATTTTGGGATGCCTGAATAATAGAGGGCATAATAGATTTCATCATAGCAGTCGAGATCTTAGCAATGCATTTGTATGCAATGTTACATAAGGAGATTGGTCGACACTACTATAAAAAGTGTAATAGACATCACAGCTTTAACATCGGTATAAATGACACCGATGTAAAAAGATGATATTAACACCGTTCTCTAAAAAACTGATGTATGTCTGTTATTAGGACATCACTTCAGTAACCAACCGATGTCTTAAGTACACTTTAAAAAAATCCAACTCGTGCTTCATCTCCAATTTTCCCCGCTTTTTTACCAAATATACTCCCCCTCCCCCCTTAACCAATTTTTTGTTTCCCTCCTTCACGTCCCCAAACCAATTTTTTCCCCCTCCCCCATAACCAATTTTTTGTTTCCCCCTTATCTAAAACTAAAAAATTAAAACTAAAAATCAAAATCTAAAATCTAAAAACTAAAAACAGTCACCTCTCACCTCTATCTCTCTCTCGACTCTCACCTCTCTCTTGACTCTCACCTCACCACTCTCTCTCGACTCTCACCTCTATTTCTCGACTCTCTCTCACGAAATCAAGTGCTCTTCATAACTCTAGACGTCTTTCACTGCTCGATTTCGAAACCAAATCTAAGCTTGAAACCTCAAGTGCGTTGTTTGAAGCCGAAAGCTTGAATTGGTAAGATATGTAACTACATTTGTATGTATATTAGCATTTGTAAGCGTACATGTAGTTTTAAATTGGGGGTTTTGAAAAATCGAAACCCTAATTTTTAAAACTGGGGTTTTTAAAAATTGAAACCTTAATTTTTAAAATTGGGGGTTTTATTTTTAATCAGTTAGTACTAAAGTTTGACCATGTTTGTTGTTGTTGTTATACTAAATTAGGTTTGTTATTTTATTTAAAATTGAGTGCATATATTTAGACATTTGTTGCTTATGTGCATTGCTATATATGACCTGTGTTTTTTCTTATTTTATTACAGGAAGGAGAATTTGTTTGGGTAAGAATGAATTTCTAATTATTAAATTATTTTCATTTAATTTTTAGTTACTAATTTCTAGTTTTGTTTTATTTTTATATAGGAAGTTAACTAGGTATGTGGAATACAAGGTAAGCTATACTATTATACTCTATTTTAATCTAAGTATATGATTGCTCATTGACTTTATCTTGGATAGGTTCAATCAAGCAACATAAATATGGTCATTGAAAGGAGCTTCATTGGAACCAACTTAATCGTCAAGAAAAAGGTTTTAAGAGAGCAGGTGCTTTCAGAGATGGAGCAAGCTGTTCAGTTTCCTTACTCTTATATTATTGCTCTATACCTCATTAACTAATATTTTTTGACTGTGTCGACATAGGTATTTCATATTTGGACTGGTATTATATTTGATGGAGGACGATTGGAGTCCTAAAATGTTACTTCTTGTTGGGTTTATCATATGTTCTAAAGAGACCATACGATAATTTAAAAATGTAAAACCTGAGTGATCTTGATTTGCTGCCCTTACTTATCAGGTGCAAGAAGCCACTCTTACTTGCCAATGTGGTGGCTGGAATGAAAAAAAGTAGGTACTTGTTCTTGTATTTCTGCATCTCTCCTAATGTTTCTGTTCAGTTCCTCCCTCAGAATTTCCCTTTGTGCTAAACTTAACTGAAATGTTTTATACTTATTTACTTTTGTGCATATCAATACTTACAAGGAGGCACAAGTGGCTTTGTAAGGCATTTTAAAACAACAAACTCATGGTTGGCAGTTTTTATATATCTGCCTATTCCACTTCTAGCTTATTCAGTTAATATAATTGATCTTGTCTTAGTCGAAAAGAGGAATACATGATAAACTCAGTAGTTCAGTGCATATGTTACACACTTACACTGCTGCTTTATAGATATGAAGAACTGACGTTTGACTGATCTATTTAACTAATATTCAATATTCTAAACGTGTAAAAAAACCTTTGTTCTAAGATATATGGTAATTAGTAATTTTATATGGAATACATTAATTATTTTTGTTACTTGTATTAATGTTCTAATCATATACATAGAAATCACGGAAGTTAGGTCTTTTCATCTTTATTGTTATAAGTTGCTGATTTTCCATCTTTAAATTAAATTTCTGTAACATGACTCCTGTATTTAGCAAACCGGCTTTTACATCTGAAGAACTGTATGGAAAGGTGTTCGATCTTCAAGATAAGGTATTATTCAGTTAATATAATTGATCTTGTCTTAGTCGAAAAGAGGAATAAGTGATAAACTCAATAGTTCAGTGCATATGTTGCCATAACTGATTAGGTTGAAATGAAAATATGCATTTGCAGAGTCCACACTACAAGGTTCTGCATTTTTTCAGTACTCTAAAATTAGTGAGTAACCACTGCCATTGCTCCATCTCTCATTGTCTACTTATGGGAAGAGCAGTGGAATGATTATTGGAATTGCAGAAATAGTTTTTCTTATCC
The DNA here is from genome assembly GCA_030848705.1 of Heracleum sosnowskyi. Taxonomy (NCBI): domain Eukaryota; kingdom Viridiplantae; phylum Streptophyta; class Magnoliopsida; order Apiales; family Apiaceae; genus Heracleum; species Heracleum sosnowskyi. Next base: position 78,955 of record JAUIZM010000115.1, read on the forward strand.
TGAAACATGTGCTGAATACTGTAATACAACTAGAGGCGTCAAACGACAAGGTCTCTTCACATCCTGCACAAAAACAATAATTAGACTGGTTTTCTGTTTCGACTTATTTACAGTGGACTTCTATTAGTAAGTTGTAACTAATGAACTTAGTATTCGGTCTTTCTGCAAATTATTAATTTATTGCAATGCCATATTTTACATCAGATCGTTGGAAGAATTCTGAATTCCATGCAAGCTCTGCATGGACATGCCTTTGTTGAAGATCACCTCGAGCATCTTGTAATGGCACTTACCGAAGCCTTTGCATTGGTTGGACCGATCAAGTGTTATCCAAGTTCTTAACAGCATGCATACATTCTGCAATCTGTACTACTGACCTCGACTGACCTGCCCAATCAGCTTCATAAGAGAACTCACCTCTTATGAGTTTCGGCATTAATTCATTATCACCTCTTATAGTTAGCTGTTTGTTTGTACTTGAAACTTTGGTTCTGGTTTCGAATGAACGCGACCATTGTAATTTGATGTTTTTTATTGATGTAGGAATACTGGATTTATGTTAATGCTAACTTTACTTTTGGTTATTTTAGTATATACATGAAATATAAAGTTCATGTTCATGCAAGTAAAAATAAAAAATTTAATAAAAGGAAAAAATGTCCATCAGAGTAAAAGACAACGATTAATTGATAGAAAAGTGATGTAGAAAAACAAAAATAACACCAATTTTTCAAAACAAAACTGATGTTAAAGGTATATAAAGACAATAGTTACTTGAAATGAAATCGATGTCAAATGTTGGTTTAGACAACAGAATTCACAATGTGACCGATGCTAAATGTATGTTAAGACAACAGATGTTAGAAAGAAACCAATGTAAAATGGTTATTTAGACATCGACTAGAAACCGATGTCTAAAAAGGGTACTTTTAACATCACCGACAAAGACATCGGTCGAAAAACACGTAGACATCGGCCAAAAACCGATGTCTATTGAAGTTTTTCTAGTAGTGCAAAAATCCTTCATGTCAGAGGGGACCTGCACTTTAGGTACCAAAGAAATCACAGTAGAATTAATAGCCATATGAAGTATGTTATCAGTGAAGAAGAATCTGATAGCTTTGCAGAAATCCTGTCCAACAATGTCCCATGCATCCAGGTAGATTTCTACTCCAAACCTATCAGGATCCGGGGCTTTCTTTTTCTTCATTCCTTTGAGAGTCTTTAGTATGAAATCATCAGTTATAGGGTTAAGGAGAGAATCTCTCTGAGAATCCGAGAGAAGAGGGCAATCCAACCCAGATAGGTCAATGGGGTCTTGAGTACCTTCCGTTCCCAGGCTAGAACGAAAGAAGTCAAGTGATACCCCTGAAACTGCATCTTGACCAGACACCAGGACACCATCACTATTGTATATAAACATAATTTTATTCACATTCCAGTTACTCCGTGCCTGATTGAAGAAGAATGAAGAGTTAGCGTCTGCAACTTTTAACCATTGAACTCTAGATATCTGTCCCAAAATTTTTCCTCAATTTCAAGAACTTTAGTCAATTCCGCACATGCTCACAAAAGGTACTTGTCAAGAGGATTTCGAGAGAGGGCAAATTGAATTTGAGCCAGGTTCTCTCTAGCAACCTTCAAATTAGAGCTTACATTACCCTATTTTTGCACAAGAACCTTAAAAGCACGCTTAGTTATGCTCAAACGATGTAAATGATTTGCATAGGATTGCCCAAACCCAGGAAACTCCATGATTTAGCAATACAGTCTTTAAATCCATCCAAAGAAGACATAAAGTTAAAGTATTGAAAGGGCTTCAAAGATTTCACCTCACTATTCGGAATAGAAAGAAGCATGTGATTGTGGTCAGAAAGGCTCCTAGGCAGAATCCTAACCTCATCATCCCTGAAGGTAGAAAGCTAAGCTTCATAACCAAAGTTCGATTAAGTCTTTTATATATGGGATTACCCTCCTGCTTATTCCACCATGTATAGTGTTCCCCGACGGTGCGCATGTGCACCAATTCGTTAGAACTAATAAAATCAGAGAAGTCCTGCATATCCTCATTCCATCTTTCACAGCCTCCCAAGACTTTAGTTAGAGAGGTGATGTAATTAAATTCTTCTCCCATACACAAGGGACGGTGTTAGGGATAGACACCTGATTACATAAAATCCATTAAAAATCCAACAACCGTTACAAATCCTTAAACTCCAATAACATACAATGCATGAATTAAAAATATCACTAAATTCTCTAGATTTGGACCTCTCACTCTTCCCAAAAAGTAACCCGCCAGAAGAAACAAAGAAAACAAAGGATCGGTAGTGAACAAAAAACTCATATACAGATATAAAACAAAACACAAATGAACAAAGGTCAAGAACACAAGATTAAGAATAAAATTGGATATATGAATAAAGAACAACAAGATAAAACGAATGAGACAGATACTCAACTCACAATATAAAATCAAATACTTCCTAATCAAAAATAATATTACTCTTACAAATATTTGTTACCCAGTATATGTCTATTACAGAAGGGGGGTTGAATGTAATTGTATGGAATAATCGAACAGACAAAGATAAAAACAATCAATATCAGCTTTGATTAAACTTTATAAAAACTGATACAAACTCTCTCAAGAAACTATGAGTTCTTAAGAGCTGCTAGGTTTACAAAGATACTCGTGTTAAAAATTACTTTCGTAAAACCTATCCTGTGTTTATATATACACACAGCTACACATTCTGTTACACAAGATAATCTACATTTAATTAAATTGATCTTCTTGTCGCTTATCTTCTGTAACAGCTTCTATGAGATATATCTTCAGCATATCAATCCTTTCCTGAAATCACGGATTAGTATCAATTACCAACAGTTAACTTTATCCTGTCACTAATGATGACATCATCAGACGTCATCTCCTGATGCTCTAAGTACTGATGCTATCCGATCCTGATGCATTCATTAAATCTTCATTTCCCAACAATCTCCCCCAATTTATACTTTCTGGAATAAAGCATAAATTCTCTAGATTTAATGATGCCAAAACTTCAATCAAATACTCGTAGGATTAATATAAGGATTTCGTTTAAGATATCCTTCATAATCAGACACTTTAATAAACCCCATGTTCTTCTGAAGAAACTGTTTCATTAACTCATCTTCTTTCTCTAATAACAGATCAATCATTCTTCTTCTCAGCTTCCTCAGATTTTTATCATCTTTGTTTGTCTGATAAATTGCTGCTCTCAGATCCTCAACAGAACTTCTCAACATTCTGTCATCCAGATAAATAAGTTTAACTTTCTCACTATCAGGACAGAAAGACAAATACTCTTCACCCAGAGTCTTTTCAATGAAAGCACTTCCTTTCTTCATTTCCACCTCTTGTCCATCCATGTCAATGTATTTAGGAGCATATCCAGTATCTTTCTGATTTAACCCCATCAAATGTAAATTGATACTGGATTGAATCTCTCTTCTCCATTTTATACACAAATCATCTTTAGGAACAAACATATACTGTACATACCTCAATTCTTCTAAGTTCTTCATTGAGACATCCAGTTCTGTCAGTACAAACGTTGATCCATCCTTAAGAAAATACACCAGCTTTTCTTTAGGTAGATTTCCATCATGAATGTCATACACCATTTGAACAAATATAAGTTTGTCAAGATGCCTTTGAGTAACTTTATCACTCAGATTTTCAGTTAGACATGCTTGATCAAATGATGCTGCCTGAAAAATTATTTCTGCTGCAGGATGACCAATTCCTCCATATGTTCCTGTTCGTCTGCATTCATTCTTCTTCTTCGCAACTTCTTCATAAGATTTCTTGAACTTTCCAGATCCATCAGTGCAAGAAATTCCAGGGAGACTTTTGATATGTCCACTTGATTTGAATATCTCATTGAGCTGAAAATGAGATTTATCTTCCCTGATATCATAGCCTTTACTTTTGTATCCTCTAACCTTCTTGAATCCATAAGCATTTCTTGAACTCCTTACAACATCATCCTTCTTTCTCAGATACTATTCCAGCACCATTCCTGACTTTGTGAAGCTTTGTTATTGTAAAGACTTGAAATAGTCTTTTTCCGCTTGTTTAGCTGCTTCCATATTTAATGATGTTCTTACAAGAAATATATGTCTGTCATTCCTTGAATCTTTCCTTCTTCTCCTTCTTTGAACTAATGGAAGATCATCACCCTCTTCTTCTTCTTGAAGTGAAGTTTCAACATCTTGTTCAGTAATCATCACTTGAGGTGGTCCTTCAAGAACTTTCTTTCCTTTTTCCTTAGCAGAAACAGCAGATAATCTAGATGACATATCTGCACCAATATTTGATCCTTCTTTGATCACAATACCTTTTTGAGAGTTTGAAGGTGATTTGATAGTACTTCCTCTTCCTCTACCATGACCTCTACCTCTAGTCCTGTTTCCTTTCCTTTCACTCCTGACAGTTCCTTTCTGTGAATTCAGCATTTCATATTTTATCCTCTGGGCTTCCACCATCTCTTCTACATCCTCATCAGGATACATTTCTTGAAGAATTTTTCTAGCTTGATGTTCATTGAATGCTTCAAGTCTGGGATCTTTATAGTGCACAGTGTATTCTGTTCCATCAATATTCACAGTTTGATGAAACTTCTTTGCCTGCTTAGCTGTTGTCACTATAATATCATGATATTGCTTTTGAGAACTAGATCCAGAGACTTGTGTTGACTGTCGACTTAGACTTGGATTAGACACAGTGTTTCGTGTCCTTGCAGCAGCATCAGAAGATACTTGTTTCTGACTAGAACCTCCATCAGGAGCATCATCCTTTCTTAGAATCCCCAACTCCGGAGAGCATTTGGTTGACACTACTTTCTCCCCCTTTTTGGCATCAGTACCAGCATCAGGAACCAAAGCAGAGAGAAGTAAATCCAACTTAGCATCCATAGATTCAGCCTTTTTCTCCAAAGTCGCAATTCGATGTTCTAGAGAAACATGATCTCGATGAACACAGGAAAAGTCTCTTGAAGTGCGAGCAACATATTGAGTATTTGCAGCCACAACATCAGCAATACTCTTTGCAGTCGTAGTCCTTACATCTTGAATCTCTTCAAAAATAGCCTTAAGCAGGAGAGAAGTACCTTTAAGATGAGCTTGAAGATCCGAACTTTGAATCTCTTTAAAGGCAGTGGCTAAATGAACATGAGCCCCAGTAATACCAACAAAAGATGAAGGATCAGTCCAAGAATGATCCCACTGAGCTTGTCTGTGACTAGTCAGAATGACTGTGGACGAATCATCAGGACCAGACTTATCAGAGCTGGAATGAGAACTGTGAGACTGATCCTGAGAAGCTGCAGGAGTATTTGATGTACCTGCAACAAAATCAGTAACCCCTAGATCTCTCTTTTCTTTTTCAGTGATCTCATCACTGCTCACCATCACAGTATCTGAACTTTTGAGAGTCAGATTTTCCTTACACAAATGCATAGCATTGTCACTCATTTCTACCTCTCCTTTTGCCAGTTCAGGAGACTGCCACTCAAAAATTCTGTTTTCTCTAGGTCTTTTCTCTCATTCTCACGAAAAAGGCTCAGAGCACTCAGAAACGAAGAAATAAGAGATGGCAAAGAGAAGTGGAGTGCAGTCATACTGACAGGGGTTCCCTCAGTCAAGGGTCTGTCAGTAGTCATCCTGACACTAGGAGAGTAAACAACCATAACGGAGTCAGGGTTAGTGACAGTACCTGAGTCGTCAGTGTCCAAGGGACGAGAAGATAATGGTTGGACCAGGAAAACCTGACTGTCAGTAAACTGGCATGCTTCCATACTTTGAATGAAAGGTTCTTGTGGAGCCTGGACAACCTGGACTGCTTCAGTAAAGTGTACTGAAGGTTCTTGTGTATCATGTCCGTGATATTGGTCTTCAAAAACAGAAGATGGAATAACCCTTATAGAATTGTCCTGATCAGTTTCAGGCAGGAACTGCTCCTTGTCGTCATCCACCCTTTGAGCAGATGGTTCTTGTGTGACTTGATCTATGTGGACTGCTGATTCACTTTGAGAACCAGGTTCTTGTGTATCCAGATCAATAGTCGGAGCTCCTGATTGTTTTACCTTAACATTCCTTTTCTTGGTTCGTGCAAAACAAATCTTCCGTTTTCGACCAGCTGACTCAGCTATTTCTTTTCTTGCTTCAGTTTCCAGTCTTTTGATGCGATCATAAGACATATCAACCTTTGGTTCCTGTGGAGATACAGGAGGACTGGAATCAGATACAACCACACTATCAAGAAAGGGTTGCACATTAGAGGCAGTAGTGTCAGTAACAGGTTCTGCATTGTCATCAAGTCCGGTATCAGAAGAGAGGATACTGTCCGGAGCAACACTAACAGGAGCATCAGTAGCAGAACTGTTATGAAAAGAGTTGTGTAGAGCATCAACAGCGTCAAAATGAGAGTAGAGAGTGGACTTTCTTAATCTTCGTCTTTTGGAAGATGGTGATGAAACAGGTGCCACAGCCTCAGGAGATATTTTGAATATCGATGACAGTGGAACATCATCATCATCAGTATCAGTATCAGTTTCAACAACAGTTGTATGCTTTCTTCGTGAGGCTAAAATTTTGGATGTTATACCAACTTGTTGACTTCCTTGTTTCTCCAGAGAATCAGTGGGGGGTGTAACAAGGTCCTTGATCCAGACGACTGAGAATGTCGCACTGATTTGGCTAACCTTGTGTGTTTTACAACTGATTGCTGTTGAGAGCCATCAGAGGTGGGATTTGAGTGTTTAGAAACCTGTTTGGGTTTTGTACTTGGGTTAGATCCAGAGGGGGTAGCAACAACAGGCCTCTGAATCAGAGTACGAGGATCGAAGCCATAAACAGTAGGCAATCTCTGTCGAAGAAGTTGCCTGACCTGTTCAGGATATACTACATCACCCTGAAACATTTGTTTTCCCTTTATCATGTACTTCTGAAAGGATCTAGGAGTATTCTGAAACACAGGCAACAAGACTCCCTAAGCACCGCCTCCGAAAAGAAAGAAGTAAAGGATGTAGGGCTACCCAGGTGCAAAGCTCTTTGAACAGTAGTGGGAGTAACCTCATAGAGATCATTCCTGTAGGAAAAGGTAAGACCAGGCTGAGCATTAGAGGTACCTGGAGTATATGTTGTAGTACTCCAAATCTGCATCACTGCCTGTGCAGAAATTGCCTTGGGTTCCGTTAGAGCAAACCCAATTGAGCTAGAAGCCAAAAAATCCTGAATGAGATGAAATTCAGATGGGGCTTTTGACTTGTCCAGAATAGCAGAGTAATTGTTGGTAACAAAAAGAACTCCATTATGGGTCAGATGAGTATCCTATAAGTGTGAAGTCTGATGCTCTGGGATACCATAAACCAATATTTGGTGTCCCTTTTAGGTATCGAAATATCCTCTTTACAGCTATCAGATGCGGTTCTCGTGGTTGAGACTGAAATCTGGCACAGAGACAAGTTGCAAACATTATGTCAGGTCTACTGGCAGTGAGATAGAGGAGAGAACCAATCATTCCTCTATAACTTGTGATATCCACTTCAATTCCTTCCTTAGAGTCAAGCTTAGTGGCAGTAGCCATGGGAGTACTAGCAGGAGTACTGTCTTGCATGTTGAATTTCTTGAGCAAATTTCTGGTGTACTTGGATTGATTGATAAAAATCCCTTCATCAGTTTGCTTTACTTGCAATCCCAGAAAATAGCTCATTTCTCCAATCATACTCATCTGATATCTGGACTGCATTAACTTAGCAAACTTCTGACACATTGTAGCATTAGTAGATCCAAAAATTATGTCATCAACATATATTTGAACTAGGAGCAAGTCTTTGCCTTTTTGAATGTAGAACAAGGTTTTATCAATAGTGCCTCGTGTGAATCCACTATCAAGAAGAAACTGAGTAAGTGTTTCATACCAGGCCCTTGGAGCTTGCTTGAGTCCATACAGAGCTTTATCCAGTCTATACACATGATCTGGATATTTAGGATCAATAAAGCCTGGAGGTTGTTCAACATAAACTTCTTCCTCCAATTCTCCATTTAAGAAGGCACTCTTAACATCCATCTGAAAGACCTTGAATTTCATGTGAGCAGCATATGCTAGAAATATTCTGATGGCCTCCAATCTGGCAACTGGAGCAAATGTTTCATCATAATCAATGCCTTCTTGCTGAGAATACCCTTTTGCGACAAGTCTGGCCTTGTTTCTTGTAATTACTCCATCAGAATCAGTTTTGTTTCTGAACACCCATTTAGTGCCCACAATAGATCTGTTTTTGGGTCGTGGAACAAGTTGCCAGACTTCATTTTTTTCAAACTCATTTAGTTCTTCTTGCATCGCAGTTACCCAGTCAGCATCTTTCAAGGCATCTTCAATTTTCTTTGGTTCTTCCTGTGAGAGAAAATTGTGAAATAGACACTCATTCTGAGTTGCATTTCTTGTTTGAACACCAACATCAGGATCTCCAATAATGAGATCAGGAGGATGCGCTTGTGTCCATTTTCTTGCTGATGGTAACATAGTTCTTGAACTTGATGCTCCCCCTGCATCCATGTCTTCCTCAAAAGAACTACCTTGAGTTGCATGCGAAGCTCCCCCTGCATCAGTGTCCGGAAAAGATCCATTTGAATCAGAATTACTCTGATGGCTGTCACTTGATGTACTGTCAGTATTGGCATCAGTGCTGTTATCAGTACTTCCATCAGTATCTGTAGAAGAGTTGTTTTCAAGAGGTTCATTATTTGTAGTATTATCAGTAGGCTCCCCCTCAATGTCATCACTACTGATTTCAGCTTCTAGTTCATCTCCAAAAATCAATTCCTCATGAGTATCTTCATTAATCCCAGTGATTCTCCTGTCATCAAACGATACATTTACTGAGACATTCACGATCTTAGTTCTCAGATTATATACCTTGAAAGCTTTTGTTGTGTCAGGATATCCAATGAAAATTCCTTCATCTGCTTTTGCTTCAAATTTTCCAAGCTTTTCTGGGTGAGGCCGTAAAATGAAGCATTTGCACCCAAACACATGCAAGTGTTTCAGACTTGGTTTCTTCCCCTTAATCATCTGATATGGAGTCTTGCCATGTCTTGTGATCAGAGTACAGTTCTGAGTATAACATGCAGTGTTAACAGCCTCTGCCCAAAAGTAAGTTGGGAGCTTTGCTTCTGCCAGCAATGTTCTTCTTGCTTCAATTAGAGTTCTGTTTTTCCTTTCGACTACTCCGTTTTGTTGAGGAGTACCAGGAGCAGAGAATTGCTGTACAATTCCTTTTGATTTGCAGAGATCTTCCATTGTTGAATTTTTAAACTCAGTTCCATTATCACTGCGAAGAACTTTGACTTTGTTACTTGATTCATTTTCCAGCAACTTGACATGTTCTATCAGAATCTCTGGTGTTTCACTCTTTTTATGTAGAAAGTATACCCATGTGAACCTTGTATATTCATCAACAATTACTAGAGTGTATCTTTTCTTGTTGATAGACATCACATTCACGGGACCAAATAGATCCAGATGCAGCAGGTGATAAGCCGTGTCTATTGAGTGTTCTGATATACTTTTGAAGCTGATTCTCTTTTGCTTTGACTTTTGACAGGAGTCACAGAGTCCATCAGAAGAGTACATTGCTTTTGGTAGACCTCTCACCAAGTCTTTTCTTACTAACTCATTGATGTTGTTGAAATTCAAATGAGAAAGCTTCTTGTGCCAGTTCCAACTTTCATCTACTGATGCCTTTGACAAAAGACACGTCATTTTCCCATCAGTAGCAGAATGTAAGTTGGCTTCATATATGTTACCACGTCTATAACCCGTAAGAATCACTTTTCCATCTTTCTTACTAGTTATTTCACAATGAGATTCATAAAAATTGACATGGTAACCTCTATCTGTAATTTGACTGATGCTTAAGAGATTATGCTTCAGTCCTTCTACTAGAGCTACGTTATGAATGATGACATTTCCAATCACAATATTGCCATATCCTAAGGTGTGTCCTATGTTGCCATCTCCATAGGAAACCTTTGGGCCAGCTTTCTTTTCAAAATCTGACAGCAGGGACTTATTTCCGGTCATATGTCCTGAACATCCACTATCCAGAACCAAAACATTTTTTCTGCTGCCCTGCAATCAATATTTCAATCAGTTAGAATTTTTAAGAACCCACACTTGTTGGGTCCTGTTTTTCAATTTCTTGTTAAGATTTGCAGCGGATTTTTTTCTTAAATCATATTCAATTGAATTAACTTCACTTGAACTTGATTTAACAGAGTCTTTCTTAACATACACATTCCTAGTTAACAAACTCAATTTATCACAAAAATTTGTACCTTTATTAAATTTAGGCAAAGGAACATAATTGTCATGGTACAAATTGTGATAACTAGTACATGTGTAAACTGAATGCCATTTGCTACCACAGTGAAAACAAGGATTCTGTGGTTTATAATTAACATTTCTACTCCTAACATCAGAAATAGAAATTTCAACTCTCCTCTTTTTATTCTTCCCGCAATCAATGGCAAGATGATTAGTATTTCCACAGGTATGACATGTCTTTCTTGGAGCATTGGGAATATATTTATAGTTGTTCGACTTGTCTATACCTAATTTTCCATTCCTATGCCTTTTAGGAATCTTCTCATTTTTCTTACCAGTCACTGCATTGATTTTTTTCTTTAACTTACCAGAGGAGAGATGTCCTAAGTTCTTTTCTTTTGTGATTCTTTTCTGAACAGTCTCAGTACATATTTTAACATCAATCTTACCAGAGGTTTTAGTATTGACATTTGAACAAGGAGTAACAGTAGATTCAATTTCTGTATTTGAGTTAATTTCTGTATCAGAAACAATTTCTATTTCTTCTTCAGAGATTAATTCAATATTGGAACTTGATCCTTTCTCAAAGATAGAGTTGACTTTCATATCACTAGCAGGAACAAATTTTATGTGAGTGGACAGACTTATGTTTTCATCTTCTTTTGCCTTATTCTTCTTATATCCAAGACACTCTTTCCAGTTTCTATCATTTATAAGTAAATGAGTCTGTTTACCAGAATGAGTCCACACTCTTATTTGTTCTCGTTCTTTCCTTAACTCTTTTTCTAGAGATTCTATCTTTAACATTTGTTCTATTTCTATCCCTTTAAGTTTCTCACACAAGTTTTGAGTATTTTTTAGAGTGACTAACTCAGTTTCTAAATACTCATTTCTTTCCTTTAAATCAGCTGACTCCTTTAAAATTCTGATGTTCTCCTTAGATTGATTATTATAGCTAATATGTAGATTTCTAAGGAAAGACTTTAATTCACACATGTTATCAGTATCAAAAGCATATGCAGTTTTAGGTACCTTATCAGATGCTTCTTCAATTTCAGCCATCAATGCATAGTTTATTTCTTCTTCTTCTTCTTCAGAATCAGAAGAATCCATCCATCCTTTGTTTGACATGACAAGCGCCTTTCCAGTTGATTTTCCAACTTTGGGTTTCTTGCATTTAGTTGCATAGTGACCCATCTTGTCACAATTGAAACATTTAATCTTAGAGAGATCAACTTTCTTCTGTTTACCTTTCCTGTCAGAATATCGATCTCCTTTTGACTTTCTTCCATCCTTTCTAAATTTGCCCTGCTTCATCCTTCTGAAACCTTTCACCATCATGGCCATCATCTGCACTAGTTCTTTGTCAGAATCATCATCTGATTCCTCATCCGTACTTTCATCAGTATCAGCATCAGTGTCTGACTTTATTACTACATGAGCTTTAGCCTTCATTTTTCCTTGGTGCACACATCTTTCCTTTGATTCCACTTTCAAAGCCACAAATTTAGGCTTTGATCTTGTACCTTCCTTTTGCTTGACCTCCAGATCATATGTCTTCAACATTCCATAGATTTCATCAAGAGTCATCAAGTTCATCCTATAAGTGTGCCTTATAAGATTCTGTTGAGTTATCCATTCCATGGGTAAGGATCTTAAGAACTTGACGTTTGAGTCTTCAACGTCATATACCTTTCCCACCAATGACAATTCATTTAGCAAGGTAAGAAATCTATCATAAATTTCTGTAATGTCCTCATCATGCTTTGCCTCGAATTGCTCATATTCTTGAATGAGAATGCCCCTTCTATTTTTCTTGATTTCTTCAGTTCCTTGGCATTGAACTTCCAAGGCATCCCATATTTCTTTAGCAGTCTTACATGCAATAACTCTGTTAGATAAAACATTATCTAAACCATTATGTAAGATATTTCTAACCTTTGCATCTTTGATTATTTGAGCTTTATCCTCAGGAGTCCATTCACTCTTTTTCTTTGGTGCCAGTCCCGCAGGAGTTGTCTCGGTTGCTGCGACTGGTTCAGTTGGGATAAATGGTCCATTGCTTATCCTGTCTATGTAATCAGGATCTGAAGCTTCAAGATACATAAGCATTTTCACCTTCCATGTTGAAAACTCTGTTTTCTTCAACATCGGAATTTTCATGGTTTCATATCTGTTCCCCGACATTTCGATCGTTTATGATTTGATAAATTATCAGTCGGCTATGATACCAATTGTTACCCAATATATGTCTATTACAGAAGGGGGGTTGAATGTAATTGTATGGAATAATCGAACAGACAAAGATAAAAACAATCAATATCAGCTTTTATTAAACTTTATAAAAACTGATACAAACTGTCTCAAGAAACTATGAGTTCTTAAGAGCTGCTAGGTTTACAAAGATACTCGTGTTAAAAATTACTTTCGTAAAACCTATCCTGTGTTTATATATACACACAGCTACACATTCTGTTACACAAGATAATCTACATTTAATTAAATTGATCTTCTTGTCGCTTATCTTCTGTAACAGCTTCTATGAGATATATCTTCAGCATATCAATCCTTTCCTGAAATCACGGATTAGTATCAATTACCAACAGTTAACTTTATCCTGTCACTAATGATGACATCATCAGACGTCATCTCCTGATGCTCTAAGTACTGATGCTATCCGATCCTGATGCATTCATTAAATCTTCATTTCCCAACAATATTCTTGCCACTTACGCATAAAAATCACAAATAGTATAATCGAAAATATAACCGAGAAAATATAATTTTACTCTTACACATACAAATGATATTCAAAATAACTTACTTATTGACATGAGAGACGATCTAACACAAATAGGGTTGCATAGCACAAAACAAATGCTACCCAAATTCAGACAGGGATCGCAAGGCAATAAACACATGCTACCTAGATACAGACAGGGATCACAAGAATAAGCACATGTGTTAGGTTTTATGGGTAATTGCAGGTAGACAACTTAACTATGTAATCAATCTTTAATTAGACTGAACGAAACATATTGTCACAAGCCATAAATAATGTTCCATGTAATGTTCAATCTGTACTATCATGAATACATGTAATAAAGAATATAATCTGGAAGAAGTTCACTTTGTTCAAGCCCCTAAAGATATTCTATATTTGATATGTACAAGGAATAAACATGCTGTCAAGATTCTCGAAGACAACAACTTTTCAAGGAACATCAAAACATGTAGTCAAGAAAACACTCCTCATGACAACAATTTTTAGTCTTGACAGTAACTTTGGCAGAAGCTCGGAGACAGCAACTTTGGCAGAAGCCCAGAGATAGCAACTTTGTACCACAATGACAATATGTTCTGCAAGGTCATGACAGTAAAGTTCTCTGTGGCTCCCCAATCCTAGGAAAATCTTACTGTCAGCTTTAGAACATCCCATGACAGCAGAACTTGGCGAGCACAATACTTTGTCTCACGGGAGGAACTTTTGATTCAGCTACAAAGTCAAAAGTGTGACAGATTGTTTCAGTAGCAGGTGGTACAGAACTCACATGGTTCTGTCACAATCCTGAAAGACTACGACATGAGCTTGAGAGAGAACAAGACAAAGCTTACCCATTCAAGGGTATGCAATTTCTACATCAACTGAGATTGAGTATGCTACAAAAGGAATGTATCTAGATTGCTTTATAGTTTATGTTTAGACTATCTAGTATACATTTTAGCAAAGATCACATATGAGCAAAATGTAAGGAGCTATCACTTGTATAAACAACTTCACACCTCACATGTAATCTAAGGAACACAATCAAACAGGCTTAGAAAGCTACTCCCACAACTCAGTTGTAATCTCTCTCGAGATAGAAGCTCTAAACATTTTTTTTCCAGGTTGTATCAAAACCCTTCGCATGATAAATAAATCAATTATTTTGTGAAGTCTCTATCCTGTTCGATAACTATTGTTTGAATTTGTTCTTACTGATAATTGCTAATCTCTTTCTTTGTTGTTGGGAAAAAGATTCTAAATTATCAGTATTGAATTCAACCCCCCTTCTGCAATATTCTCAGGGACTAACAACATGTTACCCAGCCAAACACGTGTCCCAGTACTACTCCTGTGACATGCCAAACATGAGATTATCCCCTCGTGACGGATGTATCACAAACTCCCAAATCATATTTATATAAAAAATATAGCCAAAACACAATTCTCAAATATCACAAATCAAAATATCTTACAAATAGACTATTGATAATAAAATCAGACCTAACCCGTTCTGAAAAATGGCAATTTATTACATAAAGATCAATTCGAATGAAAAAGTATGAAACACGAAAATCGTAGACAATTCCGAGACCTTTGCATTATGGTAAGACTCATCACAAATAAAGAAGTAACGAATTTAGAAAGTGAACAAATATAAGTTTTCAGAACAAAAATAGCCCCTGATTACACTAGTATATTGACATTTAAGACATCAAAATCACCGAAATTGTCAGCGGAATATAAACAGAAAATGCAGAGATCGAAAAGAGATTTCCATGATGGTATCGCTCATAATTTTTGGATAAACACTCGATTTACTACGAAGTTTCAAAGTTAGGGTCTGAATTCTGAAAATTACTTTGGCAGGTCACAAAATCGCTGAAAACACATACTTACACTCAAAATTTTAGAAAACTTAAAGAACAAAAACGAAAAGAATCAAATTATTTTTGTGAAGAGATCAAAATCATAGCATTATGATGAATAAAGAATCAGATACGAATCTAACAAAATTCAGAAGTGTTATACATAGAAGATTGGAATAACGAAACGAAACGAAGATAATAAGGTTAATCAAGAAATCCATACCTCAAGCTATAATGAATATCACTTATCCTCGACAAATTCAGTTCCCCAATCTCAAGAATCTTAAATTGCACATCAAAATCATAAGTTGTAAATCTTAAACACAATACTCTTATATCTCAAAAAAGATAATCATATCTTACTTGACAAAATCCATGGCCTACAATTAGGTTTGTGCATCTCTTTCTCCTTTTTCTAATCTCTTTTTCCTCTTTTAGTCTTCTCTCTTCTCCTTCCTCTCTAAAGTAACATATGTCTTGTTTTTCTTTAAACCTTTAATCCTTTTTTTTCTCTCTTTTCTCTTTTCTTTAAACTAGTTTTATTTATATCAATTAATCTAACTAAATAAAAATCATAAAAATTATCGGGATGTTACATTAATTGCCCTTTTCCTTCACCTACTAAAATTTCAATTGTTAAAACAAAAAACTTGTGAGGAAGATAACTAGAGTTCTTCATTTTCACATCTCTTCTTCTTTTGCTTGGTTGGGTTCTTCCTTCAATTAACTTGTTATTAATTCAACCGAAAACTTTTACCCGAGTTTTGCGTTTCAAAATAGTCAATAATATTTATAAAACTCAACAATATATCAATTATCCAAGAAAGAAGTGTTAGATCAAGATTCAATGATCATTAGTATCTGGACTATTGGTCAGGATTGAGCTGACGTCATCATGATTTTATAAGCGTCAGTATCAGGATTGCTATCAGGACTGAGATCGGGATTATTATCAGGATCGAAAGCTGATCAGTATTACTTCAAGATAACTATTGAGTCCAGAAAAATAGGAAAGACTGATTTGTCGGTTCCTAGTTTGTAGAAACGTAACTGTCAAATAAGATATAGTTTGTAATTGATTTTAACTTATCTTGTATTTGATAGAGAAGCTGTGTGTACTATATAAATACAGTTTAGGTTTTACATATTGTAATCGCTTACACAAGTATCATTGTAACCTAGCAGCTTTCAAGAACATCAGAATTTCTTGAGAGAGTTTTGTAATAGGTTTATATCAGAATTATTAAAGCTGTTATTATTTTCATATTTGTGTTTATTAGTCGAGAATCTTATACAATTGTATTCAACTCCCCTTCTACAATTGTTAATTATTGGGCAACAAGAAGTTAAGGATATTTTAGTTCAAAATATATTCAAGATATGCATAAATAAAATTAGAATGTGCATAAATCACCGCCTTGATAAAAAATACCATCGCACTTTTAGACAAGCAAAAAATGAGACGGATATCCCTTCGTCGACCCTAATACAATTAGATCTGGCAATTCGGGTAAACGGATCAATATTGGTTCGAATCTAATTCGGATCAGATCAATTTTCGGTTATACTATATTTAGGATACAACTCGAATCAGATCGGATTTGATTCGGCTCGGGTCTAGTTCGGATCAAAATCAGATGAATTTCGTTTTAAGATTAGATTGAATTTAGTTCAAATTAAATTCGGTTTAGATCTTTTCGAATCACTACATATTCATTTTTTACTTATGAGACGTAAAAAACAATATCTCATTGTTAAAATAAAAATTTGTCATACAAAATGACATAATTTCTAAAGAAATATGATCAGATAATATGATTAATTTTTTACATAAAATTATTTTAAATATGAATTTTGATTATGAATGGTTTATATTAGCGGATCAAAAGTAGGTTAGCGTATAAGAATTATGAGTTATGATTTATTAAGATTATAAAAAATAAATTAATACCACTTTTATAATTCGGATCTAGATCTGATCTCATACTTCGGATAATATTTGGTTCTAATAATTTAATTATTCGGTTTTGATCGGTTTCAAGTTATCATCGTATCCAATATTTCAAATAATTTTTTGTTCGAATAATTTTTGAATCGAATCAAATGAATTTTCAAATAATTATCGAGTTACCTAATTAGGATATAAATCAAATTCGATTCTGTATATTTCAATTCAAATTTTCCGATCTGTTCCCAATTTGCGATGTCTAAATACAATGGTATGTAAAAATATTTCGGCATGCTTCATAGAATAGTGTTAATAGTTAACACTTGAACGGATTCTTCGCTCTAATTCGCAATTGGACCAATTCCTTTGTCCAATTGGGTTGAACTTGAATCAATACATTTCACGTCCATTTACTTGGTATTGTAGACAGTCAAATCATAAAATAACGTGGTCAACAAAAAAACTTTCATAATATATACGACTCCATGTGTTTTGGTAATCAACATTTGAGTTTATTTTAAAACGCTTCCCTAACTTAAATTTTAAATCGGTGATTACATCGAATTTTAAAAAAGAACCATAATCTATAATTTACAATAGATGGTCGAAGTCCATACCAAATTCTAAAAAAACAGCTTTAAATTGAAATTTTATAAATTAATTAAATATTTTAAAAAAATATTCTATAAAATATGTTTAAAAAAAAATTCTAACATAAAATTAAGGTTTTTTTTTTTAATTTTCCGTTTTGTCTTGATCGTTTACCGAACTTTTGAAGAAATATATGAAAGGGCAATTGTTTAATATTTTTGTAGTATTTCAATATTATATCAAATATTAATATATTTGCCCCCGTTTTTATTTTTCTCAAAATTCATATTCTCAATTCTATTTTAAAATACATAATATAACATCAATATTAAATTCTAGGAAATAACATGATCCTCCTAATAAATCGCTCTCTCGTTAAACATGTTTTCTCCCAATGACCCGTTTTCTCGTTCACTTGTTGCTACCAAATCTAAACATGTAACAAACTAATTTATCAAATAAATTACATCATCTATTAATCAATTTATTATGTCATAAATTTTAATTTAAGTATTTTTTAAAAAAATAATATTTTTTATTGTTTAAAATATAGGTACTCGAGAAAATAAATGAAATAAAAATAAAAAAAAATTATTTTATTTTATTTCATAGCGCATCACAAACTCAAATCGTCTCATTTATTATTTTTCTCGATTAAAAGATAGTAAAAAAAGAAATTAGAATTAAATCCTTATCTATACTATTATATTAAAGACGAAACATTAAAAGTTTTTGTAGTCTGGTCATCCAATCTCTAACCGTTAGATCTTTTAAATTAAATTAACGAGAGTCATTGAATATAATACTAGCTATTTTTTGGTATGTTGTGATTTTACTTAATTGTCATTACTTAACTGTATTTCGTGTTTTTACTTAATTACTCTTACTTATTTATAAAAACTATTATTAAATACTAATATTACCTATTTATAACCAATTAACTTTTACACCTAAAATATATTTATTTTTTATTTTTTCTGAAAAATTCCCTTAATTTTCCAAAAATATCACGAGGAATTACCTTTTTTAATTAAAACATATAAGCTTTTTATTTTTGCTTACTAAAACCTCTCCTTTTTGAAAAATATCAAAGACAATTTCATTTATTAAAATAAAATAATAAAATTATAATTGTTAATAACTAACTAATTACCTATTTTAGCCAAAATGTATATTCTTTTTTATATTTTCAAACTAAAATTTTTACTTTTATATTTTTTCTAACTAAACCTCTCATTTTCAAAAAATATCACGTGCAGTTTTTTTTAATGAAATAAAATAATAATATTTATAATTATTAATAACTAACCGATTAGCTTTTTTTCCCAAAGCGTATATTCTTTTTTATATTTTCTAACTAAAATTTTTTCTAAGTAATATCTCACATGCAATTTCATTTAGTAACATAAAATGTTAGGCTCAAGACATGTCTGTATACCACTATTAACAAACCTACACTATGTGACTATGTCACACTACATAACCTAGTGAATTCTATCACTGGGATATAGTATAGGTCTCTCTGTACTTGTCTTGTTCTCATGAACATTAGCTTGATCATGTATGCTCAGAATTATAATGAGCTTAGTAAGTTTCTTGCATCTAGAATGTACATAGGCCATTGAATAATTATCCTGGTAGAAGTTCAGAATTGTTCATGCAACAGGGTGAAGATGAATAAGGCCCTGAAGAAATAAGTTGCAGAAATTTATCTAAGACATTATATAGCAAAGTCAGAATAAAGCTATGTCGTGAAATCACCAAAATCCATGTCGAGAAGTGCTAAATCGCATAGTCCAATTTGTACTATGTCGTGAAGTCTTCAAGACTCATATCGTGAAGTGTTGAAATCAGCAAAGTCAAAATGTACTAAATCGTGAACTCAAATAGCCTATGTCGCATAGTCCTCAAATAGCCTATGTCGCATAGTCCTCAAAAAGGCTAGATCGCGAAGTCCTCAAAAAGGCTAGATCGCGAAGTCCTCAAAATGGCTTATGTCGCAAAGTCCTCAAAGGCAATGTCGCGTAGTCTTCACAAGGGACATCGCGAAGTCAGGAATGAAGTGGAGTTCACGATATCAACACTTAGCCATTTACAACAAGACAAATGAAGGTACAAGATCAAAGTCAATGGAGACAAATACTGAAGCATCTGTATTGGTCAGGTGGTCCAAAATACAGATGACAAATCTACAGCTAAACTTGGAGAGTAAGAAGGAAGACAAGCAGCTACAGATAAGGGAGAGGACCACAGAAAGCAAGTGGTTCTCCCTGACACAACCAACTGTTTATAGAACGACAAAATGGAGTTGCAGGAAGGGTAGCTGTGTAATTAGGTGTGTGCACTAGTTTTGTATAGGACAATATATATATTGTGCACACCCTACTGTTAGCTGTAAGTGAGCATATCATAGAATAATATTGAAGCACTTCTTTCTCTGTAAGAAAAGCAAGAAAACCTGTTCTTGTTAAGAAGCCAGACTTTCTCTTGTGAGTTTTGGAAGCTGTAGTATTTAATTTGCTTAATACAAAGTAGATTAAAGTGATTGTGTGTGTACTGTTTATTTCATTCCGCATTTTCTTACTACATAATCTGTTACAGAAATTTAGTTTCGAGAAACCGAAAATCTATCAAATTATCCATTCACCCCCCTCTGTCTAGTTTCCAAGTGGTATTCATTACTAACATAAAATAGTAATATTATAAATACTAATAATTAACCGATTACCTTTGTTAGCCAAAGCGTATATTCTTTTATATATTTTTAACTAAAATTTTTCCTTTTCTAAAATAATCGCATACGACATCTATCTATACTATACTATTATATAATAGCCGAAACATTTAAAGTTTTAATTTTGATTTTCGGTAATATATTCTATTTAATCTATCTATATGTACTATTATATAATAACCGAAACATTAAAAGTTTTGATTTTCGATTTTCTCACATATATAACATAACTACACACTCTTTTAATTATACTTTACTTAGAATTCAAAAACACGACCTTTTTTTTAGAAAATATTTATATTTATATTTATATTTATATATATATTACAACAAAATATATTGATAATTTTGACTGTTATCTTGACTGACATGTTTACTAAGCTAATAAACTTTTATAAAATCTATAAGTTTTTTTAGATTTAAAGTATTAAAGTAGTACTTTTAATTCTTTTTAAAAAGTTAGCATTTTCAGAAATATTAAAATCTCAAAAAATTTAAAAGTAAATTTCAAAATTAATATTAAAGTCGTTCGTGCTTTGCACGAGTTATAGGCTTGTATATAATAAGCGTAAGAGGGATATTATCCAAAAGTTTGGTAGTCGGTCCACCTGTATGACTACCAAATTAATAAGAATCGTTGGATCATAAATAAATAGATGAGTATCGTTGGATCTAATATTAAAAAGTGTATTGATTAATAATAGGATTATATTTAAATACTAAAAGGTGTATTTTGATAATTTAAACCAATTATAAATGGGTTTTCTATATTGAATAGAAATTTTTATGTAAAAATTCGTAATTATCTTTACGCTTTAGTTTATGGGTAGGTCCAGTTAGATAATAATTATTAAACTATCAATAGATTAAAGATAATTTTGTTAGCTTCACGTGGGCTGTAAAATTGTCAAATTCCGATGTCTAAAACTCAAGATAAAGCCCAAATAATAAAGTGAGTATCTAAATTTTAATAAATATTTTTATTATTATTATAGCACCAATTAATTTTTTTTTTCCTGATCCTTTTAAATTTAGAAATTCTATGTTACTTTCAATAAAATATTAAAATTAATTTACGAAAAAATTCAAATCGATCTGGTCCGTGTACGATCACTATTGGACTAAATTAATAATTATCGTTAGATTTTAAATAGATCGATGAGAATTGTTTGATCTAATATTAAAAAGTTTATTTGATTAATAATAGAATTATATTTAAATACTAAAATGTGTATTTTGATAATTTAAAAAAAAAATGTAAAAATTCTTAAATATCTTTTCTCTTGAATTTATGGGTAGTTCTAGTTAGATAATATTTGTTAAGCCAAATATCAAGATAACAATTTATATCGATTACAATATTAAAAATCATCAATATAATGCTCATGTATACGATGCGAACAATAATACACGTGGACCCTACGTTAAAAGAGACGTAGGAAAAATCATGTACATGAATGAATTTATAACACTTTTTTTTATTAGTATTAAACATAACATTTTTTTCTGAAGTAAATAACAATTTGATTCATCCAAATTATAATTATATTATTTTACATATAACAAACATAAAAGGATAATATCAAAATTAAATTCTTATATATAATAAGCGCAAGCGAGATCTTATCCAAAACTTTGGTCATATACTACCAAATCAATATGGACTGTTGATCTTCAAATAGATGAATGAGAACCATTAGATCTAATATTAAAAAAAATTAATTTAATAATATAAATTAAATATGAGTAGGTTTCCTAAGTCGACTAGAATTCTCAAAATAAAAATTCGTAAGTTCAAATTCTAAGTTGGGTAGATTTATTTGATTGTTGGTCTATACTTTAATTATAAGTTGAGAATGTTTTCTTTATTTTAATTATATTCCTAAGTTGAATATAACTATTGTTAAAATTCGTCATTTTATTTTATTTTTTTAGTTTCAGGGTAGTTTTAATTGGAATTTTTTTTGTTAAACCATCATTAAGTTAAAGATTATTTTGTGGGTTATGTGGGCTGTAAAATTGTTTAACTCTTATGTTTAGAACTCAAAACACAACATAAGTAATTTATTAAGCGTATAAAACGTAATAAATAAAGTCTAAAAACTAATAACATAAAATTAAAAAAAATATAAATTAATATAATTATAAATATTAAAAAAACCATGAATTGCATGTGTTATAAGATACTAATATTAAAAGCCTTAAGCAACCAACCTACTCCAAATTGCCTTGAAGGGGGAGATGACTGAGAGAATTTGTGTGTTGAAAAATACGGTCATGGACAATTAATACAACAATTTTGTGAAAACAATGACTATTAGTATTTCTATATATAATGTTATTTGTCAAATCTCAATCGAATAAATTATATCCTTATATATAATAATCGTAAAAGAATCTTATTCAAAACTTTAATAGTCTGGTTCCTATACGATCATTGTACAATCAAATTAATAAGTACCGTTAGATCTTAAAAGATAGATGAGAATAGTTAAATCTAATATAAAAAAAAGTATTTGATTAATTGAAGAATTATATTTAAAAACTAAAAAGTGTATTTGATTAATAGTAGAATTATATTTAAAAACTAAAAATTGTATTTTGATAATCTAAACCTAATATAATTGGGTTTTATGTATTAGAAAAAATTCTCTATATAAAAATTGGTAACTCTTTTTTCTCTTTAATTTAATTTATGAGTAGTTCCAGTTTGATAATAATCGTTAAACCAAATTTTGAGATATTGATTCATATCAATTACATTATTAAAAAATTCTCAATATAATGCTCATGTATACCATGACCAAAAATCATATCAATTATGTTATTAAAAAAATTCTCAATACAATGTTCATGTATACCATGACTAATAATAATACACATGCACTTATGGTATAAGAGACGTATGAGAAATGATGTACATGAATTTATGTTGCAAATTTTACTCTAGAATTTACAAGTAAAACGACTTAGTTAATTAATATTAACATAACACTTTTTAAGGGACATACAATTTAATTCATCCAAATTATATTATATTATTTCACATATAACAAATATAAAAGGATAATATTAAATATTATTAAAAATTGCGAGTTTCATATTTATTAATAATAATTTTAAATATAATACTTATAGAGAAAAAAGATCATGAAGTTAATCTCACCATACTTTTTCTAAGATCACAATACATGTAAAAAAATAAATCTAATCATCTATTGTTAAATATTTACCTAACATATATTTTGATTTATTTAGAATTAGAAAAGTGGAGTAATTAGATAGTTGATATAATACACTCAAATGATCAATTACACTATCTCATGAGTCAAGATCTTTATTCTCATATTCATAATATACTAACAAAAATTCAAGTTTCGAATCAAAGGGATTTTAAAAAGAAAAGTGTTGACAATCTGTTGGGACAAAGGGAGTATATTTTATCATAATTTTGATTGTCACAATACAATAGCATAAAAAAAATAAGAATAGTACAACTTTAAAATAAATATATGATAATCGTGAGGTGTTCGAACTCCATCAACGACTTATGAAATATAAAAATTAATATTTTTATCTCTAAATATATTAAAAAAGAAAGTCAAGAGTTTTGATCGTTAAGGTACGATAATACTACAAAAAAAGTAAGAATCATTGGATCTTAAAATAAATAAATTAGAACCGTTTAATATAATGTCAAGTAATATTTTATACATTAATAGATAAATTATGTTTATAAAAAATCAAGGTTCGAAATTCGTCAAAAATATATTAAAAAAATTATATTTTAGTATCATAAATATTAAAGAATTAAAAAGAATATGAATACTAATGAAATTGTGAATTAATATAATAAAAAATATTAAAAAAATAGTTGTGCATTGCACGGGTTATAAACTAGTATAAATTGGACTCATAGAGTAAATTTAGGAGAACATTAATATAGTATACTTGGTTTCCTTCATTAGAAGATAGTAGGAAGAAATTAGTAAATAAATTGGAGTTGCAGAGAAAGATATGGAATATTAACATCATATATTTTGTTTCATTCCTTGAAAGATAGTAAGAAAGAAAATTAGAAAATAAATAGATTGGGTTAGTAGAGAACGTTTTTTAGTTTCCTCCGTTAGGAAATAGTAAGAATGAAATTGAGAATTTATCTAATATTTAATTTTTATTAATTAAAAAATTAGGCAAAAATATTAAAATTATATATTTACTTTCCTCTCTTAGTAAAGATTTAAAGACAATTGAGATATTTTTTAATAAAAATTTAAAGAATATTAAAATTATATATTTAGTTTTTCCATTATTAAAGATTATAAATGGAAGAATATTAAAACTGTATATTTAGTTTCCTTCATTAGTAAAATTTTTAGAAAATACAAAATTTAGGAGAATATTAAAAAAATATATTTTGTTTCCTCCATTAGTAAATATTTTAAATGTAAGAATATTAAAATTGTATATTTAGTTTTCTCATATTTAGTTTCTTCCATTAGTAAAAATTTTAAATGGAAGAATATTAAAATTATATATTTAGTTTTCTCCATTAGTAAAGATTTTAAAAATAAAAAATTTAGGAGAATATTAAAAATGTATATTTTGTTTTCTTTATTAGTAAATATTTTAAAGACAAAAATATTAAAATTTTAGTTTCCTGCATTAGTAAAGATTTTAAGCACAATTGAGATATTTTATAATAAAAAATTTAAGAAAATATTAAAATTTTAGATTTAGTTTCCTACATCAGTAAAAATTTTAAAAACAAGAATATTAAAATTATATATTTAGTTTCCTGCATAAAAAAATTAGGAGAATATTAAAATTTTAGATTTAGTTTCCTACATCAGTAAAGATTTTAAAAGCAAGAATATTAAAATTGTATATTTAGTTTCCTCTATTAGTAAAGATTTTTAAGGCAAATGAGATATTTTCGAAATTTAAGAGAATATAAAAATTTTAGATTATAGCTTGCCGAGAAAACCAACCTACACCATCCCTAAATCTAGTAGCATCACAATTGACATTCACACAATTAAGTTCGGTTGTAGTCCAATGTTCAAAACTTTCGGTTGCAACAACTGAAATTGGAGGGACAGATGTCCTCATAATATGAACAATCTTCCATTGTGAAAGGTGAGCTTTTGCGATTTCCACCACCGACCCAGTCTTGGTGCGGGCTTTCCGAATCTCCTAAATCACCAATTGAATCATTCTCAACAAAACAAAATAAAACACAAATACCAAAACACAGTTACCACTTCAAAAAGAGAGCAAACAAAACATCCAAAAAACTGGTTACATCAATCCTTATTGAAGGAAAAATAAAAACTATAATGATTAGATGAGAGAAAAGGAGACGAAACCGTCGTCATCTTCTTCTTTATATAAGTATATTGATTATCACGACTGAGTTTTAAAAAGTAGGCTGAAATTTAATAATAAAATTAAATTATATACAACTTAGAATATTATTTTATAGTAGATATGATTGAAGGTAAATAACGGCTCCCGCTGTCATGGGGAGACAGAATAATCAAAGTATCCCTATACATATATTTTCCGTCTGGATTATTATGTATGCTCAATAATTTGTGAACATGACATCTGTACAAGGGCACATGATAGAGGTTTAGGATAACATTTAATCCAACATCACAATTATTGAGAAAGAACAAGTATGCGCATAATGAGGTTAAATATCAAAATGATTACTAAAGTGAGAGTCATAACTCATATATCATTTTACTCACTAATTTAAACGAGATTTTATTTGAATCACTTAAATCATAATAAATATCGAACAAATACATGTAAATGTATGATTGAGAAATAAAATAATCATTTGTCGAGTTCTACACATTTTTCTTGAATGCCACCATAACCACACGAAAAATTATGAACTCTAGTATTTTAGATAATATATTTAGATATTTTAAAATTTGTTTACTATTTATTTTTATTTTTATAGTTATTTTCTTTGATTTAATTAAAAATAAATAGTTACTAAATTTAAAAAATCTAAATATATTATATAAAATATTAGAATTCATGATTTTTCATCTTGTTAAGGTGGCATTGAAGAAAAATGTATAAAACTTAATAAAAAATTATTTTATTTCTCGATCACATATTTTTAGAGGTATCTATTTAACCCCGTTAAAATCTGTGAGTAAAATGATATATGACTTCCATTCCAGTGATCAATTTGATATTTAACCCATAAATAATGTAAATCATCACAATCTGGCGCAATACTATAATTTCATTTCTTTTTTGTCAGATACAATTTGGTCCAGTAGGAGAACAGATATAAAAAGTTAGTCTGTAAAATAATGTTGATTACGAATGAAAGCTTAGATCAACAGGTTCCAACAGCTGTTCGAATATGAATTCAATATGGCTTTTGTACGATTTAATCCTACAAATACAGCACTAGTGCACGTTATATGACGACGACCATCTCAAAGCATGATTGATTATTCTCCCAATTTCAGTGCCCAATAATTTTTAGTCCTCAATTGTATACTCATTCTATCTAATAAAGTGGGCGGTTGGGTATCAAGAATAAGTTAACTTATAACTTAAAATGAGTAAGTGCTTTATAAGTGATAAGTAGAGCTGAGCTTATAAATCCCTAGAGTGTTTGGTAAATCAGAACTTATAAGCAGTAGAGTGTTTGGGTAAATCAGAACTTATAAGTTAACTTTTTTTTATTATTTTTAAAATATTTATTTTTTAATATATATAAATTGATATCAATGGATAGATCTCGATGAGTAGAGAAATTTGATATATACATATCAATTTTTTAATGAACGGATCAAAAGATATATGATTTTGAAGATTTGAAGGATATTATATATTACGTGTATCGAGAATAAGTTATAAGTTATAAGTTGAATGTTAAAGATTCTTAACATTCAAATTATCCATTTTAAGTAACCATAAGTTGGTTTCACTTATTTTGACAAACACCCCCATAAGCTGAAATAGGTTTATAAGCTATAAGCTTATAAATAAGCTGATAGCCAAACAGGCCCAAAATCTGTTTATATTTAGGTTTTGTGCTGAAGTTGACCAAACTTTGACCCTAATTTATTTATTTACACAGATTACCTGTTAAGAATAAATGCATTTTTACCATGTTCTATACAGTTTGCTTTATAAGCACTTAAACTTATCATCTTGCTTTTTTTTTAAATATGATGTATACTTAAAAATGATGTTCTATGCCAAAGATTACATTAGATTATGGTGTACTTGATAAAGACCGCAATGATGAAGATTTATATATGACAGCTTTGCACCTGTGCATGAGTTTTTATCTCTACAGTTCAGTCTGTTCAGAATATCTATCATCCTGGTACAACCAGATTTCACCATGTCTTGCTGATACGACTTTGTGAGAACTGCACATATAGGCCACCAGAATCGTGATAATTTTGGATGCATTAACAGACAGGACAATTGGTTATGTAAGATTTGTGAAACTGCGTTATATTTGACAATGGACTGTTTTGTAACAAAAATATATATAAAAAACCAATATGATCAGGGACACCATCAGCAGTCACCGGTTCAGAAGTACCTGGTGCCAAGATCACGGCGCTGAGTCTGCTGCAGAGGACCTAGCAAATTTCGCAAAACTTTCCAAACCTTGTAACAGTAAGCTTTCAAGAAAAGGTCGCAGGGCCTGAAGAAATAGGTATTAGAGCAATATGCAGAAAAATTCCGTGCACAATTGTGTCTGGTTAAGAACCATGGTAAAATAACAACAAAGAGATAAAACCCAACTGTTGCATCATGCCATCATGTGCATTCTTTAAAATACGGATAATCGATAGGTGACACAGTAACACTTTAAAATTTTCAGTTAAGTTTTGAATATTTGGCTTCATCCTGGCAAACAAATACGTTCTACTCTGTTTTTCTTGCAAGCGGGAGAAAACAAATTTAGAGCAGTAATGGTTTGAGACTACGCTAGAAGGCTTACCGATGACACTGGAAGTAGAATTTGAGGAACTTCATAAGAAACAGTAAGCTGAAAAGAATAATAAATTGTAAGTGCACGAGGAGTCGAAGAAAGTGACAAAAATGAACAAGCAAATTGTTGATAAATTGCTTTCTTTCTCCCTTTTAGTCATAAAACAGGCAATACTAAAAGAAAATAAAAGCACCTTATCCTCTTTCTTTCAGTTAAACTATAGGTTAAATCAAAAGAGTGCAGAAGAACGAACTTCGAACTTCGAACTTCCCTTCTTTCAAGTATGCGGTCTTTTCCATGACAGACTAATACGAAGATAGCTAATAAATTTTTTCCTTTCTTTCTTCCTTTCAGTCATAAAACAGGTTTAAATTCAAAGAAACAAAGCATAGAAGTGTCTTCCTTTCAATTAATTAAACAAGAGGTTCAATCACAAGAACACATAAGAACCAACACCCCTTCGATACTTTCAAGTATGCTATCTATACCATGTCAGACTACTATGAAGATAAGATCAGCAACCAAAATCAATATTCTCCACCACATGAAGTCAAACTTTAACTAAAGCCTGTCCTACACAGCCATACCAACAATGGAAGTTGCTAAACGTACTCCCTCCGCTCAGAATGTAATCTTATACATTATTAAGCTATTATATTTAAGAAGTATCTACAAACGGAGATATGGATTTTAACATGCGAAGTGTTATTTTCAACATCAAGACTAGATTTTACTATTAGGATGAACTGTCAAGCAACAAGTCACTCATTGTAGTGATTACATAATATACAGAATATTTGCACTCTGAGAGACATAAACTAAGAAATTTCGGGTGAAACGGGGTTGTAATACGATGGAAGATTATAGTATTAATCTCACAGCAACAATTGTATGGTAGACCGAAATTGTACAATCACTTACTTCTACCTCGCATGACGAATCACCTTTTGGGAAAAATCGCACAGCTCCTCTGCCACATGAGAAGCAGAAACAAGATTCTGATTACTTTTACAAGGAAAGTGGCAAGGCAGTTTATATCATTCAGAGTAATAGCGATATGAATTACGAAATTAATACACAATAGAAAATTAGGGATGGTTCAGTAGAAAAATACTGCAAATTCATTGCAGGTTTATAATTGTTAATTTAACAGTTAGCAAAAAAAGTGAAAAGCCTATGTTTAACTCGGTGCCTATAAATTGTTGTGCCTACAGGTATCAACAAAGAAATGATATTATTAATTAAAGAGATGCAATAGTCATGTTTATTCTGTGTCCTCGTTTACTAGTTTATGAATAATAGCATAAGCATCTTTGTAGTATCTAGCTCATTGGAGCAATACTTGCCTGTTATGCTACTCATTATACCTGTTAGGAAGACCCTCCATAGATCTCCAGTGAATTTTTTGATTACGAATGGGCTGCACAAGATAAAAAAAAGTTTCCAGAGGAACTGATAGATGTGTTTCAACATGTTTGTAAGCAAATGTATCGACGTAGTAGCAAGATTTTAACCTGCATATTTCGTGCAAGCCAAGAGAATTCAATATCACGTCCAAATGCATTGTATTTCAGCGACCACCGTGATAATTCAGGCTTATCTTCCAATATCTGTGAAACCAAATTGATAGAGTGGATTCTTATTTTAAGAAATTTAAAGCTTCCATGTCTTAAAAATAATAAAATCTCTGGTCTAAAATATGAACTTAAATTGTTAACAACCTTTCAATTAAAAATCATATAAATGCCATGTGAGGTTCTTCTTTTACCCACTAGTCATAACTCATAACGAATGTACGTTTATCAGATTTTTCTTTGGAGAATCTTAATTGCAACTTCAAGCTAGTACTAAAAGATCACAATCCTGAATATGAAAGTTTGAGCTTAAGTTATAAAAATTGAATAGTGTATCACGTTTAACATATGTGCAAGAAATAAGTGCAACAATATTGTAAAGTGCCAAATAAATAGTGACATGAATTTATTAAGGAACCTAAATAGTGCACTGTGACAGATGAGGAGATTTAGGCAAAAATAAGAATTTAGAGCAAGTTGCTTCTTGGAATTTTTAACAGTTATCTCTGCAACATAAGATTCATTTATGCGAGGTCCAAATATTATAGGAACTAATCTAGACATTTTTCTGGATCAATAAAAAAGCCACACATGATTCAACTAAAGCTGTGTTCACTTTAGATGGTATGAGATGGAATGAAATTTGGACTAATTTTTGGATATGACATATATATTCCCTCATAATTCTTTAGGTTTAAACTATGGTCTTAGTTCATTCCTACCAATTTCTAGGTACATGCTTATTCCTTGAAACATTATCTTCACAATTTTTATTACAGGGAATTTGCATTCGTCTCATATTTGTTACTCTCAACCGGACATCCTTATCATGTACCTATTATTTTCTTCCATTTTCCGCTATTTCCTACTGGACACAACCAAAATGGTCTTTTATAATGAACTCATAGGTATAAGTCATAGAGCATAATATAACTGCCCAAACCAAAGGAAATTCCATGGGACCTTTAAATGCCTCTTTCAGGACATTGCCTGTAGGCTGTAGAATATGCATTAGTAATTTGATAACACATTGCCTGTATGATTACGGGAATGAATAAACAAGCAAGTGGTGAGGTGATAAATGACGAGGTATGAACACTTTTATCAAGGCACAATTTTAGTACAAAGATCCTTTGGTTCATAACAAGCAAAAGTATTCGTTATATTAAATCTAAATTGCAGCAACAATCTGGTCTTTCAATAGTACAGATAGCAATACAACAGGAACTTGAAGGAATCTACAGAAAAAATAGATATATAGATCAAATATAGCGTGTGTTAAGAGGGAGATTTGTGAAAATCTGCTGGGCTGGCAAGGTTGTCACTGTTAAATCAGTGTGCAGATATTTATCACTGTTAAATCAGCTGAAACAAGAGAAATCACTTCGGCAAATGCAAGCTCACCTTTACAGATGAAATGAATGGCATCCAACGGGGAATGGATTCCCGATCAAGATAACAATTATAAGCGACAGATATGGGCACATCAATTTCCATTTTAACCCTGCGTTAGAAACAATTTTGTAGTTGTTGCATTCAGGAAGCTCAAGGTTACATATACAAACTACAATTTAAGATTGACCCAATATAATCCAGCCGAAATGATCACACAATAACCAACACAGATGCAAGATTTTACTAATAGATTCATCTTCCTTTTAAGACTTCGGATAAAATACATAACTGTTTGAAAGACAAATGCAATCTATGGAAATGTCACTAAATTCAAGATCATACATGGACTGATACTAACAACAAGCACATTCATACTCTAAACAAATTCAATATATTAAGAATCTAAATTCCAACTTTTCTAACTATTCACTAATAGCATACTGACAAGTCAAAGGTTCGAATCCTCACTCCAAAAACTAATAAATATAAAAGAAGTAACATGACCCCAAAAAAAATAAAAAATCTAACTATGCAAATAACTACAAAACACACACATAAATAAGATGAGAGAAGAAAGGATTACTTGGAATCCTGCCATTCCATTACAGGAGAAAAGGGTTTAAATCTTTTATGGGGGATTGATCTAAATGGGTATTTCAAGAACATCTTACTGGTTGACAAAGATGATGATAGGGAGCCTCTGCAACTTGAAATACTAGGTTTATGAATGAAACTAGAGAAGCCATTTCTACTTAAACTGGGGCTTGTAGAGGATGAAACTAATGTAGCTGCACTAGCCATTTTGCTTATGTGTTCTGATTTTTTAACCAATCAAATAGCTCAACTATGACAAATATACTGTGCCTTCAATTTTTGTTGCCTGTTGTTCAGTTGTTCTTGTCTTAAAATCGGGTTGGATTCATGTGAACCATCCGGTATAACGCTTTTGCTTTTAGATTTTATTTAATTTAAATTTTTTTGCATTTTTTTGATAAATTTAAACTAAAGGGTCATTTGTTTATATCTTAATATGTCTTAATATAACTTATCTTAATAATTAAGATATTAAGATTGTTTGGTTTATATTCTAATCTTTCTTAAGCGTTAAAATTCTTCTTAATCACTAAGAAACACACACCCGGCCTAGCCATTAAGAAGCAACTGTTGATTAGCTATTTTCATCACTTTGACATACATAAAAAATTATACGTCACATCACACTTGTTTTTCTAAATAAATTTTGTGTATTCCTTTATTTAAATATTAATTGCGCATGATGGTATTGGTTTTAACATATATATGAATTATTGAAAATTAAAAAATTTATAGTAAACAAATATCTTATAAATTATAATCATATAATATTTATTTTATTCAAATAAGTATAATGTATTATTTATGCAAAAGAAGAAATTAAAAAATTTGAACCAATTAAAAAATTTGCACCGTTCAGATAATTTTTCAATTTATGTACCAAACAATATTATTCAATAAGTATTCAGATTAATAAATCATTCAGATATTTTAATGATTAAGATTTTTTTGTTCAGATTTGTCAAATGACCCCTAAATTTCATTAACGTGAACATAACTCGTACTAGACAAATCTCCCACCCGTTATGCAACCAGGTTGAAAAATAAATAAACGAGCTAAACAATTAGTAACTTTATTTCCGAGTCACTTAATATAAAGAATATAAAAAAATTTTAAACAAGAAAAAATTATAATGACTTTCCGAGAAATTCAACTTACAAAACTAGTAGTATCACAATTGAGTTTCAGGCAATTAATTCAATATAGCCTTTAAGCCTATAACTTAAAATTCAGCACATTTTACTTAAGCTTTAAAAAGAAAAGATCAGTAATTATCGATCTTTTCAATTAAATTATATATTGTTTGTAATTATGGGGTTGTTTGTATGAATGTTAAGAATGAAAATAACGAATGGAATGTAGCAAAAAAGTAAAAAATTAACGAATGGATATATAGGATAACCCTTAGTCAAAAAATTTTAGGTGCCCATAATTTATATATAATTTGTATAAAATATGAAGTTTCAACCATGCAAAACCCTTAGATAAATTATAGCTAATTTGCTAAATTATATTTGACATTGGCTAAATTTGTGGAAGTAACAAAGCTGTACATATAAATTTAATATTTATAGCCAATACCATTGGAGCACATTACGTTACAGGTTCGACAAATTTTAACTAATCACTGTTTTATAGTATTTTAGCCAATCATACCCCCGTTGGAGATGTCGTAAGGAATGGAAAATATATAATTTAATAATGCATAAAATTGAGGTTCTATTTTTTATTACCGGCCGGCTTGTTAAACAAAAACCAAACATCAAATAAATTTAAACAAAAACCAAACATCCAATAAAAAATGTTGGCAACGGACTGCCTTACTTGGTCCCGACCACGAAAATTGATATTTTCTTTATTCAATTTTAAATTTGTAGAATTACGTAAAGAATTTACTTTATTTTTTAAGATGTGTGTATTTAGGAATAAGACTCTGTTTGAGATTGTTGTTAAAAATTGTTGTGCTGTTGAAAAAAGTGCTGTTGTGAAAATCAGATAACTGTTGATATTGAAACCAGTAGTTGCTTCCCACAAAAGCTGAAAAACAACTTTTTTCAAAAGCATGTGGGACCTGCTTTCTCTAAAAGCAGCTTTTCAGCCAAAAGCGCTTTTTAGAAAAGCAGCTTTTAAATTTTATCAAACACTTTTTTTGCTGCTTTTCAGAAAAAAGCTGCTGTTGCTGTCTGCAACAGCAATGCCAAACGGAACCTAAGTATTTAATTTTCTACTAGGGTAAAGAGAATTTAAAATTATCTTTAGATAATTTTTTTAAAGTTAATTGCATTGTTTACTTTTTAACAAAGCAAGTCTACCTTGTGATTTTAACATTTTAAATGTGATTGGAAACTTCTAAATTTGTTTATAGCAACTATTAAATGCTTTGTTGGATTTAAAATAATGCGAGTATAATTTAATATGATTAACTTTATAGAAGTTACCTAAAAATAACTATAAATTTCTTTTACCGGTGGTGGTTCTAGATTTTTCAAGTAAGTCTCGGCAAATTTTTAGA
Source organism: Heracleum sosnowskyi (assembly GCA_030848705.1). Taxonomy (NCBI): domain Eukaryota; kingdom Viridiplantae; phylum Streptophyta; class Magnoliopsida; order Apiales; family Apiaceae; genus Heracleum; species Heracleum sosnowskyi. Next base: position 113,301 of record JAUIZM010000115.1, read on the forward strand.
AACATGGAAAATCAAAATGAGGCAAAAAGTTTGAGATTAAATAGAAAACAATGAGTGAGAATAATATTTTTCCTAAAAATATATTGAGAAAACATATTCAGATAAATTTCAGATTAATGCATAAATAGTCAACAATAATAGTTCTTAAAGTATACAGTTAAACCTCTATAAATTAATACTAGCTTAAAACCCGTGCGATGCACGGATTGTTATTAATAATTATTATTTTTATTATTTATGTTTTAATATTTTATTAATTTGCATTTGCTAAAAAAATAAGTAGGCGTGTTAAACTTTTTTTTAATAATTAAAAGTATTAAAATAAAATTTAAAATAAATTAATAACTGTTTATCCGTGATATTTTTGGAAAAGTAGGGGTCTTATTAAGGAAAAATAGAAAAAGTAACATGTTTTATCTGAAAAGGTAAGTGCCCGTAATTAAAAGTATTTAAATAGGTTTCAAAATAAATAAGTAGAGATTTGCCCGAGAAAAAGTAATGTATTTTAGCTGAAAAGGTAGTTGGTTATAAAAATGTTATTATTTAATAATAATTTCTTTAGAAAATGAAAAAATTGAAAAAGTAACATGTTTCAGCTGAAAAAGTACTCATAATTAAAAGTATTAAAATAGATTTTAATACTTTTAATTATTAAAATAAAAAAATAGATTTTTAAAATAAATAAGTAAGAGTTTGCCCGTGATATTTTTGAAAAATGAGGGGTTTTAGTAAGGAAAAATAGAAAGAGTAACATATTTTTGTTAAAAAAGATAACCGCCTGTGTTTTTTTTTAGAAAAAAAGAAAATTTTGTTAGAAAAAATAAATAAAAAAAGGTAATGTATTTTAGCTGAAAAGGTAATTGGTTATAAATAATGTTATTATTTAGTGATAGTTTTTTAAAAAATAAGTAAGGGCAATTAAATAAAATCACTAAGTACCGACCGTCCGTCCATCCGACTACCAAACTTTTACTGTTTCGTCTTTATTAATATAGCTTAAAACTCGTGCGTTGCACGAATTATTTTTAATAATTGTTAATTTTATTATTTATATTTTATATTTTATTAATTGTATTTGTTAAAAAAAATAAGTATGCGTGTTAAATATTTTTAAATAATTAAAAGTATTAAAATAGATTTTAAAATAAATAAGTAACGGTTTGCCCATGATATTTTGGAAAAAGAGGGGTTTTAGTAAGAAAAATAGAAAGTAACATGTTTTCGTTGAATTTTAAAATATAAAAGTCACGATTTGCCCGTGATATTTTTGAAAAAAAGAGGGGTTTTAGTAAGAAAAATACAAAAGGTGACATGTTTTAGTTGAAAAGATAATTGTCAATTAAAATAGATTTTAAAGTAAATAAGCAAGGGTTTACTCTTAATATAATTGGAAAAGTAGAGATTTTAATAAGGAAAATAGAAAATATAACATGTTTTAGCCGAAAAAAGTAATTGCCCGTGATTTTTCTAGAAAAAGAGGGGAAATGTAATTGCCAATTAAAAATATTAAAATATGTTTTAAAATAAATAAGTAAGGGTTTGCTCGTGATGTATTTGGGAAATGATGGATTTTAGTAAAGTAAATAGAAAAAGTGACATGTTTTAGCTGAAAAGGAAATTGCTCGTGATTTTTTTAGAAAAAAATGGTAATGCATTTTAACTGAAAGGGTAAATGATTATAATAATTTTTATAATAATTAAATAAACAATTAAATAAGGCATACCAAAAAAACAGGTAACAAAACTTTCAATATTTCGTCTTTAATAATATAGTATATATAGATAGATAGATTTATAATATTAGTATTTTATGCTACTAAATGGAATAGTCTGTGATATTTTTGAGGTTTTAGTTAAGAGAAATATTAGTTATGAAATATAAAAATGAATATACGTTTTGGAAAAAAAACTAATCGGTTAGTCATTAATAATTTTAATATTATTATTTTATTTTTTTAAATAGATATGTTCGTGATATTTTTGGAAAATGAGAGGTTTTAGTTAGGAAAAATAGAAAAGTATAAATTTTAGTTAGAAAATATAAAACATAATATACAATTTGGCTAAAAAAGGTAATAAGTTAGTTATTAGCAATTATAACTTTATTATGTTATTTTAGTAAATAAAATTGTTTGCAATATTTTTGGAAAATGAGATGTTCTAGTTAGGAAAAATAGAAAAGATATTCTATATAATAATTTTAATATTTTATCTAACAGTTCCCATCGATTTGATCAAAAATATCTAACGGCTATGAATTGAGTGACCAGACTACAAAAACTTTCATAACCAAACTACAAAACTTTTAATGTTTCGTCTTTAATAATATAGTATAGATAATTGGGACCGGAGAATTCTATTAATTTAGAGATGTATTAATTAATCAATAAATTAATAATTATTAATTTATAGAGAGTTTTTTTATAACAAAAACAATTAAGTTTAATTATATAAATTTTAATTGAATTGTACAATTTATATTTTATAATTTTCATTCAATACATTCAATGTATATTTGTAAGATTAAAAGAACATGCATTAAATTGATTCATTGTATTTTACATAGAAAATATTCAATGTACAATACATTATATAGTGATAAAATATGTTACTATTAAATCCTTATATATAATAAGCGTAAGGGAGATCTTATCCAAAACTTTGGTCAGTCACTGTACTACCAAAAGTATATCATCCGTTGGATTATAAAACTATAAATATTCAAATAGATGAGGACCGTTAGATATAATATTAAAAATTGTATTTGATTAATAATAGAATAGTATTTAAATACTAAAAGGTGTATTTTGATAATTTAAACCAATTATAAATAGGTTTTCTATATTGAATAGAAATCTTTATGTAAAAAATCGTAATTATCTTTTCTCTTTAGTTTATGATAGTTCCAGTTAGATAATAATTATTAAACCATCATTAAATTAAAGATAATTTTGTTAGCTTCGCGTGGGCTGTAAAATTGTTAAAATCTGTTGTCTAAAACTCAAGATAGAGCCCAAACACTAAAATGATTATCTAAATTTTAATAATTTTTTTTATTATTGTAGCACCAATTTAATTTTTTTCCTAATTCTTTTAAATTTATAAATTCTATGTTTATTCCAATAAAATATTAAAATCAATTTAAGAAAAAATTAAAATCGATCTGGTCCGTGTACGACCACTATACGACCAAATTAATTATTACAGTTAGATCTTAAATAGATCGATGAGAATTGTTAGATCTAATATTAAAAAGTGGATCTGATTAATAATAGAATTATATTTAAATACTAAAAAGTGTATTTTGATAATTTAAAATTTTCTATGTAAAAATTCTTAAATATCTTTTCTCTTTAATTTATGTATAGTTCGAGTTATATAATAATTGTTAAACCAAATATCAGCAATTCATATCAATTACAATATTAAAATTATCAATATAATGTTCATGTATATCATATAACAATGATACATGTGGACCCTGCGAGACTTAAGAGAACTCATGTACATGAATAAATTTAAACATTTTTTTTCTCAAGGAACATAACAATTTGATTAATCCAAATTATAATTATATTATTTTACATATAACAAACATAAAAGGATAATATCAAAATATTATTAAAATATTGAGGGTTTCATATTCATAAACAATAATTTTGAATATAATACTTAACCATCTTTTCTTTTCGGTTTATGGGTAGGACAAGTTAGATAATAATTATTAAATCATCATTAAATTAAAGATAATTTCGTTAGTTTCACATGGGTTGTAAAATCGTCAAAATTCAATTTCTAAAACTTAGGATAGAACCCAAATAGTAAAGTAAGTATCTAAATTTTAATAAATATTTTTTATAATTGTAGCACCAATTTATTTATTTTTCCACTAATTCTTTTAAATATAGAAATTTTATCTTTCTTTCAATAAAGTATTAAAATAAATTAAGAACAAATTCAAATCGATAAAGACTATAATAATATGAGAATAAAATTTTATATAATCATAACATAATTTTTATTCTGTTTAATAATTTTAAAGTAATAATGTATTTTAAAATTTTATATACATTATAAATAAAACCGAAACATTAAAAATAAAAGCAGTTAGTAAGATACTTATATGAGTATGTACTTGATATTCTTATTATATTAAACTCTTTTATATAATAAGCATAATAGAGATTTATCCAAAATTTTGATCGTGACAACCAAATTAATAAGGACTATTAGATCTTAACTAGATAAATAAAAATCGGTTAATCAAATATTAAAAAAGTGTATTTTATTTATAATAGGATTATATTTAAATTCTAAAAAGTGTATTTTGATAATTTAAACCAAATATACCAAATATAAATAAGTTTTCTATATTGAATAGAATTCTCCATGTAAAAAATTCGTGACTTTCTTTTATCTTCCATGGACAATTCCAGTTAGATAAAAATTGTTAAACCACCTTTTAATTAAAAATAATTTAATTATGGTGTAAAATCGTCAAAATCTGATTTTTAAAACACAAGATAAAGCCCAAATCAGTAAAGTGAGTATTTAAATTCTAATAATGATTATTATGTCATCATTATTTTAACACCAATTTAATTACTTTTTTCTAACTATTTTAAATTTAGAAATCTATGTTCAAAAATTAAAATCAATCTAAGAAAAATTCAAATCAACAAAAAATATAATAATACGAGGATAAAATTTTATAAAATTATGCATATTTTTTATCCTATTTTATTAAGTTATAGATCATAACTAATCAAATATAATTTATTATTAAATAATAAATTATACGCAAATGGTGATTTTGTTTTATAAACACTTATAGAGACCTAATTCCATTGTTAGCAGGACTATAATCATATTAAAAAAAAAATTCGTATTTTCAAATTGTGGAATAGCTACAGAACAGACCTAATTTTGTTAACCTATATACATTGTAAATTATTAAATTCGAAACTTTAAAAGTTTGTTAATCAATTAGTATAGTACTTTTCTGAAAAATCGTACTTTACAAAAAATATTATCAAATAACCTATGTCTGAAAGAAAAAAAATGAATTTTTTTTTTTTTTTTTCAAAAAAAACCCTGTAAATTTTAATATGTTGTTGGTAGATTCAAACCTTAGATCATTCTACATGATAATTTTATTGTTATATCTAACATTTTTCAATAATTTAATTTGAAACATCCAACGATTATGGATTGAGTGATCAAACAAAGCGACCAAACTTATAAGGAAGCTTTCATTATTTAGTCTTTAATATAATAACATAGATATTTATTGGATATACTATAACAAATGAATTTTATACAGAATTTTGATCGTCACGGTGTACTATTTAAAAGAAGAACTATTACAAAAAAAGTTATATTTTAATTGATAATTTATTTTCTCAAAAGTTCAAAGTTCCCGCATCTTTAACATATTACAAAAAAGAGTATATTATATTTTAGCAATAAATATTTAAAAAAATAAAAATTAAAAAAATTCTAAATATTAAGAAAAATTAATGATGTTATCATGGTAGTTTGTTTCTAAATACCGTCAAAACATTCTCAACCATTAGATCCAATACTTTTAAAAATAGATGATCAAGATTATATTATATAAAAAGAAGTTATTGTCTAAAAATGATATAAGTTAAAAGATATTATATTAGGATTGGATTTTCTAAAAAGTCCAAACATAAAAATAGTTGTAATTAAATAAGGAAACTCATTTAATACCAAAATAATCAAAATCGTTTAATGTTAAATAGATAGGTGAAAACCGTTAGATTTAACATTAAAAACTGTATTTGGTTAATAAAGGGTATTCTAATAATCTAAACTACATATAAGTATATTTCCTAAATCGAATAGAATTCTCAACATTAAATTTCGTCACTTTATTCTCTTTTTAGTTTTAGAAAAGTTTAGCGTATAAAATATAATAAATATCAAATTTTTAACTATAATTTTTTTGGCTAAATCTTTTTTAACAATAATTTAATCATGTAAACTAATAACTTTTAAATATTAAAATATTCATAAATAAATATAATTATAAATATTAAAAAAACAATCGTGTGTTGCATGGTAATAAAAATATAATTATAAACAGAATAATTATAAATAAAATTTAAGTAACCGTGCATGGCACGGGCTATAAGCTAGTATAAATAAACAAAGACAGGGAAAAAAAATCATACCAACAAAACAATGTCTTCTCATTTGAAAGGTGTCACGAAAGCAACAATGACAGATGAGATGAAATTAGAAAAGCTCTGTGGGAGTATAAAAGAGATAATCCCCGGTGCACACAAAAAGATCTCCAGGTGTGGCTAGAGAATAAGTATAATCTAAAAGTTAGTCAAGGCACAAGATCTACATTGAAACGATCAGCAGACCATCTTACAGCTAATTTAGAGAAATGAAAGGATATTAAGCGGCATAAACCAGCAAAATATCCGGATATGGAGAAGGTTGTTTATGAATGATTTCTCCAGTACCAACATGAGAGCTTATTTTGGACAAAGCAAGAGACGTGGCATTAAGTCATTCCGTCGCTTCGGAGAGAGTGATTCTGTTGATGTTGTTAGAGTTGGTGTCACATAACTTAAGTCAACACCCTAGTCAATGCATCTAGTCAATGCATCTTTGTACATATATGATTAGCTAGTTTGTTAGAGTTAGTTATAGTTTGTAACAAACTTATAGTTAGCTAGTGGTTGGTATAAATGTAAATAGATTTAGTTCATTCCTCACTCAACTAGTTGTAACAAACTCTTAGTCAATCAATGAAAGCTTTTCTTTCTCCCAGTTGCTAGCACTCATTTTCCAGATTATGCAAGCTTCACATGGTATCAGAGCAAGGTTTTCAATCCGTTTCAATGGCGTAATCTGTTTCGATCTTCTCATTGTATCTGTTATATTCTTTAGCAGGTAACAGAGTTCGATATGTTCTTTGTTTTTGTTTGATTTGCTCTTGTTTTTCTTTGTTGTTTTGTTTTCTGTTGAAATCTCTCTCAGAGTACAATCTCTCTATTCAATCTCTCTGCGAAAATTTTCTCCACGATTGTGTGGAAATCTCTCTAAGAATTCTTGTTGATCTCTCTGAAAAATTCTCATTTTTTCTCTTGATTGTTGCTTATTTCTGTGAATCAATTACACGAACAGTTTATTTCTTCTTCGAATCGTTACATCTCATCATCTTGTAGTTGATCGTTTTGTTGTTACTCGTTATCTCATCGTTATTTCGCATTAATGGCTGAATCATCTCATCATGCTAATGATGATCATACACCTGAAACAAATTATGAGGCGCATACACAAAATCAACTTAATCAAGATAATCCGTTTCATCTTCAATCATATGATAGTCCGGGGATGAAATTAGTAAGTGATTCTTTTGACGGAACTGGTTTTGGTAACTGGAAACGTTCGATTTCTATTGCTTTATCTGCAAGAAACAAGTTAGGTTTCGTGGATGGATCTATCCCTAAGCCTATTGCAACTTCTGTTAATTTCAAGAGTTGGTCACGTTGCAATGACATGGTTATCTCCTGGCTGCTTGGGGCTTTGTCTAAGAACATTGGTAGAAGTGTGATCTATTCTACTACTGCTCATGAAATGTGGTTAGAATTGGAAGAAAGGTATGGTGTCTCTAATGGAGCTCAGTTGTTTGGGTTACATAAGGATCTTGCAGAAATTTCGCAAGGGAATTCTAATATAGCAGACTATTTCACTAAGCTGAAAGTGTTGTGGGATGATATTGATGCACTTTGTTTGATTCCGGTTTGTACCTGTGGTTGTACTTGTGGTGCCTCTAACAAGCTGTCTAAGTTTCAACAGGATCAAAGGATCATACAGTTCTTGATGGGTTTGAATGATTCATTTAATGTCATGAGAGGTTCTGTATTGATGAGGTCTCCTTTACCATCTATTGGTCAAGTGTATAGTCTTTTGTTGCAGGAGGAAACTCAGAGAGAAATTCATGCTGCCAGTCCTTTTATGCCTGATTCTGCATCTCTTGCTGTTCATTCTGGTAGAACAGGTGGGCATGTCAATTATGGGAATTCCACTGGTTTCAACAGCAATGCATCTAATGGAAACAAGAAACCACCTTATGATACTAGGAAATTGTATTGTAACTATTGCAAGAAACCAGGGCATGTCATAGACAAGTGTTTCAAATTACATGGTTTTCCTGCAAACTTTAAGTTTTCTAAACCTAGAAGAATGGTGGCTCAAGCTGAAACTTCTGATTCTGCAAACAACAACAACAATAGCAAGTGTTTGGACATTTCACCTAATCCAAATCAATCCACTGGATCTTCTACAGCAGTTCTCAGTCCAGATATTTGTTCACAAATCATGTCACTACTTCAGTCAGCACAATCTTCAGATACCAGTACAGTTAACTTTGCCACAAATTTGGCTGGTAATACTTCTATCTCTTCTTCAGTAACATGTTTTTCAACTGCTATGACATGGATCCTGGACAGTGGTGCCAGTGATCACATGTGTTCTCAAAAACATCTGTTTAATAACATATCTCTTTTATCAAAACCTATCAACATTTCTTTGCCTAATGGTGAGATAATTGTCATCAATCTCAGTGGTACCGTTCCTTTAACACAAGATATAATACTTCATGATGTGTTATATGTCCCATATTTCAAATATAATCTGCTTTCTATTAGCAAATTAACTAAGCATCTTAATTGTAACATCCAATTCACACCTGATGCTTGTTATTTGCAGGGCCATTCTCTGAGGAAGCCAGTGGTTCTTGATGAATCTCAGAGAGGCCTCTATCTTCTTCACCATTCTTCATCATCTACTGAAGATAACAAATCCTCATCATCCAACACTGCTTTGTTGAATTCTCACAATTGTAATACTGTTTCAGCCATAACTTGGCACAATAGACTTGGGCATTTGCCCTTATCAAAACTTAAATCCTTTTGTACTATTGACAGTGATAGTACTTCTGTGTTGACTACTTGTGAAGTCTGTGCTAAAGCTAGACATCATAGGCTACCTTTTCCTCGTAGTACCATTCATAGTACTGAAAAATTTCAACTCATTCATGTAGACCTCTGGGGTCCTTACTCTATTCAAACTTACAATAAGAACAAATATTTTCTTACCATTGTTAATGATTTCACTCGTACTACTTGGACTCATCTCTTAAGCTGCAAAAGCAATGCTTTTGATTTCATTAAACAATTTATTTTTTTAGTTAACACACAGTTTGATAGCAAAGTTCAAAGTATTAGAACATATAATGCTCTTGAACTGGGACTTAGCAAAAGTGCTACTGCGTTTTTCTTATCTCATGAGATTCTGCATCAAACTTCTTGTTCACACACCCCACAACAAAATGGGGTAGTTGAACGAAAGCATAAACATCTTCTGGAAACTTCTCGTGCTTTGCTATTTCAATCCAATCTCCCTAAACAGTTCTGGGGGGATTGTGTGTTGACGGCAACTTATCTGATAAATCGTTTTCCTTCAAAACTTCTGAACAATTTTTCACCCTATGAACTACTATTCGGAACAAAGCCTTCTTATTTGAATCTAAAGCCATTTGGCTGTCTTGCTTACATTTCTACTACAAAAGTTCCCCGAGATAAATTTTCTCCCCGTGCCATACCTTGTATCTTCATAGGATATCCTTACGGGAAGAAAGCCTATAAGTTTTTGAGTATTATTGATTATACCATTCACATATCACGTGATGTTAAATTTCATGAAATGGTTTTTCCTTTAGTCAAATCTTTCTCTAACACATTTATTCCACTCCCATCACCTGATTTACATACTGAATCCTATGTTACACCTTCTATTGATGAAAATGCTTCTACTGATGTCACACACTTTCAAAATTCCTCTCCAAATAATTCACCTATTGTTTCTGATTCACATATATCTACTCAACAGGTCAGATAATCTTCAAGAATCACAAAAGTTCCTAATTACTTAAATGATTATGTTCATCATTTTCATTCTACTTCTTGTGCTTCTACTTGTTTTTGTACTGTCACATCTCTTTGTGCTGAGACTCCACATTGCTTTACTCATTCTCATTTTGCTGCTACTGTTTCTACTTCATCCGTTCCATCAAATCCTTCATCTTATAAAGAGGCTATGCTTTATCCCGAATGGAAAAGGCTATTGCAGATGAATTTACAGCATTGGAAGTAAATAGAACTTGGTCTCTTTTTAAGCTTCCACCTGGAAAGAAACCAATTTCTAGTAAATGGGTCTTTAAAGTCAACCATAATTCTGATGGCACGATTGAGATATACAAATCTCGTTTAGTTGTTCGTGGGTATACTCAAATTGAAGGTGTTGATTTTACAGAGACTTTCTATCCAGTTGTCAAAATGACAACTATACGGTCTCTTGTTGCTACTGCTGTCAAGAAAGGTTGGGATATGTTTCATTTAGATGTCAACAACGCTTTTCTTCATGGGGACTTAGATGAAGATGTTTACATGTCACCACCTCCTGGTTTGGTTTTGTCAGATTCTACGTTGGTTTGTAAGTTGGAAAAATCTCTTTATGGGCTTCGACAAGCATCTCGTCAATGGCATACAAAGTTAAAAACCACTTTGCTGTCTCGTGGTTACACTATTTCTCATAATGACTCCTCTTTGTTCTATAAGAAATCAAATGGACTGTTTCTTTACTTAGCTATTTATGTTGACAACATCTTAGTCGTTGGTAATGATCATGGGGAAATTGTCGATATTAAGGCACATCTTGATTTGGTTTTTAAGATCAAAGATTTGGGTAAACTACGGTATTTCTTGGGTTTGGAGTTTATTGAAGTTCCTGATGGAATGGTTGTTTCTCAACGCAAGTTTACTGCTGATCTTATTAATGAGTTTCTGAATAATGATGCTTCCTCAGTTGTAACTCCTCTAGACCTTACAGTTAAACTTCTTCCTAATGAAGGTTTGTTACTGTCTGATGCTTCGTTTTATAGACAATTGGTGGGCAAATTAAATTTCCTCACTAATACGCGTCCTGATCTCGCATTTTGTGTTCAACACCTTAGTCAGTTTATGTCTTCTCCTCGTCAACCACATTGGGATGCAGCCATTCATGTCCTTCGCTATCTTAAGTCCAATCCTTGTCAAGGGTTGAGGTTTAACAGAACACCAGGTTTTGCCTTAGAGGCTTATTGTGATGCTGATTGGGGGACTTGCCCGAATTCTAGAAAATCTGTCAGTGGGTATATCATTCTTCTTGGTGGCAATCTCATTTCTTGGAAATCCAAGAAACAACACACGGTGTCTCTATCCTCTGCTGAGGCTGAATATCATTCCATTCGACGTTTAACTTCTGAACTTGCCTGGCTTTCTCGTTTACTACATGAACTTGATGTTACTGATGTGATTCCAGTTCTAGTGAAATGCGACAACCAAGCTGCTATTTACATAGCCAAAAATCCTGTATACCACAAACGTACCAAGCACATAGAGTTGGATTGTCATTTTGTTCGCACAAAACTGGCATCTGGCTTGATCTCATTGTCCTATACTCCATCGAAACAACAGCTGGCTGACATTTGCACTTAACCCTTAACTGGTCTTCTTCATCATGACCTTCTTGGCAAGTTGGGTGTATCTTCTTTACCCTCCAACTTGAGGGGGGGTGTTAGAGTTGGTGTCACATAACTTAAGTCAACACCCTAGTCAATGCATCTAGTCAATGCATCTTTGTACATATATGATTAGCTAGTTTGTTAGAGTTAGTTATAGTTTGTAACAAACTTATAGTTAGCTAGTGGTTGGTATAAATGTAAATAGATTTAGTTCATTCCTCACTCAACTAGTTGTAACAAACTCTTAGTCAATCAATGAAAGCTTTTCTTTCTCCCAGTTGCTAGCACTCATTTTCCAGATTATGCAAGCTTCACAGATGTACATGACATGGAGAAGAAATTAGAGTCCATAAGGGAAAAAATAAACCAGTTCCCTATGAAAGATGTTTTTAATATGAACGAAACTGGTTTGTTTTACAGGTTACAAGCTGATCATTCTCTTGCTATGAAACAACTTGAAGGAAAAAAATAGGACAAAGAAAGGCTCACGGTTGTTATCTGTTGCAATGAAGATGGCTCTGAAAAAATCCCTTTATGGATTATTGGAAAGTATGCAAAGCCAGGTGCTTCAAGAATATTAACATGAACAGCTTGAATTGTCACTATCGTGCAAACAAAAGAGCATGGATAACAACAAGTGTGCTTTTTGATGAATATATTCGTTGGTTTGATAACCAAATGCCTGGTAGGAAGATTTTATTTGTTGTAAAAAATTGTCCAGCACATCCAAACAATATTGAAGGGCTACAAAATGTTGAGTTGTTCTTCTTGCCACCTAACATGACATCAAAAATTCAACCTTGTGATGCAGGAATTATAAGAGCTTTCAAGATGCACTATCGCAGGAGATTTTATTGTGGGATGTTAGAAGGTTATGAGTTGGGACAATCTGATCCAGGAAAGTGTTGGAAAATATGGGTGAATTGTGGTATGAGTGAGTTAATTGATTTGGTAAAATCAACTCCGTTTTTAACTTTGGATTTTTTGCAGATATGACTTTGATTTTGAGTTATGTGATAAAATCATTGATTTTGAGTTATCTGATAATATCAATTCTGTTTTTAAATTCGGATATTTTGCCATTGATGCGATTAATTAGCTTGACTAATTAATTAAGAAAATTGCCACCAACATAATTGCCACCGATACAATTAATTAGCTTGACTAATTAATTAAGGAAATTGCCAACCGATATAATTGATTAACGCGGTTAATTAATTATGGCAATTGTGTAGCGCACAAGTTTTCCTAGCCTATATAAACTCGTGTCTAGCCTTAGGATTATTCATTCGAAAAATACATCATCTCTTACACACATCTCTCTTCTCTTCCTTCGGTGATAGTTCTCTTGTTCGTCTCAAGCTCGCTGAGAGTGACGCTATTCGACAGCCTCACTGCAAACCGTTTTATCATGGGAAGCAATTCCCTCGCACATACGGTGAGGGCTAATACGCTTTAAGGAGACAGTCACGCACTGGACTCGGTTTTGTTCCTTGTCTCCTTATTTTTATTTGTTTATTTGTTTACTGTTTACATACACCTTATCTGTTATTTACACACACCCACGTTATTTTACATACACCTTATATTGAAGACGATACCACACCTTTGGAGCTTGTAACACATAAAGAAGCACTAAAGGCATCAAAAACACTCAATAACTTTTTCATGCAATACGAGAACACCACACCCGAGCTTTTGGATGCAATAAGGAAAGTTAGGGATGAGCTTCTTGTAGATTTAAATTTCAAGAAAAACCAGACAACACTAGAATCATATTTTGCAAAAGTGTAATAGATATATTTTTATAATTATAAAGGAATTATTAATTTATAATATTATTGGGACCATATATTTATATAGGGTTAGTCAATTTTTGAACTGGCCCAAGTCGGGACCGGACAAAATTATTAACTTTAGGTTATTAATTTATCGAGTATTAATTTACCGAGGTTATACTGTATGTGCATCTTCATTCTTAATATATATATATATATATAGGGTAATAATCAAATAGAAACCAAAATCAAAATAAAAATAGAAACTAATTTAAGCCTTTAGATCAATCTAATCTATTGGCTCTCTAGAGGCACCACACACAATTAAAATACATCATTCCATACACAATCCCACCTAATCCCCTGTGTTTCTAATTTGATTTTTCCCGTCAATCGGTGAGTTTTTTTTTGAAATCTGACTTCACTGTATTTTTCTCCATCTGCCAACGATCAATTTCCATACCATATATGCTATATTTTAACGCGATTTAAGAATTTTTTTATTTAGTTTCTAATTTCTATTATAAAAGTGGTTTCTACTAGAGTAGGATCAAATACAAACTTTTCTAAGTTACAATCTTTCAAATTTTTTCGGTTCAACACATATATAACTTGGGTTTACACAACACCTCTTGGTGTAGTGGTATATCTCTCGCTCCTTTTACGGGATATGTCGAGGGTTTGAACCTTGTCAAAGACAATGTGGGTGTGGGAGTGTGTTCAATTAGCAATATATATATATATATATATATATATATATATATATATATATATATGTGTGTGTGTGTGTGTCATTCTTCTAGAGAGAACCATCTTATATAGAGTCTCGTAACAAACCATTGATTTTATATGGAATATCGTTATTATTGATATATATATCCCAAACCCAAACCTAAACGTACCCAGTATATCCCGCATAAAGGAGGGTCTGGGGAGGGTATGATGTACGCAACCTTACCTTCATTCAAAACAATGAAGAGACAGTTTCCAGAAACACCCCCGGCTTGTGTGTGTATATGTGTAAAATAACGAATACACTATTGTACATAAAATATAATACACAATACCAAATAGTGACTGTCGTAAGTCACTTTTATTTCCCGAATAATTGTAGCTTTCGATCTAAAATCCAATGTATTCCTGCCAATAAAAACGCAAAAGGAAACACATCCTATCTACTAAAATGTACAAGCATCACTAATAAAAGAATTTCAAAAGAATTAAGTACAATCATGAAAATAAAGTAATATATTCTACTCCTACCCCTAAATGCAAGACATAACATTCACCTAAGTCAATCCACTACTCTAATCCGACTCCTCAAAGACCTTCTATCTGATATCATATCACCCCGAAGATTTAAAGCACGCAAGTCAAGTGTAAGTAGGTCATCCCAAGTTCGTCTTGGTCTTCCTTGCCTCCGCGCACCCGTCATCACTAAACCTTCCACCCTCCGCACTGGAGCCGACATATGTCTCCTTCGAACATGTCCAAACCATCCGAGTCTACCTTCCCTCACTTTTTCTTTAATAGACGCCACTCGTAACTGCCTCCTGAAAAAACCAATCAACAATCTATCTAACATTGTGCGACCACAAATCCAACGCAACATCCTCATCTCCGCCACCTCCAATCGTAGTTCTTGAACCTTCTTTAGCGCCCAACACTCTGCCCCATACAACAAAGCAGGTCTAATTGCTACTCTATAAAATTTACCTTTTAGTTTTAAAGGGATCTTCTTATCACACAATACTCCCGAAGCTGCCCTCCACTTCAACCATCCTGATTTAATACTATGAGTAACATCCTCATCTATCCTCCTATCCTTGTGAATAATAGAACCCAAATACTTGAAATTGTGTTTAGGAGCTAGTAACTGCTCACCAATCCGAACATCTACTCCATCCTAAATTGTGTCATTACTAAACTTACACCCCAAATACTCAGTCTTGGAACGACTTACACGCAAGCCACGCGTCTCCAATGTAACTCGCCATTGCTCTAACTTCTCATTTATCGTAGCCTTTGTCTCATCAATAATAACTATGTCATCCGTAAAAAGCATGCATGTAACGCCCCCAAATCCGGGGTCAAAGGATTTGGTCGTCACACTTCATCCTCAATTAAAACAACCTGTTCAATATTAAACCAATACAATATACATCTACGACCCCAACTCTACCAAGAATCTTTAAAGGTTATAGTGCTAGAAACAAGAATCCAAAATTCCATTACACAAAATTTTCTTCTTTACAACCATTCTCTTTACATAAATCCTATAACACTAGTATAACTTCGACAAGAAGTATACCAGACAAATCTAATCTGATACAACATAGTATTTAATAAAAATTTCACTCTATACAATAACCTTACACTAGTTCCAAATACTCTGTATCATAACGTCTTTACACTAACACCTTCTTCCTTCTCTGCCTAGCTACGTGGATAACTCCCGCCAA
The DNA here is from genome assembly GCA_030848705.1 of Heracleum sosnowskyi. NCBI lineage: Eukaryota > Viridiplantae > Streptophyta > Magnoliopsida > Apiales > Apiaceae > Heracleum > Heracleum sosnowskyi. The sequence goes on from JAUIZM010000115.1 coordinate 129,149, forward strand.
TATGCCTTCTTACTAAAAGGCTAAAAATATAAAGAAAGCAAGTATGAGCGAAAGAATTGCTCAGCAGGTGCATTATCAAGTATAATAGGAAAAGTTTCAAAATAAGCTTTGGATTTTCAAATAAACAAGCCTTTGGTTTAAACATTTGTAATCTCTAAAACTTTTAAATCAAGTTTGGTAATTTGTCACAATTTCTCATTCAGCTTCTAGCAACTGAATAGTTTAAAACACGAAGGAATTTATATTGGTCGCCACGGTTACCCGAACCATAATAACTACAATAGTATGTAGGAAATATGAAATAATTATACACTCATACGTTTTGGAAACCATAGTTTATACGAAATTACTGTTTTTGAAGATAATAGTTCCATTCACAATATCTTCTGAAACCAACAACTCTGAAAGAGTAGAATAATAAAAGAGTAAGAATGAGCCAACGCGCTCGGCCATGGAAGAAAGAACATACTTCACGACTTCAATATGGTACCGACTGAATATGCGGTATGAATAAAACTCATCAAGGTAGATATCTCGCAACTGCCAATGGAATCGAGGAAGTGGATTTTGACTAATTGAAATCCATTATACTACGAGTAAGTGGTTTCAGCAGGCTTGAAACCTCTTCTTATTAATCAATGAACCAACAATAATGGTAACATATATAATTTCTGATAAGAATAGAATATGTTCTGATAATTCCGACAATAATCAAATGCCATAAGTAAGTGGCTACTAGACAATTCGAGTTCAATATTTGAATTAGAATTGGACTTCTATTTTATTTTTAAAAACACAAGGTTAGGTTGCTGATCAGTCACGCACTAACTCCGGACAATGCACACATCAAAGTCCTACAACTAGGATCCTTGGCCATAATTCATTCCGACCAAGAGTCTGGTCCGACCATTATTGGTCCATTTAAAAACATTCCAATTCTATATCCTATACGCCAGGTGTCGGTACAATCGACAACCTTGTTACGACAATCAGGTGTCGGAAGAATCGACAACCTTAATACAACAATCGCTGGAAAACTCACGTTCCAGGAAACAACTCAACTATGAAGAATCAATAAAGAATAACAATACAATCTAGTATCGACGAGATCGACACAATAGTGGGAGGTGCACATGAAAAGTGACAATATAATAAACATCAACGAGATCGATGCAACAACTGGGATGATAATGAAGAATAAACAATAACATGCTCAACAAAGTTAAGTCTGATATGAAACAGGCATTATGATAGCAAAAGAAATTTGCAACTGCTCAATATAAAGTAGGGTTTAAGGAATAGGCTCTAGATGGCCACGACAGTACAATTTGTCTCATTATGGAAGAATAGTTAAGATTCACCAATTTGATATGTAACAAGAAAGTCATGTTCAAGTTTAAGGAAAATTCAAGGTGAAGTTTATGAATAAAGAAATAAGGGTGGTTTATTGAATTCTGAAAGAAATAGTTTAAGTCCTTCGAAATATATACTTATAATAGATAAGCCTTGTATTTGAAGGAATTAAACTAAATCATACACAACATATATGAGTTCGAATCAGGGACTGGATCAAATAATCGCATCAACAAGAAATGATAATAATACTTGCATAGGTGCAAGATGGAAAAATAGAATACTTGTAGAACAAGTACCACAACTTTAGAATTTAAAATAACATTTTTACCCTCACCGGGTTCACAAGTTCCCACTCATCTAGGGTTGGCAACATTCCAACCTAATATTTTTAAATCAAGATTTTTGAAAGAAAGCCTTAGTATAAGGCCCATAACTATCTTCTAAATCGTTTCAATACAATAATTATATTTTTTTCCAATCAACATGGAAATATAAATCTAAACTCAAAAGGTATAAAAGAATACTCGTCAATTTACGAGATTAAATAAAATACTTGCAATTCAATGCAAATGAATCAACATTTGGAATTTAAATGAAGAGTATACAACTTGCATATTAATAATTCAAGATAATATCACTCAATAATATGTGAAAGGAATAGACACTTGCCTCCGGTCCTTAGCTATTTCGTAAGGCTGAGATAATACGATTCCCTCCTTATTCGGTCTTATAGCACGCTTCTCTATTTCCGTCCTTCTTTGATTTAACGCTCTTGTGAATACCACTAATCTGATCATACCGTTTTGAATCCACGCGTCTGCCTTGATAGTCAAACATGCGACGATACTTTAGTCTTCAGAGTATGATTCTCACATTCCATAAACGATTGTAACTTAACTCCTACGCACTTACTAGTCTTACCGATATCTCTGTTGGAAGAAAATACTTGGAAATGTCCCCTACGAGTGTTGACGTTCCCTTGGTGTTAAATCGCCTCACAAATAACCCAATCAGTCGTAACAATACCTCATCCTTCTCCGACGTCTTTCATTTAACATACTTCGATAATCTGGCTCGTCTCATCCAAAAGCCTCTATTGCAGAGATAACCATATTTAATTGATAAAGTGGTCACGATTGACTAATCAAATAATTCACATAACCTGCTCGTCAAAAATCTCTATAATATAAAAGTCAACATCCAAGTCAACGGTCTCGTAAATATCATTTTCTAACCATACTGACAAATTTCTATCCTAACTACCCCTCGTGATAATATTAGACACGGTCAAAATATTTAAACAAGTTCCAAAACACTTATTCGTATTTATGACTCAATAACCAGATAATTCACATAATTCACGTAACACATTTTGTCATTTAATTGCGATAAATAAATCACATAAGTCTCGTAACATTCAAGAAATAATTTGTAACTCGCAAGAAAGGCCTAAAATGATTTGATAAATCATTCAGGAATTTTAAATAGTTAATAAAACATTTTTAGGAATATTTTTCCTAATTTAAATCATTTTCCAAAATAATTAAAGAATTTTGGAAAATAATTAATTACTTAAATAAATAAAAATTTCGAAATAATTCCTTAAATAATTAAGGAATAATTAAATAAAAATTCTCAGAATTTAAAAGAAATTTTTAGAATTTAAAAGTCATTTTTAAAACTATTTTTCAAAATTTAAATAAACAAAACAGATTTTTATAAATTAAAAATAAATAATTTAGAAAATAATTTTGCTCAGGGGACCAATTTGCAACTTTGTAAAACTTCAAGGACCAAACTTCATCATCTTCAAAACTTGAGGTACTAAACTGTAAAAAGCTCCGTTGCCAGCTTTATTGGCTGCCACCGGCCGGTAAAGTCGCCGGCGGTACCAAAATCCGGCCAAAAATCCGACTAACACAAATCCTTTACCAAACTCAATATTCTATATACCAAAACAAAGCTTGGAACACGTACAATCTAACCCCCATATCCACATACACGAACAATCAACAGATTTTACGTACGAATCAATCAAAATTTGGAAAGTAAACTTTAAAAATTGAACTTGCTAAAAATGGGATAGAACAACTCAATTAAGCATGTAAAACGATTATACACAATCATATAAAGCTATTCCAGCCATCAAAACAAGTGAACGAACTCAGAATCAAAAAGCCCCAATTTTTGAATATGAAACCTAATTTATTAATTTATCCAGAATTAAAGAAACATTTATATAAAATTGAAACTTTATCCTCTGATGAAACGGATTGCAGATTAAGAAACTAGATCATAAGATCTTCGTTTCGACTACTTGAACTCCAAAATCCGATATCAATAACACCTTCAAAATTAGTTTTGAATCTCAAGAACACGAAGAACACGACAATCAAACCTCGATTTCTATATGTTACCGAACTCTAAATTTAACATATAATATATGAAATTGACCAGAAAAACATACTCTACACGATGGTAATATCAAAATCAACAACCAATCACGTTTACAAAAATTCATAATTTTAATATATATAAAATCGAATTTAATAAAAATAATAGAAATCCAGAATTTTACCCCACACAAAATCTGATGGTAGATTAAGAAACTAGTTTCGAAGATATTCGATTCAACTATAAGAGTGTTGGAATCGGACTCCGGTAACACCATCAAATTTGTGTTTGATTCTCAAGAACACGAAGAACACGGTTCGGAGATTTTTTATATTTTTGTCTATATATAATCTGTATTATACGCAGGATAAGGTACGATTCGCCTTTTTTTATTAAACGGAAAATAATACCCCAAACGACATTTTTGGATCGATATTGATCCATTGGATCGCTTTAAATCTTTAATAAAGTAAAATACACGTTTTACGAGACGATAATTATCCAGAATATATGGATAACTACAAGAATCATTTAATAATAGATATACGAACCAAAATACCTCTATCACGAATATTTTCGAATATTTCCCACTTTAACGAATGAAATATTGGTACGAACGATATACCAATTTCCTGAATAATTAGGGTACGGAATAATTTTTCTTTTCGATAATTAAAATAAAATGAAATAGAATGACATCCTTTTAAAATAATTTCTAATCACCACAAATATTCACATAACATCTCAACATCACATCTTTGACCATTTAACGAATAACTTAACGCATTTAAACAGATAAAACATTTAATAATTTTTGATATGAAAATAAAATTTCATTTCACATCAAATATTAACACGTAATTTTCCCGGATCTTACAATGCACTATGGTACAACATCTTGGATACCTCTAGTAATTACATCCATAATTACTACAAAAAGAAATGGACTTAACGATGATCCTTGGTGAAGTCCTATCTCAACTGGAAAATATCGAGTGTCGCCCACAGGGGTCCTAACACAAGTCATTACTTGAGAATACATCTCTTGTATCACCCTCACATAAATAAATGACACGCCTTTATCCTCCAAACTTGTCCAGATTACACTACGTGGAACACTATCGTAAGCTTTTTCTAAATTTATGAAAACCATGTGAAGGTCCCATCTGCATTTCCTATATTTCTCCACTAATCTCTGAAGTAGATGGATCGCCTCCATTGTCGATCTTCCCAGCATAAAACCAAATTGATTCTCAGACACTACAATTTGGCAACGTATCCTAGTCTCAATCACCCTCTCCCATAATTTCATAGTATGACTTAGAATCTTAATACCACGGTAATTACCACAATTCTGATCATCCCCCTTATTCTTATATATCGGTATAACCATACTAAGCCTCCATTCATCTGGCATTGTAACAGTCCTAAGCATAATATTGAATAATCTTGAGAACCACCGCTCACCTTCCTCCCCTAAACACCACCATACCTCTATAGGTATTTGATCTGGGCCTGTAGCTTTACCTTTACCCATTCTCTGTAAGGCCCACTTAATTTCCTCTCTGCTTATAAAAGGCTGTGTATTAAAATCACCTTGGGATTGTTGAACTTCTTCGTACCTTACATTACGATCATTTATGTGTGTCTCATTAAATAATCGCCGAAAATTGTTATACCATCTACATCTAATATCATCATCCCTCACTAACACACGTTCATCTTCGTCCTTTATAAACCTAACAAATCCTAAATCACGGCGTCTTCTTTCGCACAACATTTTCTCCCTCTTTCGTATGAAGGCCCTCATACATAACCTCATACGCCTTATCTTTTACCTCTGCAACAGCTTTTTTGGCCTGACGTTTTGCTTCCTTATATAGAAGTCTTTTCATATTAGTTTGCTCTTCTTCTTGACAACACAAAAGTTCCCGAAGTTACACTTAACGTAACTTTAGCTACATCCCGAATCGTAAAAGTTAGTTGATTCCACAAATAATTGACATCCCCCTAAAAAATGCCACTTTGTCCCAAACCAATCCGCTTCCTAAAAATTTGTACGTTTTTTCCCTTCAAGTTTTTCCATAATATTCGCGGTGTTGCCTCCCGAGTACCTTTCTCTACCCTTCTTCTCATATACAAATCCATAACCAACAAACGATGTTGTGTAACACACATATCACCCGGTAACAGTTTACAATCTTTGAAAGCCTTGTTGCCTCTTCTCGTTAGAAAATATTCTATTTGCGTAGTACATCCTCCACTTCGAAAATAATTTATTTTCTCATTAGAATATATATTATAAAAAATATATCACTTAACTTGAGCAAAAAATTTGATTTTAAATTTGGTTCTACAGTATAACCATTTTGGATAATTTTGATTCTGCTCTATGCATGAATACGAGTTTTCTGTATTTAACAAACATAATTAATTCTATTGAGCAATGTTTAATGAATCTATCTTTCTTATTATGTGTATATATTTATGTATGAGTAAAAACAGTACTTACGTCATCGTCGAGTAAGATGAGATTAAGCCCTTTGGACTGACCCGTAGCATTGTTGATCACATGCCACACCTTGGTCAAGGGTTCGTCAGTTTGAACTCCTTGCATTTTAAACTCTTAAATATGTGCGTAAAAATGATTGATAAATATGTGCGTAAAAATGATTGATAAGTTTTCTGTGAATGTAATAGGTAGATATAAACTTATTTGTATATTAAGATTACATAGTCAATACTTTTTGGCCAATATTATATGCATAATCAATTACATTAATTCATATATTATGCAAGATATATTCAGATGAAGTTATGCATGAGTTTAAGTCCTTCCTTAAATTACATATAGTATCAATAACATTTAATAAAATGGAGTTTAGTCGGAATTGCCATAAATAATAATATGTTTATGATGAATACAAAATATCAATTATCACAATTTTTATAACAATACAAAATCTTCCCACAATTTTTTTTGAGTCGGTTTAAGTTTAATTAAGGTCAAACCAATCAATATCAATTATCATTTAAAATTTTGATCGAAATTATATGGAGATCAATTACATTATTACATATATTTCGCAATATATATTCAAAATTCGAATATGCACGAGTTTAAGTCTTTCCTAAAGAGTAATGCAAGATAACTCAACAAATTCTCCCAAAACTTGTATAAAATAATGTGATAGACACATGTCATATCTTAATTCGTGGGCGCATAAGTGTACACTCGGGTCTCATATTTTTATTTTGAATGTTACCAACTAAAAAAGGACACATAAGCATTTGAGAGATTTTTTGAAAAATTTGTTGGGTGCTTTAACAATTTTCTTCCTTAAATTATGCATAATATCAAAAGAATTTATTAAAATGTAGTTTAGTCAGAATTTCTGTAAATAATACTATATTTATGATCAATCAGAACCAAAATTTTAATAACGATAAAAAAAATCTTCTCAAAGTTTAATTAAGTATAAATAATCCAATATCAATTATTATTTAAAAATATCTCACATGATCTGCTTGAATTTTTATGATATTTTGTCTGAGCTATTAATAAGTTTTAAAAATTTGATCGTTATCTTACATAAATCAATTAATATATATTATAATTTAAAAATATCTTACAATATCAGTTTGAATTTATTTGCCCTCATTTAAAATTTCCAAGTTAGTTGGTCTTCAAATGTATTTGTAAATCAATCAATATTTATTATTATTATTATTATTATTATTATTATTATTATTATTATTATTATTATTATCATGATTATTATTATCATTACTATTATTATTATTATTAATTATGTTACACGATATTTACATTATAAATTTTGAAGTGAGACAAAGTTTATTTAAAGATGAATCAATTAATATCAATTATATTTATGCACGTATCTCACAACATCTTTTTGAATTACTTAGATTTTAAATAATTGTTATGATTATTATTATGATTATTATTTATATTCTTATTATTATTTTATTATTAATATTTAAGATGATAAGTATAAACAAAGAAGATGTTATTTGACTTGAAAAGTATTTGATAGAATATAAATTTGAAAATGAAACAAATCATTCTTTAAAGTGCATTAAAAATTTTCCTTTTCAAGATGGTGGTTAATGAATGGTACCAAGCTTAGTTAATTCTGAAAAAAGAAAATGTGCTACACTAATTCTGATTGGTTGAAAAATAAAATCCTTAATTCTGATTGGTCGAAAATTCTAAGAAATCATCTGATTCGTTTACTATTGTGTGTGGTAGACGGACCTTTTATAAAGAGAGATTATTATTACTATTATTATTAATTATGTTAGACGATATTCACATTATAAATTTTGAAGTGAGACAAATTTTATTTAAAGATGAATCAATTAATATCAATTATATTAATGCACATATCTCACACCATATATTTGAATTACTATAAATTTTGAATATAATTAGATTTGAAATAATAATAATAATAATTATTTATATTCATATTACTATTTTCTAATTAATATTTAAGATGGCAAGAATAAACAAAGAAGAGGTTATTTGATTTAGAAAGTATTTAATAGAATATAAATTTAAAAATGAAACAACTCAATTTTAAAGTGCATTAAAAACTTTCCTTTTCAAGATGTTGGTTAATGAATGGTACTATAATTAGTCAAGTTTAGTTTATTATGAAAAAAGAAGATGTGCTACACTAATTATGATTAGTTGAAAAATAAAATTTTGATTGGTCGAAAATTCTAAGAAATTCTCTAATTGTTAACTATTGTGGTACAGTGAACTTTATAAAGAGACAAAAAGTTTAGGTAATAAAAAAGATTAGATTTCAAATTTTTGTTACATATCATATACTCCCTCCGCCCCCTCATTAATTATTTTTACCGCTTGACACACATTTTTAAGGCTCATATAAAGTATAGTTCCACAACTTATTTTTAAAATTTTCTATTTTGAATAAAAATAAAAATATTAAATTTTTATTAAATTTTTTTTAAAAAAAATAATGTATAGGAGTAGTAACCTAGAGAGACATAGGGAGTATATTATAACACCACAACAAATATATTAGAATCACATCTCAAATTATCCATCTGTTTAATTATTATTCTTGAGAAAATAAATAATCTAACTCCTAGGCAAATATATTACATTCAAATCTAAAATTATCTATCTATCTATCTATCTATTTTTTATAAAATGAATTTTTGATTGACGAAGAATCTTATTCATCATGTAAAATGCCTAATCAAAAAAATTTGTAAAATAACATGAATTTTTAATTGACGAGGCATTTTATGAATTTTAATTGATTGGACACTTTAATCATCATGTAAATGCCTAATTTGCTACTTTTATGTTATTATTTATGTGAGTAAATAGTACGTTGCACTTCATATTTTTAGGTCTTTTTTTGACTTGTGTCAAACTATGTTTTTTTTGCACATTACACTCCTAACTTTCAAACTCTTTGTTTCAAAAAAAAAAAAAAAAACTATCGAAGCCAGTTTGAAAGATGAAAGTGCGATGTGCCAAAAAATATAATTTAAGAAGTTTATTTTAATATTTATATGAATTTGTGTATTAGAAATGAGATGTCTAATATATACTATACACTATATATATTAATTTTCTAATAAAAGTATAAAGTTTAGGTAATAAAAAGGATTCAATTACAAATTTTTTATTACATCATATATAATTACATCATATATGTACCAATAATTTTTTTAATTTTAATATAAAAAACAAATTTTGTGAGAATAAAGTTGGTGAATGTTGATGAGTTAACCAGTTTGACCTCTAAATTTAATTAAGATATATAGTCGGATAAGAATTATGAAAATTTAAAATACATGAAAATTTAAAAGATAATAGTTGAAAATTTAAAATTTTAGATACATTCGAATATTAAATTTTAAAACATAGTTATTATAAAAAAATGAAATAAAAATATTGTGTAAATGAATAAATATTCATTGTGATATGTTAATACAACTACGATATTTATAAGCTAAACTAGGATATTGTGCTATGTCAATACAACTACGATATTTATAAGCTAAACCATTGTTCTACGCAATTCACATAATGCTTATCATGAAACAAGTAGTTGAGTAGTTCTTCATTGGCTCCGGTTTAAACAGAAACCGTTGTTACTTATAGATCGTTGCTGCAGCTAGTCTGTTTTCTTTAGAATGATGATAAAATGGTTTGGCTTCCATTGATTGAGGCAGATAAAAGACAACAGCTCCACAATACTTTTAGAGGCCTTCGGACAACGGTTGTCTGATTCACTGTTCCATGTCGTGTTTCTTATTTGAACCAAAGTCTATACAAACACAAATAAATGAAATAAAAGGTAAAGTGAAAAAGGAAGTACCTCAAAAATAAATCTAAATATTTATACAGCAATCAAAATGGATGAAATATCTGCATTCGGACAATAGTAAATCCATTCGGATAGATTCAGTTTCTGATTGCAGAGGAAGTAATGTCAAGTAAATTTTCTATTAACATTATCTCTGTTTATATGATTTCACTTTCTTAGAAGTCTCAATAGCATATTTACGTTAATCTGGTATCAGATGGGCCACCCCCACCCAACTTTAAAGTTTAACATGAAATTCCAATGTGAAAGTAGAAAAGCTAGTCTTCAGTGTTGACCTTGTAAATAGGTTTAGACTTTAACCCATGCAAATTAGTGAAGCTCCTGTCTCTTCAATGGCTACCTCATTGAATTAATTAAATCAAATGCTTCAATGAATTTTTGACTAAGTTCAGAAAAGTACTCATAAAAGATAGTGTTGACTGACTTGATTTGCAACTTAAACCATAAAAAACTACTAAAGTCCTGTCCTTACTCACAATCAACAGTTGAATCCTCCACTGTGAAGCACTATCCTTCTTCTATGGACACCGCAAGTAATCAAGTAACAATAACACCTAGCAGCTGGGATGTTTTCGTGAGCTTTCATGGTAAGGACACTCGTAGTAACTTTACTTCACATCTTTACGAAGCTCTGTGTGAGTCTGGTAAATTCTTCAAGACATGAATGTTGGTCAGACAACTTATATTGCATATAATAATTCTACATGTAGTGATGTAGGTAAATTGACAATTTACAATCTGAAATACTCATTAAATTTTCCAGGGATGGAAGGAGCACCATACAAGAAATTGTGGAGTATGTGGCATCACAAGCATGTAGAAAATTTCTTCACCTAGAGGAATGCCTATCTGGAATCGATTCCGCCGTTGAACAGATATTTCAAAAACTAAGCATGGAGTCAAATGACGTCCGTGCCATTGGGATATGTGGATGGGCGGAATTGGGAAAACTACAACTACCAAAGCTTTCTACAACAGATCTTCCAACAAATTTAATATCAGCTGCTTTATTGAAAATTTTAAACAATGTTCACAAGGAGGTAGTCCTCTATTCCCTTTACTTAACCAACTTCTGATTAAGCTTCTCAGAAAGAAGGGTTATGAGGTCCCTGATGTTGAAATTGGATTAAGAAAATTGAAGAAAATTCTTGGTTCTAAGAAAACTCTTATTGTTCTGGATGATTTGGACCAATCAAGCCACTCGGAATTAGTAAGGCTTGCCCCACTTACTTTCTGCTGGGACTAGAATTATTATAACAACAAGAGATGTAAACTTGCTAAATCAATTAAAAGCAGATATCTCAGAAGTACATATATACATGGTGAAGGCATTGGGGCAAAAAGAATCACTGGAGCTCTTTTGCTATCATGCCTTTGGAAAGCCAATGCCGCCGGATAGTTTCATAGAGCTCTCAGTAAGCTTTGTAAATTATGCTGGAGGTCTTCCATTAGCTCTCAAGGTGTTGGGTTCATCATTGCGGGGCAGGACTCATGCGTTATTCTGGGAAGCTAAACTTGAAAAAGTTCGAGAAATTCCAGAGAACGGGATACAAAAAATCCTTCAAATGAGTTACAATGAATTAGACGATGAGACAGAGAAGGCGATTTTCCTTGATATTGTTTTCTTCTTCGTCGGGAAGGAAAAAGATGATGCTGTTCATATTTTCAAATCTTGTGGCTTCTTTCCAGACGTTGGAATACCGATTCTAGTGGAAAGATGTCTACTAACGATTGATGAAGATTATAAGTTTCAGATGCATATTCTTGTAGGCTATGCAGAATCTAGAGGTAATAAAAATCCAGCAAGTTCTCATAATAAACTGATTTTGTTTTACTTTGAAATTCTTTATTAACTGGTCTGTGTTTCAATAACTACACGCAAACCCAGGGTCATATAATTTGTTAGTATATCTTTTTTTAGTAATGATCTATTTAACTAAATTTATATCTATGAAAATGACTGATTTGAGTTTAAAAAGCGACAGTTAAACTCAAGGTTTTCAACTCAAGGACCATATATTTTTTTGGGTTATTAACATTTTAACCCTCAAAGTTTTCAAGAAAATACACATCAGCCCTTAAAGTAAAAAAACATACTTCCATACCCTTGAAATTTGGCAATTGTACATCTGAACCCTTGAAATTATCTTTCAGATTTTTTTTTCCTATTTTACCTCTAACTTTGTTTTATGTGATTAAGATCTTAATTCAATGTTATTTTTTCTCTACTTGCACCTGTAACGAGACATCAGTGTCTAAGATACCTCAATTATCTAGTGTACGACTTTGAAGTGGTTACATTGTGCAGAACGAGCTTTGAAAACATCTTCATTAACTTCTGATTGTTGCTAGTGGTGCTCCTAGATATTCTTTTCTAGTTCATATCTCATCCATAACTATTTCTCTATACTTACTAGTTAATATTCTTCCAAAAGATCAACATATTCATTTAATAGATCAGCAAATCGAATGTTGTGAGGATTATGAAAACAACTCAATATAAGGGTCCAAATGTACAAGTGCGCCATATTTTGAGGGTTGATGAGTACTTTTATGCAAACTTTGAGGGTCAAAATTGAAATTATGAGGGTAGAATTGGAAGAGAAAAATGAAAAAATATGAAAAAGGGTTAGGATGTACAAATGCCATACATTAAGGGTGTAGAAGTACATATTTTTATTTTGAGGACTACTGTGTATTTTTGAGAAAACTTCGAGGGTCAAAATGTTAATAACCCTATTTTTTTTATTAAATAGTTTATGTATCATTATCGTTATTTATTTTGCAACAGAATGTTAAATCTACGTGAAATGTTACGAATGTGTTGGTTTGAGTGTTTGATCTGTTCGTTCTATATGTAATGTGTTAGTGTTTGGTTTGAAGATCCTAACATAGTTTTTATGTTATTGTTCTTTGTGAATGTTCAAATCATCAGGGAACACATAGGATGGAATGTCTGGTCTTAGACATGACTACATGGACAAAAAGACATGTCAGTGCGAAAACGTTCGAAAAAATGCCCAACTTGAGGTTACTCGAAATAATTAAAGCACATGACATTAAAGGAAACTTCGAAAATTCCTGCATCATTGTCCGTGGATTATTTTGCCTTCTACTTTTTGTCCGCCGAATATTGTCTCCCTGGATATGCCATATAGCAACTTGAAGACAATTTGGAAGGGCACCATGGTATGAAGTCCAGATATATGTTCTCCTTCAAGCACATGATTTATATGTATGAATATATTTATACATAATACATTTATTTCTGGACTAGTTAGGTAGTTGAACCCAGCTCCTCTACTAATGTTGGTAGAAATGGATCAAATCAACTGACTTATTATGCACATTGAGATGACTAATTTTATGGATATACGTTCGTCGTTTGTACTTTATTTTCTGGTTTATAGAACTGTAAAAGAAATGTCCTTGTGGTTAAAAATATTTTAGATGTGCGCTAACCTATATTTTTGTACAACAGCTTTCGGTGAGGTTGAGGACGATAAATGTCGGTTACTCAAAGAGACTGAAAAACACCCCTGATTTTAGTAACTTGAAATTGATTGAGAAGCTATTATTTCATGGTTGTAAAAGCCTCCGAGAAGTCCACCCGTCAATTGGATAGTTGAATAGTTTGAGTTATTTGGATTTGGGTGAATACGATCTTTTAAAAGAATTGCCTAAGCTAGTTGGACAATTAAAAAATTTAGGCTATTTGGATTTGGGTTGATGTGTGAATCTGAAACGACTACCTGTGCCTATCAAACAGTTGGCTAATTTAGGGAGTTTGATATTGGGTCATTGCAGCAATCTGAAACGATTGCCGGATCAATTGGGTGATATGAAATGCTTAAAGATGCTTGATGCAAGTTATACCCCGATTGAGGAACTCCCAGATTCTATTGCTCATTTGAAAGGATTTGCCGAGTTGAACTCGAAATATTGCCCAAAGCTTAGAAAGTTACCTGAACAGTTTGGGAATATGGAAGGCTTAAGAACATTCGATGCCTATTGTAGTACAATTGAACAATTGCCTGATTCAATTGCTCGCTTGAGGAATTTGGTTAATATGACAATCATAGGTTGTCAGAATCTTAATAAGTTACCCGAGCAATTGGGGAAGATGCAATGTTTAAAATTTCTTCAAGCATCTGCTACAACGATTGAAGAATTACCAGACTCTATTGGACTGCCCAGTAGCTTGAAATCGTTGTATTTGAGTAGGTGCAAGAAGCTTAAACATCTACCCAATAGCATCCAGAATCTTACATCACTTAAAAGGTTAAATCTTGAGCACAACTTTAGAATAGATCTGCCTGATACTGTAAAAAATAAGAAGTTAGAATATTTGACTCTGAGATGTAATATAAGATTATGGCTTCCTACAATTCAAAGTATCTCTTCTCTGAATAGGTTAAGTCTTCAAGATGAGGGAGATAGTTTTTCTTCAAATAAGACGTTTAGTCTTTCTAAACTTTCCAACCTAAAAGATCTTCACTTGGCTGATTGTACAACTATTGGTCCTTTTTTCCAGAAATTCCTACAAATCTAAGAAGATTAGGACTAGTTAGGCATTCAACACTGGAATAGCTGCCTGATCTATCCGGATTTACACAGTTATGTAGTTTGTTTGTAGTGAGTTGTGTCAGCCTTCAATCTCTTCAATCACTTCCTCCAAATATTCAGATACTGGTTGTTCATGAATGCACAAGCCTACGAGAAGTACCAGACATGTCAATGTTAAAGAAATTGACAAAGTTGAGTTTTGTTAAATGCAACCTTCAGTCCATTAGTTTGAATCAGAGTTTCCTCAAGGCATGTTGGTCTTCTTCTCTCAAAGACAAAATTATACTTGTATAAAAATATCCACATATTGTTTTGTGTTACAGGTAGGAGGAGGATGGCCATCATTTGAAGCTGATCTACCAAACAGGGAGGTTGCAGAATGGATCATCTATAAAAGCGGCGGGAATACTGTCTCTTTCGATATCTCACCAATCTTGGGAGATAACTTGTTAGGTATTGCTCTCTGGATTGTTTATAAATGCAAACACCCCGATCTTGGTATGGTCGATACATGAGAGCCGTTATTACTAATAAAACAGAGGGTATAACAAGGATCTATGACATTGTAGTACCATATTATCATAAAGTGATTGATGAAGTACAATCGTGGATCATATGCATAAAGAGAGAGGAAGTCTCAGTGAAAAGTGGAGATAGAATTAAGGTTTCAATTCAAAGGTTATTGCATTATGATAAAAGTATAGAAGTTCCTGGTGAAAAAGTAATAGTGGAGAAGTGTGGGATTCATGTGATACAAAAAGCACCATCCACTCCCAATTAATATCACCTTTTCGCCCGAGCTTTCTATCTCGAGCTCTCTTATCTGATCATGCCTAGTGCTATCCTTCTCATATCGAGAAAGACTTTCCTTGAGTTTTCACTAAGGTTAGCGTTAGCTAGCCCGTTTTCAAGCCCCGAAGAAAAAGAGCGGGGTCTGTGACAATGGCAGATCGTGAGAAACGAGAAGCTATTAGAAGGGCTCCAGCGGAAGATTGTATCTAACTAAACATATCGACAGTCCCACTCAATTAGGGCTCCAGAACGGTGCCTGTTTGTTGGGTTTGACCGGTTGTTCAACCCAATATGGTAATATGAGTTTGGGTGATTAAGACTGTTTTGGTAATAATTGTATGGGTAGACCATTATTATATATGGTAATAATTGTATGGATAGACAATTATTATATATGGTATGTCTTGGTCATTATATTAGGGAATTAGGTACCAAGAATAAAAAGTCTTGTAAAACAAGTATGGTAAGTCTTGTAAAACAAGTATGACAAGTCTTGGTGGCTAAGTTTTGGGTGGCTATGAAGAGGGAGATCTGAGAGATCATCTGAATCGTTTTAATGGCCTGATCAACCAACTGAATAATTTGGATGAAAAATTGAAGGATGAGGACAAAGCTGTTCTTCTACTTGTGTCTCTACCAAAGAAGTATAGTACTGTGATTACTTCTCTGTTGGTTGGGAAAACGAAGTTAGCTTTGGATGAGACCATTGTCATTCTTCTAGAGGCCGAAAGATTGATGAAGCAAGGATCGAGTGACGCATCGAATGGAAGTGCACTCGTGGTGGATGCGCGTGACAAGAAAAAGAAGTATGGTAAGAAACATAACCCAAATATCAAGTGCTTTTATTGTGAAGAATTGGGGCATATACAATCCATGTGTCCAAAGGCAAAAGAAGACTTGAAGGAGTTGAAGAAAACTCGAGGAGGGGGTAATGTTTCGCTTGTGACAACTGATGATGATGCTCTTTTGGTTCAAGAAGATAAGGGATCGAAAGAAGAATGGGTGCTTGACTCGGGATGTTCTCATCACATATGCGCTAGGAGGGAGTGGTTCTCGTCCTACAAGAAGTGTGAGGGAAAGATGGTAGTTTTACCAAACGGTAAAAGGGTAAAGGTTGCTGGAATTGGTGAGGTAATGATGAAACTTCACAATGGTCATGTTCGGAAGTTAACTCAAGTAAGGTACGTGCCGGAGTTAAATCGAAATCTAATTTCATTGGGTAAATTAGTTGATTTGGGATATACTGTTATGATGAAGAGCGGAATGTTGGAGGTCACTAAAAGGGATTTAGAGATACTCAAAGGTTGGAAGGACAAGAGAAATCTTTTCGTGCTAGAAGGAAAGGTTCTTGTTCGAGGGGAGGCATGGCGGAGGTACGTCGATGTCGTTGATGGATATCGTTCAACCTGATATGGGTATTGGGTTGAAGGGGAGGATTGTTGGGTTTGACCGGTTGTTCAACCCAATATGGTAATATGAGTTTGGGTGATTAAGACTGTTTTGGTAATAATTGTATGGGTAGACCATTATTATATATGGTAATAATTGTATGGATAGACAATTATTATATATGGTATGTCTTGGTCATTATATTAGGGAATTAGGTACCAAGAATAAAAAGTCTTGTAAAACAAGTATGGTAAGTCTTGTAAAACAAGTATGGCAAGTCTTGGTGGCTAAGTTTTGGGTGGCTATATAAACAGTCATATTATGTTTGATGTATGCTTGAGCATTGTTTGTCTTGAGTATCGTGTGAGTGATACACCATTGGTGAGATTGATTGTATTATTGATAACTGTTTTGATTAATAATACAAGTTGGGACGTGGTTGTTTCCGCGTCATATATATTGTTTGTGTGCTTTGCTTTGTTTGTTTGTTTGAATCTCGTATTGGTGTGTAGCCCCTAAACCTAACACTGTTTGCCATCTGTTGAATTAATTGGCAGTTATATGTTTCATGAATTTGAATAATTTTGTTATTTTATGAATTGTGACAATTTCAGTTGTCAGTTGATAGAAATCTTTTTCTTAGATTTTTGGTATTTGTTTGTACACTCTGCCACCTGTTAAATGAAATTCAGCGAACATCGATATCTAGTTGCCTCAAGTTCAAACTCATGCATCTCTCAGGAGTATTTTTAATATGGCTCTGCTCGTACTCATTATACTCGTTGTACATACCATCATTTGTTTAGTTTCAACTAATTGAGCCATGTTGTTTTTCCACTTCTTCTTCTTCTCCTTCTCTCTGGGATGTCTTCTTGAGGTTTTTATTTTATGGCAAGGAAACTCGCAGAAACTTCATTTCCAATATTTACTTTGCTCTGGATCAAGCTGGAATTCTAACATTCAGAGATGATCATGCTCTTTTAAAGGGTTAAGGAACTTTATCAGGTTTAGTTAACGCAATAAAAGATCCAAAACTGTTGTCGTTGTTATCTTAGAGAACTATTCTCGTTTGCCATGGTGCCTTGATGAGCTCGTGCAGATTCTTAATTGCAACAAAACTAAGAACCAGGTTGTTCCTGTATTTTACTATGTTGATCCATCAGATACACCTGAAAGGAAGTTTTGGGGAATCGTTTTCTTTGCATTAGAAGCGTTATTCTGTTGATATAATAGACAAATGGAAATCTGGACATGTTGGAATTGCAGAGCACTTCTCTGGATACCATCTCAAAAAAGATGCAGACGAGTAAGTTCCTTTATTGTGTTGTTGTACTACTAAATTTCTTGGTATGAAAATTTATGAGCACGTCCTCAAACACAATACATAGATACATTTGTCCAACAATATATTAAGACGGGACTTGCTAATAATACTTGCAATTCACATAAAACAACTAAATGTACATACAGAAATAATTTAGTAACCATTAAGGCAGTAACTAATCACAAATCCAAGTATCACCCATTTGAAGTAACAATATCCATATATTGATCAATGGAATTAACCGAGGCATGCCCTGGCACCTGCATCTAGGTCTCTGATACATAGTCATAAGTAACGTCTAGGTCTCTGATACATAGTCCTAAGTAATTTTTCATTATCTGGATTATGATTTTTTTGCCTTGATTGTTGAAAATCGCTGGTTATCATTTAGCCATCACAATTGCCAATTGATGTGAGTATGTACCCGGATTGAAACTTTCTTTTATCGCATTAAAGCCCCTGTAGTTTTCTAGTAATTTTCTCATTTACCTGTTTTTCTTAATTTGGTTCACGTGGGGCCTTAAAATTTAGAGTAAATTTCAGGGTGGTGGATAAACTTTACCCCAATTTTCAAAACATTGGTCGGTCTTTCAAATTTTCAATTTTTTGGCTGGTGTTTTGCTCCGCCTTTCAAAAAGGCGGCTCCCGTCAAATACCCCCTAACGGGCCTAACGGAGCAAGAGGTAAAGTTGGGTTTTTATAAAAATACAACAGTCACTGTATGTATATATAAGAACGTATTTGTAACAGCTAGAAGTGAACCCTTAAACCAAAAAAATTCATTTTCCTTGCTTAATTTCCTCTACCGATTATTGTCCCTGGACCTTAATTATGTTGAATTTGCTCAAAGACAGAGAATTGTTTCTTAATAGCATGTTAATTATGGATTCTGTGCGAGAATGAGAAGTAGAAGAACGACATGAATTACCTCCTCCCAGCTTTACAGTTTCGAGTGAGCTAACATTTTCGCTTATGGATTCTAGTATCATGCTGCTCTCCGAATTTCCAATACTCAGTTTCTTCAAGGACGGAAAACAACTCTTCATGGTCTTTCTCAATTTTGGACAGTTCTTGATTTTGAAACTCTCAAGTTTAGGAAATTCACTTTGGCTGTTACCCCTTGTAGTTACAACTACTTCTTCCCATTCTTCTAGTTTTGGCAAATTTGAGAACTTGAGTTTTGTCAGGGACTGATAGAGTGTTCTTCTAGCTCGTGTAATTGTAACCGCTTCTACACATTCCTTTATCTTGGGTAAAATATGGTTCGTCCGTGATGTATATTTCACTGGGTTTCCAATACCCTTGACATTTTTCATCCCAGCAATCTCTAGGATCCTTAGTTGCGGAAGATGACCAAGTGGTGGAAGTACTTCACATTTGTTGCAATCTTTCAATGTGATTGTCACCAAGTTGACCATCTTATTGATCCATAATGCAGGCTTCATCCCCAGAAAGCCTTCAACAATCAATTCTTTTAAATTTGGGTGAGATTCCAATTTTTTCATCACATCATCATCAATGTATCCTCCGTCTTTCCTCTCTCCCCTTTCACCTTTTTTAACCCTCCAGCTCAACACTAATTACTTAATACCAGAGTTTTCACAAAGTTTTGCCTTAATTTTTTTTCAATATTTTCGTCATCACGGCTATATAATTCAAATATACCTATATGATTGGTGGGCCCACCTGATGGAGAATTTTGACCGGACACCATTGTGACTGGGTTTGATATATCGTTATCTCTTGCAACTATTTCTGACACGTCTTCAACTGGAGGGGTTCTTCGAATGTCTCCGGTCTGCACCACTAGAGGGGTTCTTCAACTGGATTAATATGTATCTCAAGTTGAAATTCCTCTTCTACCCTTACTATAATACATTTATTTTAAGTTAACGACACATATTTAACGGACATTGACGAGAGCCACCTTTTTGAAAGGCGGAACAGAACACCAGCCAAAAAATTGAAAATCTGAAAGACCATCCAATATTTTGAAAATTGGGGTAAAGTTTAGCCACCACCCTGAAATTTACTCTAAAATTTCCAATTCTGTAATTTCCTTGTTAATATTAACAGGAATGAAGTGGAAACCATTCAAGAAATTGTGGCCTATAACTATAGGAATATCCATTAGGGGTAGATTCAGTTGTTCAAGAGATATTTCCAAAAGTAAGCATGGAGTCAAATGATGTCCGGGCCATTGGATCTGTGGGAGGGGTGGAATCGGGAAAACTACTACTGCTAAAGTTTTTTACAACAGATATTGCATTATATTTAATATCAGTTGCTTTATTGATAACATAAAACAATATTTACAGAAAAATAGTCTTGTAATTGCTATACTTGAGAAACTCTTGATTGAGCTTATTTGTAGGAAGGATTATAAGGTCAATAATCTTGAAAGTGGAATAAGACAATTGAAGAAAATCCTTCGTTATAAGAAAGCTGTAATTGTTCTGGACGGTTTGGACCAATCAAGCTATTCAGACTTGTTAGTAAGGCTTTGCAACTTGTTTATGCCGGAAGTAGAATTATGATTACGAAGGGAGATGAAAACCAGCTTAAGCAATTAGAAGTTGATATATCAAAAGTGGACATATACAGAATGAAGGTAATGGAGAAAAAAAAGTAATTGAAGCTCTTTAGCAATCACACGTTAGAACAATAATGCGGCCTAATAATTTCAGAAAGCTCTCAGTAAAGTTAGTAAACTGTGCCCTTTCATTAGCTCTCAAGGTGGATCATCTTTGCAAGGCAGGATTCATGTGTCATTCTAAAAAGCTAAACTTGAAAAAGTTGAAGAAACTCCAGAGAAAGAGAGACATAAAATTCTTCAACTGACCTATGATGAATTAGGTGATAAAATGGTAAAATCAAAATTTTTTGATATTCCTTTCTTCTTTGTCGGAAAGGACAAAAACAAGGCTGTTCATGTATGTAAATCTTGTCATTTCTTTCCGGATGTAGGAATACCAATTCTAGTTGACAGATGTCTAACGATCTTATACAATAAAAGGGAACTAGGGAGGAGCAGACGCTTGTTGCTGCGAGGAAATGCATTGGAGGATTTACAAACTCTGGAGGTAAGAAAATTATACTGATATATTAATATAAAAAGAACTACTTTAAAACTGATAGATAAAATAACTGCTACTTCATTTCTAAATAAGAGCAACTTTGAAGAAGTCTAATGACTTTTTAATATATGCATGCTCTAAGTGATTAAATAATAATTAATTAATGATTTAATAATATTATTAAAAAATAATAATATATTTTCAGACCGCCTAACTTGAGGTTACTTTAAATAATCTATGGACAAGACACTGATGGAAGTTTCACAAATTCCTTTCATGAGTTTAGGTGCGTTCGTTGGCCTCAATGTCCGAGAACGTGTTTACCAACCAGTTTTCGTCCTCAAAAGCTCGTCTCACTGAATAATAAATAGAACTATATAGCTATACGTAATGGTTTTACTAATTTATTTCATGTGTAAAAATATATTGCTAAACAAATTACTAAACACAAAATTACTTATATCTTGGTAAATTATATTTTTTTATGTAGAATTACTAACTAATTGTCCGAGTTTATGGATTATACCAAAATGTGTTTACTTAACTAATGTGCATATACTCCATTCGTTTCTTCTTTTTATATGTCGTTTGATTTTTTGTACATACTTCAAGATGCATTGATTGGATACTTCAAATTATTATTTTTAAAATATTATTTTTCTGAATAAAAGTAAATATAGGATAGTTTAATTCAAAAAAAGACAATTTTAAAAATAATTATTTTAAGCACTCGATCGAAGCGCTTTAAAATATGTGTAAAAAGTCGAGCGTTGTATAAAAAAACGAAGGGAGTATTTTCAAAAAAAAAAAACCCAATGTGCTTATTGTTAAAAGTAATTGTGTGGGTTTATAGTAATCGTAAAAGTGTTGGAAATGGATCATTGTCAAAAGTTTAAATATCTGCCACATAATATTGGGAATATGAGATCACTTAAAACACTAAATGTCCTCCACGAGGACAGTCTTAGAATCAATCTTCCAGATATTGTAAAAGATATATGAAGTTGGAATGTCCAAGTCTGAGATGCAATATAAGATTACTGTTATACGCCAACGTTTGAATCAGTTGCCTCAGGTAAGTTTCCTGAGATAACCTCAAGATCCTTATAACCTCAAGATCCTTATCCTCCTGATGTTAAATGGTACCATCAGATTCATCCATTGCAAAACCTATTCTTATGTTACCACATAAATTTTTTATAGAGAGTAAAGAACTGAATCTGAGAAGTAGTTACAGAGAAACTACTAGAGAGAAAGAGAGATAATGAGAGAGATATAAGAAATGTTTATAAAAATGAAAGTAAGTTGTTTACAAACTGTTTGAGTATTTATACAAAGTCACAACTGTAACAAACTAGTAACAAACCAGTAACAAACTTTTTGACTTTTGTTGACCAACTAAGAGAATATAAAACTTCTATAACTTCAATATTCCCCCCTCAGATTGAAATGGTTGGAGATAATACATTCAATCTGGACAGAATACGCCAATGAGCAAGCCGGGAGAGTCCTTTGGTGAGAATATCTGCTAACACGAACTTGTTCCCTGACAAAATGACAATCAATAGCAAAGTGTTTAGTCTTGGGATGAAACACGGGATCTGCAACTATATCAAGGGCAGCTTGACTATCACTATAGAGTGAAATAGGAAAAGACTGTGGAACCAGTAATTCAGAAAGAAGTAAATGCATCCAAGCCAAATCACAAGAAGTATCAGCCATAGCCCGTAATTCAAATTCTGCAGTGGACCGAGAAACAACTGATTATTTCTTTGATTTCCAATTAACTAAAGAATTGCCAAGAAGTATACAGAAACCACTAATACTTCTACCGGTGTCAAAACAAGATCCCCAGTCACTGTCACAATATGCAATCAGTTTGAGAGTAGAGGAAGCAGAGAAAAACAGACCCTGATAAGGAGTTCCCTTTAGGTATCTCAAAACTCTTTGTACAGCAAGTAAATGAGGAGCTTTGGGAGCCTGAAGGAATTGACTCAAGTGATGAACAATATAAGTAATATCCGGCCTGGTAGCTGTTAAGTAAAACAACTTTCCAATAAGTTTTCTATACAAGGTGGAATCATCTATTGGAGAACCCTCATGTAAAGACAACTTAACAGTAGTGTCAACTGGAAGAGACAAAGGCTTACAATTCTCTAAACCTGCCTCAACAAGCATATCATGGATGAATTTATGTTGATGTATATAAATCCCATCAGTAGTCCTTGAGACTTCTATACTCAAATAATATTTGATTAAACCCAAGTCTTTAATAGTGAAGATTTTATCAAGAATAGATTTGACATGAACAATAAAGGATGAATCACTCCCAGTCAATAAAATGTCATCAACATAGACTAAAGCAGCCACAAAAGAAGTCTGATTGTTGAAAACAAAGAGTGAAGAATCTGCTTTTGTTTGTTGAAAACCAAGGGATAACAGAGTATCAGCTAGTTTGTCAAACCATTCTCTTGCAGCTTGTTTAAGACCATAAATGCTCTTATTAAGCCTGCAAACAGAAATACCATGCAATAGATGCCCTGGAGGTAAATCCATGTAAACTTCTTCATGTAGATCACCATGGAGGAAGGCATTATTAATGTCAAGTTGGTGAAAATCCCAAGTTTTAACAACAAAAATTGCTAATAAGGTTCTAACAGTCTGCATCTTAGCAACAGGGGCAAAAGTATTATGGTAATCCTCCCCAGTAGTTTGTGTGTAACCTTTGGCTACTAATCGAGCCTTAAACTTGTCAACTTCACCATTAGAAATATACTTCACCTTGTACACCCATCTACACCCAACAACCTTCTTTCCAGGTGGCAATGTAGGAACAACAGTCCAAGTATTATTAGATTCTAAGGCATGCATTTCATTATTCATAGCATCTACCCATCTAGAATCATGAACAACTTGATTATAACTGTAAGGTTCTGTAATAACCTTGTCATGACTGACTGCACAAGCAAAGATATCAGAAGAAGGAGAAATATAATGATGAAAGCTGTATTTGTCTGAATTAATAGGACAGTGCAGGAGAACTGAATTAGCTTGAACAAAAGGTTCAGATGGAACAATACAATTGTAAACCTGAAAGTCTTTCATCCAAGAAGGTTGGATTTTGTTCCTTAAAGAAATTCTAGTAGTAGAAGGAAATGAGTCAGTAATATGAGGTGCTGGCAACACAGTATCACTAGAACCAGGCAGAGAAACTATCTCAGGGACATTATGTATAAAAGTATCAGAAATGGAATATGGAGAAAAAGAATATGAAGAAATGGAATCTTGGGGAATAGGTTCAGTAGATGGAGGAGAAAACTGAATATCAGGCAAACTGTCACCAGCAATAGTTGGTATAGAAGTATCCAAGTCATCAAGAGGACTGTCATCATGATATGTAATGTGTGAAAGATATGGAGGAGAACTAGAAAGTTCAGAATTATCTTCATAAGGGAAGATAAATTCATAAAAAATAACATGTCTGGACACATAAAAAGAATGTTAAATAGGATCATAGAGTTTATATCCTTTCTGATGTGGACAATAACCAACAAAAATTGTCTTAAGGGCTCTAGCCTCCAATTTGTCAGTCAAATGTTGAGACATGTAAGCAAGACACCCAAAAGCCTTCAGATGATCATAGGAAGGTGGTTTGTTAAACAATTTTTCATAAGGACTGAGAAAACCTATAACAGAATTTGGTAACTTATTAATCAAGTAGGTTGAAGTCAAAAAACAATCCCCCCAAAAAGATTTAGGCAATTTACTTTGAAACCTCAAGGCCCTAGTCATTTCTAAAAGATTTCGAAGCTTCCTTTCTACTCTCCCATTTTGTTGGGGAGTATAAGGGCAAGTAGTTTGATGAATAACTCCAACAGTAGCAAGAAAAGAAGATAATTCAGTGTTAACAAATTCCCATCCATTATCTGTTCTTATACATTTGATAGAACACTGGAATTGGGTGAAAACATAAGAGTAAAAATCTTTTAAAGATTGAGTAACATGTTGTTTAGTAGGGACAAGAATAGTCCAAATAGCCCTACTAAAATCATCAAGGATAGTTAAGAAATACTTGCAACCATTGCAAGTAGGGATTCTGTATGGTCCCCACAAATCACAGTGAATAAGATCAAAACTATGAGAAGAAAAAGATGCACTAGAAGAGAATGACAATTTGCATTGTTTTGCTAAAGGACAAATGTCACATATAGAAGAACCAGTATCAGATAATTGTTGGGAATTATGAATAACAGAAATTTTGGAAAGTATTTTGTGAGGAACATGACCTAACTTCTTATGCCAAAGAGAATGTGTTGACACTTGAGAAAAAGCTGAAACTGAAACACTGGAATTAACAAATTGATATAGACCACTAACTAATCTACCAAGAATCTTGAAACTGATCTTGGATGGGCCCTACAAAATACACTCATGAGAATTGAATGAAATAAGAGAATTAGTTTGAGAGGCCAGTTTGCTAATGGAGAGCAGATTGAATTTAAAAGATGGCACCAATAAAATCTCAGAAATCAATAAGGAAAGATGATGCAAATATACAGATCCAGTATGAGTGACTAAAGAAGTGTCTCCATTAGGAAATTTGACACTTATAGGATCAGCAAGAGCATGAACACTTTGTAAATCAGCAACATTGCAACACATATGATTTGTGGCACCAGTATCAAGAATCCAAACATTAGTAGCAATTTCTGAAAATGAAGACAGAGAGTAAGTGGTACCTGCTATATTATTACCACAGACAAATTGATCTTGAGAAGGAATAGGAGTACTGGTAGTCATAGTGTTCCCATAAGCAAAAGGCTGTATAACCGGAGAAGCCTTGGACTGACCTTGGTTAAAACACTGCATCAATGATTGCATCTGGTTCTGTAAAGATTCCATTTGAGAATGCCAAGTTATTGGATTAGAACCAGAAACATGCATAGGAGAAGCAGGAACAGCAGAAACATCTGAACTTTTAGCTTGCATAGCATTGCCAGGTCTAGAATAAGAAGACATGTGACCAGGCTTAACAAAAGGCTTTCTCTTGCCTCTGTTGTTTAAATGGTATGGGTGATCAAGTGGATAGCCAATGAGCTTATAGCATTTCTCTTTAGTATGATTTTTGCCATGACAGTATGTACATTCAATACCACAACCAGATTTGTCAAAATTCCTTTGAAAAGTAGTAGGGTTAGGGTGATTATGGGGCTTAGGAAGGTTCACCATCATAGCTATAGGGGTACTACTTCCATGAACTTGTCTTTGCTTTTCCTCTTGCTTAATAAGCATAACTGCATGATTCACAGTAGGCCAAGGATTCATCATAAGAAGATGTCCTCTGGCAGCTGTAAAACTACTATGTAACCCCATCAAGAATTGAATCAGTCTAGTTTTCTTTATCTGTAACTTCCATGCCTTAGTAGCTCCACAAGTACACTTTATAACAGGCTCTAAGGCTCTCAGTTCATCCCAAAATCCTTTTAACTTGTGAAAGTAAATTTGAATTGAATCAGTCCCTTGTTCAAGCTTAAACAAGTCCTTTTGTACTTCATAAATCTTATTACCACTTACAGCAGAAAACCTCTCACTTAATTCATTCCAAACATCAAAAGGCACTATCTAAGTAGTGCATACTACTACTAATCTCATCTGAAACGATGTTCAATATCCAGGTAATAACCATATCATTGACACATTTCCAGTGAGAAAACAAAGACGAATTATCAGGTGGTGCTTGATACTCTCCAGTCAAGATAACTAGCTTATTTTTAGCCGACAACGCAATCTGAATAGACCTTTTCCAACTAGCATAATTTTCAGAACCGATAAGTTTCTTAGAAATCAAAATCATTCCAGGCTGATCATTATTATGTAGATAAAGTGGATGAGAATTACTGGTAATATTATTGACATTATCATCAACATGAGTTGTATCTATAGGTGCATCTGTAACTTGATTTGACGAAGGAGTACCTGATACGGCGTTAGCATATGATTGTACAATAGGATTGAAGTTACGAAGATCACGAGACATCATAGATCAATCACCAGAAATCAATTGCATAATCAATCACCAAATCGAACAATCACGATTACCAAATCAATCAATCGCAGAAACAATTACCAAAACAATCAATAGAAACTAATTTGCAGAATGCTCTAATACCATATAGAGATTAAAGAACTGAATCTGAGAAGTAGTCACAGAGAAATTACTAGAGAGAAAGAGAGATAATGAGAGAGACGAGAGAGATTAGAGAGATATAAGAAATGTTTATAAAAATGAAAGTAAGTTGTTTACAAACTGTTTGAGTATTTATACAAAGTCACAACTGTAACAAACTAGTAACAAACCAGTAACAAACTTTTTGACTTTTGCTGACCAACTAAGAGAATATAAAACTTCTATATCTTCAATAATTTTCAGGTACACGAACCCCTCGGAACTCAAAGGGCAACCTTTAATTTACACAATGCATTTACATTTAACATCTACATACAATTATACACTGTAAGTACTCGAAAAGCCAAACAATGCAAGTATTTATACTTCTACTTTGCTCACTACATTCTCCACATATTTACCCATAAAATTTCACCAACTCTTTTGATCAGTACATTGTTGAGAAATAAAAACATTGAAAAATGGAAAGGAAGAGCTGCTGTTCTGCAAGAAGCTGCTGCCCGTCGACAAGGGCTGTGACTGCTCCAAAGAAAGAGCCGGTAGTGACCATGAAGACGCCGAAAGTGGAAGTTGTGAAGCCCGAACCAGTGAAGAAAGTTGAAGATTATCGGGTGAGCCCTGTCAAGGCTGAGAAAAAAGAGCCTGCAAATGTTACTAGCGTCAAGAAAGAGGAGGCTGTTAAGGTGAATATTGGCTGTGGAGGAGGTGTTTCTTGCCGTTAAATTTCGTTCATGATTTAAGAAAATTTATATTTAATAGTTTACAAAAAAAATTACATAAATATTTAACAATGATTTTTTCACCGGAAACTCACCGGCAAAGAAATAGAAACAATGTTTCTTAGCCGGCAATAATTGAGCGAGAGTAAAAAAAACATAGCTGTGTAATGATCTAACAATTGTGAAATTCTACAGCAACAATAATTTGTAGATTGAATATAAGTGTACATAAAAGCAGGAACAACAGTTGTTTGTCAACACAGTATTGTTTGAAATGCACAAATAAGGTATCGTTATAGGGAAAAATTGTGCTATGCCTACTGATAGGCTATGTATAGCCCGGACTCATCTCTGAGCCAGGAGTCCCCTGGAACCCGGATTACCATTACAGTCATGGCCCGCCTCCTAGTCCAGACTCATCTGGGAGTCATGACCTAGGTACCAGTCCGGACGCATCGCCAGGCTATGGCTCAAGCTTTAAGTTTAACTATCTCCTGGCGACAAAGGCAATATCCTGTGTGAGAAAATCTATACCTCGTTACGTGACATGTCTAGGTCATCATCGATGTCCACACCTGATAAAGACACGCAAGGGTATCTAATGATTAGGATAATTATTTCCTATTTAAACCACACGCCAGCAGGAGCCTGGCACACGATGCCACAATCCTTCACCTGGACACGTGCAATCCATCAACATCATCCAGGTGTCCTACCTACCTTGGATTCAACGCTCATGATTGCAGGTACAACCCCTAAACCCTAATCTTGGGCCTATATATAGACCAAGGAGGAAAGGTTTAGGGGTTACATTCTCTTTGACACACCTAACCTATACACACACCCTCCAGATTTAGATTTCTCTATATTCCTGTCTCCCTTTCCAAAGCCGTTACTTATTCTCACGCCGGAGGCGCCGCCAGGGTCCAAACCCCCCTCCGGTGTTGTTTTGCAGAGTCCCAACCGCAGTGACACCGCTTCCAGGCGTGGGATCAGCCGGGAAGGAACTAGATCGGGATCTGGAGTTATCATTTGGCGCTAGAAGGAGGGGACTCCACCTTGCGGTCACGGTGCCGCTAGACTCACCGCCTTCAAACCCAGTAAGATCTAAACCAACCTTCTCTTTTTAACCGAAAAAATGAACTCTTTAGCCTATTTTTACCATGTATGCATGTGCTTCAACCTTATTTAGCCCAGATCTTGTTAGCCCTGCTTGCATACTTTAGCCTTCTCTTAGATCTACATTGCTTGTGATTAGATCTATTCAAAAAAAAAAACCCAGTTTTCTTGTTTACTGAGATTAATAGCCCACAATTACCTGCATACATTACATGCAATCAAAAACCATATACATCTGTTTGTGTGAATCATGGCTCGTGGTAGTAGGAGCACAAATAGAAATACCCCAATTAACCCAACCCCAGCCCCGGACACGAACATCCCGGTCACTGGTCAGGCTGGTCACCATTTACCTCCTGTCCTGCCTTTGGCCTCTCAGGTGATCCGGCCAGGCGACGCCCGGGTAAACATTGAAGTAAACAAATATAAATATACTGATCTTGCTATCGAGCCCGGACAGATGGAGCACTTAACTGGTGAATAGGTTGCAGAAGCAATTCGGCTGTACAATCAAACCAGAAACAAAGAGCAGGACCAGTGCGAGAACTCCCATAACCCTGAAAGATCCCACCGCTCTAGGTCTGTCTTTGACCGGATTGGGGAAAAGAACAAAGACACTGAAAGGAGATCTCACCGATCTCGCAGTCAGAACCATGATGATGAGGCCGAAAAGCTTAAGAGGCTGGCCGAGATGAGAGAACAGATTCAGGCAGAAGAGCAATCTAGACTCGATCTAAGGGTCCAGAAAAGAATACAGGAGGAGGAGGCCCGGATCCTAGGAAAAAATACTGAAAAGAGGAGAACCCGGGCTCCAAGCCCAGAAACAATCTCAGACGAAGATGAACCTAGAGAGGACCTGTTAAATATGATACAGGAGCTGCAAAGAAAAGTCGGTCAAGATTCTGGGCTGGACATTGGAGACACACTCACACCATTTAGCTATTCCTTGGAAGCAACACCAAGGCAGAGAAACATTAAGCATTATAACTTTGACTCCTTCAATGGTTTAGATGATCCCGAAGAACATGTTAATTATTTTGAGCAAATAGCCATGATCTACTGTTACAACGATCTAACAAAGTGCAGGTTTTTTGCTTCCACACTCAAGTCCGGGGCTCAGAGGTGGTTCAGCCGGATCCCATCTCGCAGTATCCACAGCTGGAAGCAGTTCCGTGACACCTTCCTCAAGCGCTTCCGGGCAAACAAGACTCATGAGATGCACATGTGCCATCTTGAGACAGTCAGGCAGTCCCGGGGGGAAGCCCTTTCTGCATATATGAAAAGATTTCAAGAAGCTATAAACAATATCACCAACCTGGACGAGCGAGAGGCTCTGACAATTTTTCGAAGAAACCTGGATCCGGATAACAACGAGAGGTATGTTCTGGATCTCATTCACAAAGAGCCACAGAGCCTGGCGGCAGCCTATGCAATGGCTTCCAGGTTCATCAAAGAAACCGATGTGCTACAAGCAATGAGGATGACCAGACAGGGCCTATCTCCAACCCTGACTCAAGATCCACCAAAAAACAACTACAGCCATCAGGATAAAAAATCAAAACCCAACAGGCAGAGCAACTATATCCAAAGCTCTCAGCTTGCACTACCAGCACCACCCCCGGACTCCTGGCAGCAAGATGAGTCCGGACAGCCTAAACTCAAGCGTGAGCCCAGACCCGAACCCTCTTGGACTCCCCTCAACCGGGCTCGCGCGGAAATTCTGAAAGAGGTACGAGATAAACCATTCTATTACCCTCCCAAACCAATGCTCACATCCCCAGAAAACCGTTCAGTTCATAAACATTGTGATTACCATGAAACCCATGGCCATACAACCGAAAATTGTCTATCTCTGAAATTCTTTGTGGAAGACCAAATCAAAAAAGGCAACATGGGGCAGTATGTAGCCCGGAGAGTTGCTGATCGAGGAGACGGATCCGGAAAAGACAAGAACGTTGTCAATGTTGTTATGGGAGGGTCCAATTCACCCCCACGGAGCCCGGACTCAGGGGATGAGATAATGATGGTGCAATCTTGCCCCGAGCAGATCATAAGCTTTAGCAAGAATGACTTCGAAGGAATAAACCCAAATCATAATGAAGCACTTGTGGTGACACTGGACATTGCTGACAATGAGGTCAGAAGAGTCCTGGTTGATAACGGCTCTTCTGTCAACATTTTGTTCAAACACACAATGGATCGAATGCAGCTGAGGAGTGTGAAGATGAATGACTGTAGAGAAGACCCACTCTATGGATTCGGGAACAATTTGGTTCCAATCCAGGGAACTCTATATCTCCCAGTACTATTTGGCACTTTCCCGAAGCAGGTTAGCAACCTGGTTAAATTCTATGTCATAAACACCCCCTCCTCCTATAATGCCATTTTGGGAAGGCCAGCCTTGACAAAACTCCAAGCTGTAACATCAACCCCCCATCTAAAGTTCAAGTTTCCTACACCCGGAGGAATTGGCGAAGTCCGGGGAGATTTCGAAATGGCTAGCCGATGCTATGGTCAGGCGTTGGTCATGGCTGAAACTGACCCGGAGAACAAAAGAAAGGCAAATGCTTACCAGAAGAACATCAGCAGAAAGAAGCACCGATACAACCAGAAAAAAGAATCTGGAGAGGAAGTCCAAAACATAGAAAATACATCAGCCCAGACTTACCTTGACCAGGTGGTGCAAGCCCGGGTTCAACAATATGTTTCAAAATCAGAGATGGGAAAAGTGGAAGCTGTTGTTGAGCTCGAAACCATTGAGTTAGAAGAAGGGAACCCGGAGAGGAAGGTTAAAATTGGAACGGGGCTGGACACCGTATTCAAAAAGGAGTTAACTGAGTTACTCCGGGAGTACGCAGACGTTTTCGCTTGGAGCCCGGACGACATGCCCGGACTCCAGGAGTCAGTTGCTATGCACAGCCTAGATGTGGATCCTAGAAAGAAGCCTGTAAAGCAGAAAAGGAGAAACTTTGCCCCAGAAAGACAAAAGGCAATCGATGAAGAGGTTGAAAAACTTCTCAAAGCCGATATAATTTGTGAAATAAAATATCCGGAATGGCTTGCAAACGTAGTCTTAGTCAAGAAACCAAATGGAAAGTGGCGAATGTGTGTGGACTACACTGATCTCAATGCTGCCTGTCCAAAAGACCCTTACCCACTTCCAAGTATCGACCAGCTCATAGACGCAACAGCTGGGCATGTCATGCTGAGCTTCATGGATGCTTTTTCTGGCTACAATCAAATTAAAATGAACCCGGCTGATATAGCCAAGACTGCATTCATCACACACCGGGCTGTTTATGCCTACAAACTCATGCCATTCGGACTAAGGAACGCTGGATCCACATACCAGAGAGCTATGGTGGAAATATTCAAGAGTCGGCTAGGAAGAAACCTGGAATCCTACGTTGACGACATGATAGCAAAATCCACCAAAGTTCAGAACCATATTGCTGACTTGAAGGAATGTTTTGACAACCTAAGGAAGCAAGAAATGAAGCTGAACCCGGAGAAATGCACTTTCGGAGTGGAGGCTGGAAAATTTTTGGGGTTCATGATTAGTCAAAGAGGAATTGAAGCTAACCCGGAAAAGATCAAGGCCATAAGAGAAATGAAGGAACCCCGGACTCAGAGGGACATACAGAAGCTAGCCGGGTCCCTGGCGGCTTTAAGAAGGTTCATCCCTAAACTTGCTGAGCGCTGCTTACCTTTCTTTACACTGCTTAAAGGAGCTCAGAAGAAAAAGGAGATTATTTGGAGTACGGAGTGCCAAAGCTCTTTTGAATCAATTAAAGAATTCCTAGCCGAACCACCAGTCTTGACCAAACCAGAACCTGGAGAGCCACTTAGCCTCTATCTCTCTGCAGGAAGCCTGGCTGTTGGATCAGCCCTAATCCGGGAGCATGAAGGCCAGCAGAAACCAATCTACTATGTGAGCCAAGTGCTTAAGGATGCTGAGACACGTTATCCGAACCTTGAAAAATTTGCTTTCGCTTTGGTCACTGCATCTCGCAAATTGAGACATTATTTCCAAGGGAGAGAGATTAAAGTAATCACTGATCAACCACTCAGAAAAATCATTCACAAACCTGATATCTCGGGAAGATTGGTTAACTGGGCTGTTGAGTTAAGCCAATTCTCCCTCACCTTTGTCCCAAGAACATCAATCAAGGCCCAGGTTCTAGCCGATTTTATTGTGGAATGTTCTTTTCCCGACCCTGTTCACACTTCAATGGAGACAGAACCCGGGGAAGAGCCCACACATGATAATGAAACCTGGATGTTGCATGTAGACGGATCATCAACAAGCGAGAGATCGGGAGCCGGACTTGTACTCACGAGCCCGGACGGCTTTAAGATAAAGCAAGCAATCGGTTTTCAATTCCAAGCAACAAACAATCAGGCGGAGTATGAAGCTATTTTGGCAGGACTCCGTCTAGCCCGAAACCTGAGAGCGAAAAAGCTAAGGATTTTCAGCGATTCCCAAATAGTGGTCAAGCAAACAACTGGAGATTATGTCGCCAAAGACCCAATTTTGGGAAGGTACCAAGTCCTGGTTCAAGGACACCTAGCTGAGGTACCACAATTTGAAATAATCCAAGTGGGTAGAGAAGACAACACTGAGGCAGATATTTTATCCAAACTAGTCCAAAATTCAGCAGAATTGGATAGTTCGGTCTATTTTGAAGAATTGGAAAAACCCACAATTGAGAAGGAAGAAATAATGGAGATAGACGACCAGCCTAGTTGGATGACTCCCATAGTCGTATATCTGGACAAAGGAGAACTCCCTTCTGACAAGAACCAAGCTCATAGGTTGAAGGCCAAGGCTGCTAAATTTTTTCTGGAAGATGGAGCGCTTTATCGCCGGACTTACTCTGCACCAATTCTGAAGTGCGTTGGTCCGGTGGAAGCTACATATTGTTTAGAAGAAGTCCATGAAGGCATATGTGGCGACCATATGGCTGCCAAAGCCCTGGCACACAAGATTATCAGACAAGGTTACTACTGGCCGGCAATACACAATGATGCGGTGGATTTCGTGAAAAAGTGTAAGAAGTGCCAACTGTTCAGTAATGTACCACGACAGAGCCCGGTCTTACCATCCTCAGTCCTGTCTCCTATCCCGTTTGCAGTTTGGGGTATTGATATCATGGGTCCGTTTCCCCGGGCTAAAGGTGACCTGAGATATTTGCTGGTGGCAATTGATTACATGACCAAGTGGGCTGAAGCTAAGGCAATGAGAACAATCAACCAACAAGATTGCATCCGGTTTATGGACAATATACTGATGAGGTTCGGACTACCAATGGTTCTAGTTTCTGACAACGGGCCACAATTTGTGGGGTCCGATTTCGAAGCCTACCTGAAAGAAAGAGGAATCAAGCATAAAAAATCATCTGTTGCATACCCAAGAGGAAACGGCCAAGTTGAAGTTACAAACCGGATTTTGCTTAGAGGAATTGAGAAGAGGTTACAAGAAAGCAAGAATAAGTGGTCTGAGGAGTTGCCAAATGTGTTATGGGCATACAGGACTAGTCCCCGGACTAGCACTGGCGAAACCCCGTTCAAACTCGCCTACGGCACTGAAGCTTTATTACCAATTGAAGTTGGGAATCCCTCCCATAGAGCGATAAATTTTGAAGAAGTGGCTAATGAAGAAGGTTTGCAGACTAACCTGATATTGATTGACGAGGTCCGGGATCAAGCTATTAAGAGGATGGAACAATACAAGGAAAAAACTAGAGAATACTTTGGGAAGAAGGCCCGGGTTAAGAACTTTCAAGTTGGAGACCTGGTCCTTCGTGATACTGAAGCTTCCGACCCCACTAATATTGGCAAGCTCATGCCAAAATGGGAAGGACCCTATAAGATAAGGGAGGTACTCCGGCCTGGAACATACAAGTTGGTTCATATGGATGGTTCTGAGGTCCCCAATACTTGGCATGGCCTTAGACTCCGAAAATTCTACCAGTAAGAAGATTGCAGTGACCGGATAAAGAATAAGGAGCTCCCAAAAGCCCAGATTAGAATAAGAGCTTTGTACTCCTGATTTTTCTATAAATAAAACCGGTCTTGTTGTTTTGTTTTCTCTTGGTCTTATCTTGTATGTTTTAACTTCCAGTAAATTTCAATTTTTTGTAATAACCCGGGCCCAAAGCTATAGGCATAACAGGTAGCCCGGGTCCCCAGCAATAAGCAAAATAGTAGCCCTGGCTCGGAGCCATAGGCAAAAATTATAGCCAGGGTCCCCAGCAATACGCACCAACAAAGAGTCCGGCTCAGAACCAAGCCTTGAGACCGGACTCACGAGCAATATGCATCAAATGAAAATCTTAGATTCTATTCTAAGTACAAAATCAAGAGTCTGGCTCATAACTAAGCCATGGGACCGGACTCACGAGCAATAGGCATCAAATGAAAATCTTAGATTCTATTCTAAGTGCAAAATCAAGAGTCCGGCTCAGAACCAAGCCATGAGACCGAACTCACGAGCAATATGCATCAAATGAAAATCTTAGATTCTATTCTAAGTATAAAACAAAAAGTCCGGGTCATAACCAAGCTATGAAACCGGACTCACGAGAAATATAAGTTTAGCAGAACAAAAGAAGGAACAGTGATAAATAGTTGAATTGCAAACGATTACAGAAACAGGGACCCGGGGTGGCCGTACAGCCCGGAAACATCCCCAACGTGAGCAGAAACAGAACGAAGTTTACAGTTACAGAAATCAGATATCAAATGTTCAAAAGATACAACAAACTAGAAACCATAATAATCCGGGTTGGAAGAAGCCGGAAGGAAGCTCGGAACAGGGCCATTGAAAGGCTGAGGCTCCCCTTTTGCCTTCCTCGATGGCGAGCTTGGCAGCCAAAAACTCACCAACAAAAGAATCCCAGTTGGCATTGGGATCAGTCTTAATATGGCGTTCGGAAACAAGCCAAGCTCGTTGAATCTCGGGAGCAGCAGCATCAGCAACATCCTGGTCATACTCTGGACCACCTTTAAAGTCGGATATAATCGAGTCACGAGTCTTGGTATTTTCCAGAACAAGTTGCTTGTTGACCTCATCCAGCTCATTCGCCCTTTTCTCAGCCGATACAATTTCAGCTTGAAGCCTGGATAGCTTGGATGCGGATTCGGACTCCTTCTCAGCATTTTGTGTTTTCAAAGAAGCAACTTCAAGTTCAAGGTCTCGAACCCGGGCATCCTTTTCATTAGCAAACTCCAGTGCAGTCTTCCGCTCAGTAATGATAAGACTGGCAAGTGCGCTAATCAAGCTACCGGTCTGCAAAATAATAATCAAAAATCAGCAAAGGAAAAGACATAATTACAATGAATAAAGACAGTTCTCAACAGGAAACTACTTACATGCGCCCAGTGGCCAACGAGGCGTTTCAGGCAAGCATTACTACCAGCATCTTCCATCTCTTCAAAGTCCGGATCCGTGGGGATATCGGCGCACATTCCAGCAAGTTGCTCCAGAGTGAAATTTCCAATTCGGATAGGCTCTTTATCCGGACCCTTCCCATCACCATCAGCAACAATTTTGTTGACGGTGGCGTTCGCCTTGGCAGGTGGTTTCTTTCCACTATGAATTTTTCTTTTCTTCACAGACCGCTGTTCCAGGCCTTCTACAATTTCTACATCAACAGCATCAACCAAAGGTTCGGGCTGATGGGTATCCGGAGCAACAGATTCGGCACCTCCCTCCTTTAGTGCGCTGGAACCGGACCCTCCAACATCGCCCGGACTTTTGGTACTGTGAACACCACCAAGCTTCCTAAAAGAGGCAGCAAGAGCATTGGAAGACATGATTCCGTAAAGCTCGGGTTGAAAGTAAGGCAAACCTGTACAAAGGAAAAAGAAATATAAGTATATCAAAGGAATTAGTCCGGTTCACAAAAAGAAGAATTACAACAACTTACATCCAAGCTCAAACAACTTATCATGTTTCATGAAACTATCCCGAGTCATTTGAAACCCGAGGCACTCACAAAACCGATGAAT
Source organism: Heracleum sosnowskyi (assembly GCA_030848705.1). Taxonomy (NCBI): domain Eukaryota; kingdom Viridiplantae; phylum Streptophyta; class Magnoliopsida; order Apiales; family Apiaceae; genus Heracleum; species Heracleum sosnowskyi. Next base: position 166,483 of record JAUIZM010000115.1, read on the forward strand.
CTGGGCTAAGGCCTCTCCTCCAAGCTTATAAGTATCAAATACTTCTGCTTCAACTCCAGAAACTATATAAGGCAGGAATTCCAAATCCAAGCCTTTCAAAAAAATAACTTCCCCATGCCAATATTTCAAAGTAGACTGCTGAATCACAGGTTTAGCAGTACCAGAAGGATATCCGCATTCTTCGGCCCGGAAACGGATCTCATATAACGGTTCTTTATTAGACTGAACTAATTTAAAAAGTTGATGGAAAAGCCGAAATGTGGGCTGATAACCCATCTTTTCACAAGAAGCCAAAAACCAAGTTATCCACTTGACTCCGTTAGGAGTAATTTGCATTATGGAAATTTTGTACACATATTTACATAGATGTTTTACAAACTGGTGGCATCTAGGATTCCATCCGGATCGTAGAGTTTCCAACCACACGCCAATATAGCCATCCTTCGGTCTATGATAAATCCTTTCCCCGGGTTGAGGCCATCTCCAACTTATCTCGGGCCCCAAATGGAAGGCAGCTCGGACTAATTTGTCCATCTGAATATCAGGAAGATTGGCAAACTTCTCCTTCAAAGGATAAGGGGCCTCGCTAATGCCCATTTTGGAAAAAGAGGCATCAAATTCGGAATCATTATACGGTCCGGGACGCCCAAACTCTTGATGATTCCTATAGCAAGTACTAAGATCCCTATAATAAAATTGTTGTTCTATAGCTGGATCTTTCTTCACAAAGAAATAGCTGGTGTCAGACCAATATCCATCCGGAGTGCTGAGCACACCACCGCGGGGAGGTTCGTGAACAAAAAGCTGGGTTACTAGAGGTCCGGATTGTTTCTTCTTCTTAGCCATTCTACACCAATATAATTCTATTACTTCCGGGTTATTAGAGGGTGAAGGCTCGCTACAAGTAGAAGGGTCAGAGAGGGAAATAAGTACGCGACGGGCACGAGCCTTAGTCCGAACCATAAACCTAGAAAGATAAATTTAAAGTAAGTTTCACTATCTCAAGCTGGAGTAGATTTTTTCCAATTATACACGTTCAGTTCCTATTTTCTACCAGAACCGGGTCACACACTAGGCAAATCAAATACCAGTTAGCCCCACAGTACACTAAAAACCCCGGAATACCCGGATTATGGAATAGTCCGGACTAGTTATAAATTCTCAAAGACATGAATCGTCAAGAACACTTCAAACCAATAACAGTATCACAAAACCAAGATCAAAACAAGTATACACACAGATACACACAAAACTTCAAGCCAAGAACATCAAGAACACAAAAACAAAACCCAGAAATCTAAAATCGCACATTCAAAGTCTTCACAGCACATGCAACCAAAATCGGGACCAAACTAACACAAACAAGTCACCATAGCACAAGTATAGACAGAAACATCCCACAAAAACAAAAACTTTTCGAAACCCCCAAATCTAAGTATGAACAGTTAACCCAACGGGGAGAATGGAGAACCGAAATGAAAAACAAGGAGTAAAAAGTGAAGGGCATAGAACACTTACAACTGACAGGAGAGGTTGGCGGCGTCGCGAGATGTAAACCAAGTTCGCCGGAAGAAGAAATCAAGAAAAGAGGAAAATAGTTCAGGCAAGGTAAAAGTGAAAAAGAAGGGAAATGAGGGTTTTTATAGAGGGTTAAAAAAGTAACCCCCAATGGACAGATGGCACGACGCTATTGGGTTGGAAGATCCAAAAAGAAAAATGAAAAATAGAAACAGACAGTGAAATTATTACTGACAGGAGACGAACGCAATTTCCAAGGAATAATTGGGGTAGCGTCTTTTCAAAAGAAAAGGGGGGAAAACTGGAATCGTTTCATATTCCAGAACGAAAAATAAGCAACTCAGTCCGGATTCTGGCTAAGAAAGAACCAGGACTGACTCTTAACCCCGGATTGCCACCGTTGATATCAATCCGGGTTGGGGGGCAACAATCAAGCCAAGAATTTTTTCTAAGTTACCCAAGGCCTACAGCTTTGGACTTAAGAAAGAACCAGGACTTGCTCTCAACACCGGATTGCCATTCTTGATAACAATCCGGGTTGGGGGCAACAATCAAGGCAAGAACTTTTTCTAAGTTACCCGAGGCCTACAACTTTGGACTTAAGAAAGAACCAGGACTTGCTCTCAACACCGGATCGCCATCCTTGATAACAATCCGGGTTGGGGGGCACCAATCAAGCCACGAATCTTTTCAAAGTTGCCTAATAAGGAATTTCTACTCCCCCATCCAGAAAATCTGAATAAGGGAGTGGGGGGCAAATGATAGGCTATGTATAGCCCGGACTCATCTCTGAGCCAGGAGTCCCCTGGAACCCGGATTACCATTACAGTCATGGCCCGCCTCCTAGTCCAGACTCATCTGGGAGTCATGACCTAGGTACCAGTCCGGACGCATCGCCAGGCTATGGCTCAAGCTTTAAGTTTAACTATCTCCTGGCGACAAAGGCAATATCCTGTGTGAGAAAATCTATACCTCGTTACGTGACATGTCTAGGTCATCATCGATGTCCACACCTGATAAAGACACGCAAGGGTATCTAATGATTAGGATAATTATTTCCTATTTAAACCACACGCCAGCAGGAGCCTGGCACACGATGCCACAATCCTTCACCTGGACACGTGCAATCCATCAACATCATCCAGGTGTCCTACCTACCTAGGATTCAACGCTCATGATTGCAGGTACAACCCCTAAACCCTAATCCTGGGCCTATATATAGACCAAGGAGGAAAGGTTTAGGGGTTACATTCTCTTTGACACACCTAACCTATAAACACACCCTCCAGATTTAGATTTCTCTATATTCCTGTCTCCCTTTCCAAAGCCGTTACTTATTCTCACGCCGGAGGCGCCGCCAGGGTCCAAACCCCCCTCCGGTGTTGTTTTGCAGAGTCCCAACCGCAGTGACACCGCTTCCAGGCGTGGGATCGGCAGGGAAGGAACTAGATCGGGATCTGGAGTTATCACCTACACTAATAATAAGCTTAACCATTGTTCTTTGCAATTCAGAAAACGCTTGTTCTTAAACAAGTTGTTGAGTAATTCCTTAACAAACTTCTAGATCGTTGCTGCAGCTAGTCTGTTTTCTGTAGAATTATGATACAATGGTTTCGCTTCCATTGCTTGAGGCGGGTAAAAGACGGCAGCTCGACAATACTTTTGGAGGCCTTCAGACAACGGGAACAAGCCATTGTCTGATTCGCTTTTCCATGTAGTACTGTTCTCATTTGAACCAAAGTCTATACACACACAAATATAATGAAATAAAAGAAAAATGAAAAAGGAAGTATCTCAAAAATAAATCTAGATATTTATACCACGATCAAAATGGATGAAATATCTGCATTCGGGATGACAGTAAATCCATTCGGATAGATTCAGTTTCTGATTGCAGAGGAGGTAATTATGAAAATTCTGGATAAACTCTTGGAAGGGAAGAAGAGAGGAAAAGAGGGTGTTGATGATAGCCTAATTCACTTGCGGTAGAGGTATTTTTCGTAATAGCACATCTCTTGTGAAATTTGAGATCACAATCACTGCAATAATAGAACCAAAAATTTGTGTCTGTGTCTTCAGATCAGAGCACGCAATTGAATTAGTGCTCATGATCCATGACCATACTGGAATCATATATCATTTGGATACATCATCCACATGTATAGAAATCACAATTTTACACCCATGTTAATATTTCAGATTATATCGTCCACATGCTTTACAACCATGGTAAGGTGTGAAAAGTTGAGTAAGTTGGCGAGGGTGAGCTTCATGTTTGATCATTTTTGGTAGCACGGCACATCCTATATGAAGCTGTATATCTTCCAAGTGTAGACTAATACTGCATTACATTCGAGATTGGCTGGTTCCCGGCACTTAAATGCAAAAAACTTCTTTCCAGGCTAAAGGTGGTGCTCAATCTCTTTGGGAAACTCTGCACAGACTTAATGCAGAAAGTATTTACAAGGTAGACACAACCATAAAATAGCTTGCCGGCAGTTAGGATGGGTTTGACAGAACCATCACATAACAATTACATATCATCAATATCTGTCTGATAATGCAGCTCAATATTAGTTATTAGTTGTAGATAATGTTCATTGTGAGCCCAATCCTTAATACGATTTGTTGTGCCCTAGGAAGCATGAGTGCGGGTGCGGGGTGCGTAGTGCGGGGATACGGAAAATCTAAAAATATGCACTACAAGAAATTATGGGCAATTTCGACCTCCCAAATTCGACCGTGGCTAAATTCAACCGTTTGTGGTCGAATTTATGGACTGCGGCTAAATTCGACCGTTTCTGGTCGAAAATAAAAATGGTCGAATTTAGTCGGTCGAATTTACTACTAAATTCGACTGATTTTTTTTATTGGTCGAATTTAATCCTAAATTCGACCGATTTTTTTGTCTGGTCGAAAATAAAATCCCCCCAAAAAAGGAGGGAAAAGTCCCGCCAAAATATTAAATTTTGAAAACTAAATTCGACCAAATTCGGTCGAATTTAAAATTAAGCTTGGCGATAATTTTGTCGCCTATATTTTTTAAATTTCGGTAAAAAGTGGGAAATTTCCCTCCCAAAATTCCCCAAACTATTCAAATATATTTTCAACCGAATTTAGTCGAATTTAATAAATGTGACCGAATTCGGTTGAATTTATTTTTTTCAGAATTTTTTAAATATGTTATTAATTTTATAAATATTTGTACACATCATGAAAAATAATTAAAAATACAAGGATACCATTCACTACATGTAAAAATTTAGTTAGTACAAAAATTTTACAAAATTTTTTTATATGATTAGAAAATGTTGAACTTTCATTTTTTGATATTTTTAGAAAAATTAAATAAAATATCTAATTGTTGTTAAAAAATACAAAACAAATATGAAAGTATTTTGACGACATACTACATTCAATAAAATAAATTTGAATAAATAATAGTCGGTAGAAAAAAAAAAATCTTCATAGCTCTGTACCTCGTCATAGTTGAGTAGAATATGGGGAGTTTAGGGTTTAGATTTAGGGGTTGGGCTAGGGTTAGAGTTTTTATTTTATTTAAAAATTATTTTGATTAATCCAACCGTACGGATGTGAAAATTATCAAAAAAATATAGTGTGTGCAAAAAATTAATTAATTTAAATATTAATATCTTAAACATTTTAACAAATATATATGTCACCTACACTAAATTCGACCACGAACCCTAGTTGGTTGAATTTAAGCTTTAGTTCGACTGATATCGGTCGAATTTAGCTAAATTCGACCAACTCAAGTTTTGGTCGAATTTAGCTAAATTCGACCGACTTAGGTTTCGGTCGAATTTAGCTAAATTCAACCGATATCAGTCGAATTTACCCGTGTTCTGTTTTCGACCAAATTTGGTTGAATTTAGTAAAATTCAGAATAAGCCAATTTATTCATGCCACGTGTCACGCTTGTAGTGGCTGAAAAACAAGCACATGGATTGCTCTTTTACATTCAATCTAGACCATTCATTTGTTTCCTAAGATATTCCATCCTAACCATTAATTCAATTACATTCATCTTTTTCTCTCTTATATATTTCATCCATTCATATTCTCTCACAAACATTATTCTATACTCATACTCCATTCTTTTTCTTTAAAAAACATACATATACTCCTACGACCTCCGATTAATTCCGACGAGTTCATCTTCACCACTTTCGGCCTCTACGACCTCCGACGAGTTCATTTCCGGTAACTTAAAAGCGAAATAACACAAGTCATTATAATTATACACACCCTAAGTTAATTTTTTTTTTTAATTTTTTCACATTTGGATATTATTGGGGTAGAGTAATTTTTATAGTGTTTGATTTTTAATTATGTGTATCAAAAGAATGAAAAATTATTGCATTTTTAGTCCAACATTATTTATGTATATTATTTAGGATTAGTAGAAAAAATAACTATTATATCCATTATTATTTAATGTAAGCATCCTTCTTGATATGTAGAAACTAGTGAAAAATTGCAGAAATTTTTTGCATTTCTTGGGCAGCAGATTCTGCTGTTTTTTTTTTAAAACTGGTGTTCGTTAAATTCTACCGAATTTGGTCGAATTTAACAAATAATTTTGATTGTATTCGGTCGAATTTAGCATACTAAATTCGACCATATTTGGTCGAATTAAATTCACTTTGGGCGCCAAAATTCGAAAATTCGAAATTTTTACCAAAATTTCAAAATTTCAAAATTTTGAAATATTTGGTCGAATTTAGTGGGTCGAATTTATATGGTCGAAAATAGACGGTCGAAATTAGCTAATTTCGACCGTTTTGAGCAATTTCGACCAAGCTAAAAACGACCTTTTTATTTTTGGTCGAAATTAGTGAAATTCGACCGTTTGCGGTGGAAATTAGCTAATTTCGACCGTTTTTCTATGGTCGAAATTAACCGATTTTTTTGTAGTGATGGGGATTCGGGTGCGGGGGGATTCGGCAAATATTATTACATTAAAAATACGTTTTATGTATGTATTTCAAGATTTTCATTTAAATTAAACTAAATAATCAGCTAAATAAGTTCTCTAGTCTTAATAATATTACTTAATAACACAACTAATGCATTTTAATGTAGTTAACTGATTAAGTATTTAAGTATCTACATTAACTTCTCTTATTTGTGGGTGAGGGAAGAATCCCCAAGGGTGCGCGGTGCGGCGGGTAAGTGAAGAATTCCTGCTTTCCAGGTTGTGCCTAAGATGCTACTATTGTTATTGTGGTCCAAAGTACACAAGTTGCTGGGAGGTGCACCAGATTGGGATATGTATCATTTTCACTAGAGCAGAGATCAGAGAATGCCATAAAATTTAAGAGATATTAATATCGGCAGGAATTAGTAGATAGCTAGAATATCAAAAGACTATGTATATGAAGAAAGGGAAAAATGACTGGACACTGAATTCATAATAGAAAAGATAGATGTAGACATTGATATTTGAGAGCAGTATTACCTCAACATTCGTTTTGATCTAGCACAGTGCAATTGGATAAAAATCTGCAGTTTGGACAATAGTAAAGCTAACTTGATCGATTAAGTGTATCATGGCAGAGTCTGCAAAACTGAGAAAACTTGTGATAACTTTGCAAGCATAACATTTGAAAGAGGACAGAATGTGGACTAAGGCTAATGAGTGTTGAGTGTGAGCTGGATGGTAAAACTTGTCCTCTACAGACTGAAAAAAGTAAATAGCACATTTGAGGAAAACAAAGAAGTTGACAATAGGAGATTCAGGATTAGTAAATGGTCATGGCTAAAGTGCTTCATTCTGTATCTCTTTTTCTTTTTTCTTGGTCTTAAATCTTAATTGTAGTAGGGTGAACACAATGTGTGTACATACTATACATTGTGTCATCATCTGTTATAAAAAAACTTTGAAGAAAGAAAAAGAATTTAAGACTCTTAATTGTAAAATATCTACTAATAATTAATTTAAAATTTTCAAAAACAATAATTGAGAAATTCAATTTATAAGTAGCATCAAAGACCCAAAAATTCTAATCCAAAACTCAAAGTATATGTATAAATTTCTTATGACATACATACAGTCAACACTGTAAGGATTCCAAAAGCCAAACTATGCAAGTACACTTGTACGATTTTGTAAAGACTTGTGACAAAAAAAATAATAAACAATTCACAATATCTAACATTTTCAAGGTAATCACAGATTAGTTCACAGCACTGCAAATCTTTCTAATCTCCCCTTGTCTCCCTGTGAGGACTTCAATAGAGCCCATGCGCACCATCGCTGCAGCAAACTTAGCACGCCAAGTCAATCCATATTTGGTATTATACCACACATTCTTAGACGTCAAAGGGCTTTCTATCAGCGTTTGATCCGAAGTCAATAAGCCTCTTTTATACTTCAACCCAACATAATATTGATTATCCAAATGTCTAGGTGTCAACGAATCAAGATTCACTATAGGATCTTTTTCACTTGATTTGGGACACTTTCTCTTCAATAATGAAGCATATTTTGGATCTATAGACGGATCCTGTGGATGCGTTGCGTTAAATTTGTAGAGACGATCTGTAAATGAAGTACAATGTGAGATGCCAATAGAATGAGCGCCAGAAAGTGTGACCATTTCGTCCAATGACAATCCTTTTCGTGTGAAGTTGCCAATAAGTTCCTTGGCGTTAAATGAAGCACGAGGGAGATTATCTGTAACTTCATCAACTAATGAAACACGTCCATCACGACGCCCTGAAGGAACTGCATATTTTATGCCTCCTGCTCTAAAAGCACTGTCACGGGCAGCGAAAGCTAGTATATCTGAACATGACACCTTGTTGGGACATACAGCTTCAAGTTTAGATTTCGCCTCATCAATCACTTCAAAACCTCGCAGACTTGGATTATTAGCTGGATGAAATTTTTCAGCTAGTTTATTCGGTGTTGAATCCAACAATACCGAACCCTCACAACCCTGAAACATAAAACCCAAGCCATCGACTCAAATACATGTTACATCTAACTAAAAATTGGACAAATGTTTTTGGAAATATACGATCATATATATGTCGACCCTTCGAAGGACTTCACATGATCATGTATCTTTAAAAAGCAGATACATGGATGTGTAAACTGAATATACAATGAATTGTTACACATACCCTGACAAAGCAGTCATGAAAATGCATTCTAATGAGACCAGCAGCAATGCCTGGATTCTTGGACACAGCTTTTTTCACAGCTTTTCTAACAATTGACTCTGCCTGTGGACAGCTTTTACTATAGTAACCAACCTTAAGTGGCGGCGGGTGACCTCCCATAGTGGATACAACACAAGAAAGAATCAAACAACAATACAACGCCAGTTCCATGCACTTCAAGCTCTTCCAATTCATCATTTTCGATATTAATAAAAATTCGCAACTTCTTACCAGATTAAATTTACTTGTTATCGGCCGGAGCAAACACAAGATATAGAAATTATATTTCAGCCAAGTTGATATATTGATGAAATTGTGAATGTGGTAATAGTGTGATTAGTACTAAAATGGTTTTATAGGGAAAATAAACGCGGGAAAAGGTGGTTATTTTAATTTTTAACCATGATTATAGGTGGAGACGTGTGAAGTTGTAATAAAATTAAACCCATGCCTGGCTTTGAAAGTGTCTGCTAGGATTTAGAACATCTCAACTGTGTTACTTGATCCAGTGGAGATTATTAAATTTTGTTGTGACGTGATCATTTATTTTTTAATACAAGTTGCTATAGACAGTGAACGAATGTTGATCACATATTTAATATTATAAAATTGTCTTGACTTTCCAAAGAAATTATAATTAACCAAGCTAATTAGCTAATTAAAGATAATGTAGACAAATTCAAGCTTTAATTAGTTTGGATTAATTTATAACTTAGGTGTAAAAATGTACATGTTGCTATCTTAGTTTGGACCAGTTATTAGTTTTAACAGTTGTTTAAAGTTGTTTTCCTGTGGGGTGAGAAGATTTAATTGAACAAGTAAAATGTAAGAGTTGGTAATTATTTTTATTTTTTGACCTGGTAAATTGTAAAAACATTAGATAAATATCAATGGAGAATAGTCCAGAGCCGACTTGCTTAATTGTAATTTGAAACATTCTTGGTAACTAGCTTTATAACCCGTGCCTCGCACGGGTTTATTCTAGATTATTTTATAATTTATCATTAATTTTGGTATATTTATTTGTGATATATCCGTGTTGATAGTTTGACGATCGAGATATTTGAAAATTTAAGTTATCAATAGATGTTGTAAGGTTAATATTCCAATTTTTTTATTTTATTTTAGTTGTTTAATTGGAAGTTCGTGGGATACACGTTAGACCCGTCAATTTTATACACGACACGACTTACACGACACGAAACGACACGAAAATTTAGTGTTTGTGTTTGCATTTTAACTACACGAATACAAAAGTACACGACCCTGATTTAGTGTCATTTTTGGATTTACCCTTCAAGTATACGACACGACACGAAGTACACGACATAAATAAATATATAAATAATTTAAAAAAATATATTATATATATAATATAATATTAATTGATATTACACGAAAATAATGTGAACTTTAAGAAATTTCGTGTAAACATTCGTGTTTTCGTTGCTATTCGTGTCTATTTCGTTTCGTTTAGTTTCGTGTACACGAATGGTACACGAAAAAATTCAGGTATCTCGTGTCGTGTCAAGTCGTGTATCACTCGTGTCGTGTTCGTGTTACAGTTTCAGGTACACGATTTGAATTCGTGTCGTTTTCGTGTATAGCCAAAAAGTACACGAAACGCGAAATTACACGACACGAAACGACACGACACGACTGATTTGCCAGGTCTAATACACGTTTATGATCTGGATGTGAGTAATTTCTTGTCGATTTTTGAGTAAGTAAGTTTTGATGTTTCTTTATTACATAATTTGGTTTTTAAAAAACTCGATATGATTTTATATACATATTGTTAATTAGTGTTGATGGTTTGATAACTGAGATATTTGAAAATTTAAGTTAGCAATAGTTGTAAAGTTAATATTTCTCTTTGTTAATTATATTGTAATCGTTTCATGTGATACATAGAGATAGGCGACGGCCGACGGGTCACTTCGGATCCGGGGAATGTTATCCCCGTTCCCCAATCCCAACCCCGGAACCCGTCCACGAACCCGCCCCGATCTCCGAACTGGGATTATACAACTCCTCGATCCCTGCTAACATGATAAATCATATATTTGATTTTATTTTTATATTAAAAGAACAGCTTAAACCTTATTTTTTATTAATTTTTATTTATACTACTGATATGAACATAAAAGTAATTATAGAAATATAATTGACAGTCCAATGAAAAGGCTCGATAATTAATGCCCAAATCCCTGATTATTTATTAATTTCGTAATTAATAAATAGGGAAAATATACAGCTCATAAATAGAGTCCAAATTATGGAAAATTGGTCAAAGAAGGATCTAGAATCCCAATTAAAGGTAATCAATGAGTCACAACCTTTATCAACAAGGAAAAGACTTGCCCGCCAAGTAATACAATCCTTATCGGTTATCAATAAGAAGACTTATCCGTTAAGTCTCCCAAACGTACCATAAATACAAGGCTCCAGACGCCTATACAAGGACCCCTGATCCTACAATCAGAATTACGTCTTTGGCTTGATTCTCAATAACGATTTGAGATACGTAGGCATCTTGTGAGGACCAATTTAGTCCGGAAACACGAGTGCAGCCATTAAAGCTCGAAGCTCATTAATCCTAGCATTAAATTCACAAAGCACCTTTTTTAATCCATAACAACTACTAATAATAAACAAAAATAATATTATTAGAATTAAATTATATCATAAAATGTAACATTTTTATTATTGAGTGGATACAAAATTAAATTTATAACATTATATCTATATATTCTTAATAATTTATTTAATATACATATAAAATATATTTATTTTTTTAAATAAATAGGGTTCGGGGGGTCGGAGATGGGGTTAGGATGACCCTAATCTCCAACCCCGCCCCGATCCCCAAAATTTTCATATATTTGTCCCCGGTTTTTACCCCGTTTCTGAAAAAATTCCTGATTCCCCGCCCCGTTCGGAGTGGGAATTGGATCGGGGTTGGGCGGGACGTGACATGGTGAATTCCCTTCCTTAGTGATACATGTCTATAATTTGGATGTGAATAGGTTGCTGTTGATTTTCGAGTAAGTAAGTATTTGATATTTCTTTACTCCATAATTTGTTTTTAGAAAACTCGATATGATTTTACATACATATTTTTATTTAATTAACAATGAATAACTTTCTTGCAAATCAGGTCAACCACAATGAAGATAACATGAAATCATGACATATTACTAACCATTTGATATCACAAATTCATGATATTTATATATTTATTTCAATATCATTAATATTTTTAAATTATATGCTATATTTTTTAATAATATATATCATTTAAAAATATCATGCATATAAAAAATAAGTATTAATTACAAAACAATTAATATACTTTAATGAAGATTAGTAATTAATGTGTAAATGTATTAATAAATAATAATAGTAGAGTGTTAATATGAAATAAATAAGGAATGAACAATATTGTCATTTTATGATTCAGAGGGTATAATTGTCATTTCAATCTTGATTAAATTGTCTCACCCTAGTTGCTCTATTATATATATAATAATAGATGATGTTTAGCATAAAATGACTTGCACCATGCATCTTTGATTTAGAATGTCTATTTCAAAGGGTTTTGTAATGTGTTGAAATGAGCAAACCCAAGCTCAGTGGACACTAGCTCTAGCAGCACCTTATGATCAATATTGCACTACAACAAATCAGGTCATTTACAACCGAAATTTTACATTAAAATCTAACAAATCCTAAGTTTTTCGTCGTAAATGGCCAGATTTATTGTAGTATTACATGCTTACAGACTTAGCAAGTTGTAACCGACTATTAGCTAGCACCAGCAGTGGACAGTACCAGTGGCTCACTGTCTGATATTCATAAGATTACCTGCGTGGGTACTGCGTAGATAATATGAAAACATGATTGAGCAAAGTTAGGAGTTTTGAGTATGCTTTCATGGATCCTATAATCATATCTCTAAACTCTCACTCCATGTACATTATGATCAATTAAGTAATTAGCCTTAAATTACCTCTGATATATTTTTCTGATTTTTTTAAATTTTGAATTATTAAAATTAAATATTAAATAAATTCTCAATTTCCTTCTTAATATTTTCTAATGGAGAAAACTAAATATAATATGTTAATATTCTTTCTTTACTATTCCAATTTATTTATATACTAATTTCTTTCTTACTAAAGAAAGCTAAATATGCTAAGTTAATATTAAGTCTACTAATTCCTTTTTAATTGATATGGACAGAAAAGTAATTATAGAAATATAATTGACGGTCCAATTAAAAGGCTCGATATTTAATGCCCGAATCCCTGATTATTTATTAATTTCGTAATTAATAAATAGGGACATTATACAGCTCATAAATAAAGACCAAATCAAAGTAATATCTTCATAGAAGGATCCAGAATCCCAATCAAATAATATGATGAGTCATAACACTTATCAGATAAGGGTAATACTTGCCTGCCAAGTAAAACACTCCTTATCAGTTATCAATAACAAGACTTATCAATTAAGTCTCCTAAACCTATCTTAATTACAAGGCTCCAAACGCCTATATAAGGACCCCTGATCCTACAATCAGAACTACGTTTTATTGGCTTGATTCTCTATACAGCAGAGATACGTAGGCATCTTGTGAGGACCGATTTAGTCTCGAAACACAAGAGCAGCCATTAACGCTTGAACGCTCACAAACCCTAGCATTTAATTCACCAAGCACGTTTTTTGATCCATAACATTTGGCGCCGTCTGTGGGAACAAAACATCAACCATGGCAAACACTCGAAGAACAACTCGAGCTTCTGAAGAACTTCCTATCACCTCCGGGGCTGATACTCACGGAAGTCAACCACCACCAGTTACTAGTACTGAAGGGACGAATATCCCCACCAACACTGAAGGATCAGAGATCCCAATTGAAGGGACGAATCCCCTGCAAGTGGTCATTCATGGATCTAATTCACTAGAGACCACTCACCAGCAAGCAATCACAACCTCCCCACTACTCATGAGTGCCCCGAGGGGCCTTCAACTACACACTACTGATCTCCCTCAATATGTAAATCAGACCCTAGGGATGCCTACCCATACCAGGCCCCCTCGACCCCCGGTGGGCGGTAGTGGTACCACTCTGGTACACCATGAGGCCTACGTGCCCCCTTACGTCCAAGGTTTGGAACCCCTGAACCGACAAACCCAAACTCTTCAAATGTTTTGAGACGATTTCTCTGGGCCTTACACTGAGGATGAAAATTATAATACTGATGATGACTATCCCCCGCGAAGGAGACGTTCTGCAAACAAAGAGCCAACCACTCAGGAAAGGATTGCAGCCCATGAGGCAGAGGTTGCAAAACTCAAAAAGAAGTTAGAGGAGGAAGAGGCTGCAAGAGCAGCCGGGAAGACTCCAGTAATTAATCTGGATCCTACTCCTCCGAGACCCAGAAGGGTTGAAATCCCAAGAGGAGATCCAACTGTATTGTTGCCCCTAGGAGATCCTGACGATCCTACACCACCCTTCACACAAGAGATTATGAAAGCCACTATATCCAGGAAATTTAAAATGCCAACCATCAAAGCTTATGATGGAACGGGTGATCCCGCAAATCATGTAAGAACCTTCTCAAACACACTACTGTTGCAGCCTGCCAATGACGCTGCAAAGTGTAGGGCGTTCCCACAAACTCTAGCGGGTATGGCTCAACGTTGGTATAGTCGCCTTCCGCCCAATTCTATTGGATCCTTCAAAGAGCTGAGTAAGGCATTCATCAATCAATTTGTTAGTGGGAAGATACATGAGAAAAGTTCTGCCTCTCTTATGGCGATTCGACAAGGCAAGAATGAAACATTGAGAGAATACTTGAGTAGATTCACTAAGGAGGCTATAAAAGTCCCGGATTTGGAAGATAAAGTGGCTATGATAGCCCTACAACAAGGAACTACCGATGACCACTTCAGGAGGTCTTTGGCCAAACATCCCCCCGAAAACATGTTGTCACTACAAGATAGAGCTGGGAAATACATCAAAGCTGAAGAGAGCATGAGAAAGTATGAACCCATTACTACTGGCAATGGAAATTTAAAGAAGAGAAAGGATGCTCCAGAATATGATGCAAGAGAGAAGTATCCTAGGACATCAAAGGATTCAGATTCACCACCCAAGAAAAGCAATTTTGGGCCAAAGTTCACGGAGTATGCAAGACTGAATGCTCCTAGAAGCCAAATTCTGATGGAGATTGCAAAGGAAGAAGACCTTAAATGGCCAAAGCCTGTGAGGGCCGATGTATCAAAGAGAAATCAAAACCAATACTGTCGGTTTCACAAAGAAGTTGGACACGAGACAGATGACTGCAGGCAACTGAAAGATGAAATTGAATTCTTGATTCGAAGAGGAAAGCTTGGTAAGTACACCAAAGATGGAAACCAGGGAAGTTAGAGAGGAAATTATGAAAGGAAAGACTACGATATACGGGACAATGATCAAGACCGAAATCCCAAGCCCCGAGGGCCTGTCATAAATATGATATTTGGAGGGCCAACTGCGGCCGGACCTTCCAGAAATTCGAGAAAAGCTTATGCCCGTGAAGTAATGACTGTGGTGGGAGAAGCACCAAAGCGTGCCAAGACTGAAGTATCTTTGAATTTTGATGATTCTGATCTTGAGGGAGTAAAATTTCCCCATGATGATCCTCTGGTCATAGTACCCGTGATAGGCAACTCGGAAACAAAGAGAGTTCTTGTTGACAACGGAGCTTCGGTAGACATATTATTCCATGATGCTTTCATCAAGATGGGTTACACTGATTCTCAATTAACCCCCTCAAACATGCCCATATATGGGTTCAATGGGGTAGAATCAAAGGTTGAAGGCACGATTCAACTCCCCATGACAATGGGACAAGGTTCAAAGACGTCTACTCAAATGCTGAACTTCATAGTTATCAAAGCGACTTCAACCTATAATGCAATTCTGGGAAGAACGGGTCTTCATGCATTCAAGGCTGTTGCCTCCTCCTATCATTTGAAAATCAAGTTCCCTACCAGAAATGGAATTGGCGAAGAAAGAGGCGATCAGAAAATGGCTAGAAGCTGTTATGTAGCCGCGTTAAGACCAGATGGAGTTGGGGGGCAAGTTCTCCCAATTGAAGACATGGACATCAGAAACGATGAGGAAAAAAGAGGAAAGCCAGCGGAGGATCTTGTTCCCATCCCCCTAATTCCAGGAGAACCAGACAAAGTCACTTACATTGGAGCACTATTACCTGAATCTATGAAAAGCAAGTTGACATCCTTTCTTCAAGAAAACAATGATGTATTTGCTTGGACAGCGGCTGATATGCCAGGGATTGATCCCCAATTGATAACCCACAAATTGAATGTGGATCCTGAAAGGAAGACAGTGAAACAAAAGAAAAGAAATTTTGCTCCAGAAAGGCAAGAAGCCATCAAGCAGGAGGTAGAAAAACTTTTGGAAGCGGGCTTCATTGAAGAAATTCAGTTCCCTGAATGGTTGGCTAACCCAGTAATGGTCAAGAAGGCTAATGGAAAGTGGAGAATGTGTGTAGACTTCACCGACTTGAATGATGCATGTCCCAAGGATTGTTTTCCCTTACCGAGGATTGATGCTTTGATAGATGCCACTGCTGGGCACGAGATGTTAAGTTTCATGGATGGCTTCAGTGGATACAACCAAATCAAGATGCACAAGGACGACATATCCAAGGTATCGTTCATCACCGACTTTGGTGTTTTCTGTTATTTGGTAATGGCATTTGGACTTAAGAATGCAGGGGCAACATACCAAAGATTGGTGAACAAAATTTTTGAACCACTGATTGGTAAAACAATGGAAGTTTATGTGGATGACATGCTAGTCAAGAGCCTCGACAAGGCAGACCATATAAAACATCTTCAAGAAGCGTTTGAAGTGCTGAGGCACCACAAGATGATGTTAAATCCAGCAAAATGTGCCTTCGGTGTAGGCTCAGGAAAGTTTTTAGGCCTGATGGTCTCCAAAAGAGGAATCGAAGCTAACCCCGACAAGATCAAGGCCATCCTAGACATGGAACCACCTAAGTCTGTTAAGGATGTGCAGAAATTGACAGGAAGAGTTACAGCTTTGGGAAGATTCATCTCCAAGTCAGGAGAAAAGTGCTTACCTTTCTTCAAAGCACTCAAAAACGTGAAAAGTTTCGAGTGGACACCTGAAAGCCAAGAAGCCTTTGAGGCCCTGAAGAAATACATGGCTGAAGCACCACTGTTGGCAAAACCAAAGCCAGGAGAGATTCTCTATCTGTAGTTAGCAGTATCCGACACTGCCCTTGGTGCTGTCTTGGTAAAGGAAGAATTGAAGGTTCAGAAACCTATCTACTATGTGAGTAAGATTCTGCATGGGGCAGAAATAAACTACTCTACCATAGAGAAGTTTGCTTTAGCCTTGATAATGGCTTCAAGAAAGTTACGTCCATACTTCCAGGCACACAAGATAGAAGTTTTGACTAATCAACCTCTAAGGAACATTCTGCACAGCCCTCAAGTTAGTGGAAGATTGATCAAATGGGCTATTGAGTTGGGGGAATTTGATATCAAATATAAGCCTCGTACGGCCATAAAAGCTCAAATACTCGCTGACTTCATGGTTGAATGTACCATTGACAACCAAGAAGTCGGGGGGCAAGAAGTAATGGTAGAAGACATCAAAGATGAAGATTTGGTGTCCAAGGAATGTTGGGTGCTCTATTTTGATGGGGCATCAAAAACAAAATCAAGTGGAGCAGGTTTGGTGTTAAAAAGTCCTGATGGATTTCTCATAGAGTATGCACTGAAGCTAGACTTCCCGACAACAAACAACGAAGCTGAGTACGAAGCTCTGATAGCTGGTTTGGGCCTAGCAGGGGCCCTGAGAGTTAAGACTCTCAAAGTCTGTGGAGACTCAAGGTTAGTCATTTCTCAAGTAAATGGAGAGTTCGAAGCCAGAGATGAAGTCATGGCTAAGTATTTGAAACTTGTCAAAGCCATCATGACTCAGTTCGATGAATGCTATGTGGAGCACGTTCCAAGGGAAGAAAACATGAAGGCAGATGCCCTATCTAAGTTTGCCTCTTCTGAAATTGAGAATTATGCAGGAAGTGTATACTTTCAAGTCTTGAAGACCCCGAGCATCAATGGAAAACTGATAGCACCTATTAATGTTGCTAGTTGCTGGATGGACCCTATCAAAGCTCATTTGGAAACTGGTTGGTTACCCGACGATACTTCAGAAGCAAGAAAGTTATATGTAAGGGCACTGAGATATACCCTGATTGAGGGAATCTTATACAAAAAATCCTTCATCATTCCGTACTTGAAATGCTTGAGACCGCAAGAGGCAGAATTGGCCCTGAACGAAGTTCATGAAGGAATTTGCGGACAGCACCTGGGGGGCAGGGCCCTAGCTCATAAAGTCACTCGTCTAGGTTTCTATTGGCCAAGTATACTTGCTGATGCAAAAAGCTATGTGAAGAGATGTGAACGGTGCCAGAAGCATGCACCAGTGGTTAGGCAACCACCTGAGATGTTGACATCCGTGAACTCACCTATCCCTTTTGCTATGTGGGGGATGGATATACTTGGGCCATTTCCAATGGCTAGTGCACAAAGAAAGTTTCTAATAGTGGCAATAGACTACTTCACCAAGTGGATTGAGGCTAAACCTTTAGCCAAGATAACCACCAAGCAAGTGATGCATTTCTTCTGGGAGAATGTGATATGCAGATATGGAATTCCAAGAGTCCTGGTTACGGACAATGGAACTCAGTTTAACAACGATGAGTTCAAGAAGTATTGTGATGAGAATAATATCAAGTTGCGCTTCACTTCTGTTGCCCATCCACAAGAAAATGGGCAAGCTGAGGTTGCAAATCGAATTATCCTGGATGGACTGAAGAAAAGAGTTGAGCGTTCCAGAAACACTTGGGTAGACGAATTACTCCCCATACTTTGGGCTTACCGTACCACTTGCAAAGTCACTACTGGGGCAACTCCATTTCTACTAGCTTATGGAGCAGAAGCAGTGGTTCCTGTAGAAATCACTCATGCATCTCCTAGAGTTGAAGCTTATGAACCAGAGGCGAATGAAGAAGGCTTGAGGCTAGCTTTAGATCTAATTGACGAAGTTAGAGATGAGGCGAATGCCAAGATAGTTGAACATCAGAAACGAGCATCTTTCTACTACAACCTAAGGGTTAAAGAGAGATTCTTTCGTCAAGGGGACTTGGTCCTTAGAAAGATTGAAGCATCTGGAGTTGGACAAAAGGGAAAGTTAGCCCCAAACTGGGAAGGACCCTATCGGGTCAAGAATGTATATGGATGAGGCTCATACAAGCTGGAAACCCTGGAAGGGATTGAAGTGCCAAGGACTTGGCATGCTGCAAACTTGAAAGTCTATTATGTTTAAGTCCAGATTGGACTAACTATTAGGACAAGTAGAAATAAGGTCGACGAAACCAATCCAAGTTTTTTTTTTAAAAAAAATACTTGAGGTAGCAAGTAGAGTATTATGTAAGGGTTGAACCCATTTTCAAATTATTTATGAATGATATTTCTGAATATTGTTGTGTTTTTCTGACAACCAATATCTATCAAGGGTCGATAAATGCAAACTTGATTGAATCAAAAGATATCAAGTAAAGCTCACAAGAAAGACTTAAAATAACACAAGTCATAACTTAAAGTTGCGTACAAACTAGACTTCCAAAGAGGAAGTTTAAATAAAAGATAGATAAAAGCCACGAAGGGCCAACAAAGTCTACTCTAAATCATTGGATGGATCCTTGTCAAGGCCAGGAACATCCCTATGAGGAACGTCTAAGTCCTCAAAAAAGTCGTCAGCAGGCTCGGAGTCCACCATCGGCTGAGAATCATCACCAGGTTGTGAGGAGGCTAAAGTAGGAGTGTCCTCAACGCCTGGAAAAACTGGCACAGGATACTTCTCCAAGCTAACACCCTCAATCTGCATTCCTAGTTGGCCAATAATCTCTTCCCAGCACTTCTCCAAAGTGGCAGGGAAGTTAGCATCATACTCCGCAGCAAGGAAGTCGTCAAACTCCTTTGAAGCTTTATACTCAGATATCACCTCTTCACGGCCTCTCTGAAGGCGTGCCTCTAGTTGACGAACTCTTTCCTTTTCATCTACTAGTTCCCTCTCAGCAACTCTAAACCTCTCAAAATTAGCCTCGGAAGCTGCAAAATATCGATCCCTGTCTCTCTCAGCAATAGCCTTCTCGGCCCTGGACGTCCTCAGGTTTCGTAAAGAAGCCTGATGATAAGCATTGGCCTACGAAATAAAATGTGGATTTAAGAATAAATTCACAAATAAATACAAAGTAAATAAAAACAACTTAAGTTTGAAAGCATACCGTAGCAATGGCCTGGGAGCCCATAAGCTCGATTTGTAGATCCTCGGAGGAATCCACAATGTGAGTCCAATCCCGTGGCGTAACCACATTTTTGGACCATTCTGCAGCGGCCCGAGAATCCCCAACTGCGGTGTCTTTGTTACGAAGACCCCACTTAACAACAAAAAGGTCAGAATAATTTCTACGAAAGCTTTAAAAGTTTTCCTAGAAATTGGGGGGCAAATGATATGGACAGAAAAGTAATTATAGAAATATAATTGACGGTCCAATTAAAAGGCTCGATATTTAATGCCCGAATCCCTGATTATTTATTAATTTCGTAATTAATAAATAGGGACATTATACAGCTCATAAATAAAGACCAAATCAAAGTAATATCTTCATAGAAGGATCCAGAATCCCAATCAAATAATATGATGAGTCATAACACTTATCAGATAAGGGTAATACTTGCCTGCCAAGTAAAACACTCCTTATCAGTTATCAATAACAAGACTTATCAATTAAGTCTCCTAAACCTATCTTAATTACAAGGCTCCAAACGCCTATATAAGGACCCCTGATCCTACAATCAGAACTACGTTTTATTGGCTTGATTCTCTATACAGCAGAGATACGTAGGCATCTTGTGAGGACCGATTTAGTCTCGAAACACAAGAGCAGCCATTAACGCTTGAACGCTCACAAACCCTAGCATTTAATTCACCAAGCACGTTTTTTGATCCATAACATTAATATTGGAGGAAATTAAGTATACTATATTATTATTCTTCTAATTTTACTTTCAATTTATTTACTAATTTTTTTTTTACTATTTTTAATGGAGGAAAATAATAAAGCGATTTGAGAAATGTTATATATTATATCGATGTTATATTATATATTTCAAAATATAAGTTGGAATATGAATTTTGAGAAAAATAAAAATGGTGATAAATATACTAATATTTGATATAATATTAAATTACTAAAAAATATTAAATAATTGGTTATATTTATTCAAAATTTCGTTAAATGACAAGACGAAAAGGATAATTTAAAAGAAAACCTAATTTTGTGTAAGAAATATTATTTTATTCAAAAATATATTTTGTAAAATAGTTTTTAGAAACAAAATAGAAAAATTATTACAAAATCACTGCTAAGCGCCTAATAAACATAAATAAATACACTTGGGACCAAAAAAATATATTGAGATTATTTATTTAATGAATATTTTATTCAATTATCGAAAAATGAATATTTATTCATTTAGATAATATTTTTATTTTTTTAATATGATAATGATGTTTTAAAATTTAATATTCGAATGTGATGTGGAATAAAAACTAGGTTATTGAATTGCGGCTAGGGTTCGTATGTAATTAATGCTAGGGTTGATGATGAGCTTCGAGCTTTAATGGCTGTTTCTGTGTTTGAGACTGATCGGTCCTCACAGAGTGCCTACGTATCTCGTTATTGAGAATCAAGCCAAGACGTAGTTCTAGGATGAGGGGTCTGACCCTTTATATAGGCTGAGAAGCCTTAGAATTATGGTAGGATTCGGATACTTGGTGGGCAAGCCACCGCCTTGAGGAAGGTTCTAGACTCCTTCCTTGTAGGAATCAGTTTCCATGTTGAAGTAGGTGCCTTGGAGGCTAAGTCAGGCAGAAGTAATATCCTTATTTGACTCTTATTGCTGAGCTGGTTATTACCCTTAATATTAATTACGAAATTAATATTTAATTAGGGTTTTGGGCCCATCTGGTGGGCCCCACGTTTTGACCATGTTGGATCTAATTAATGCCATATTAAATGTGTTTTTAGGGCTTACTTTTAGCCCATATCATTTGCCCCCCAACTTCTAGGAAAGCTGATCAGGCTTTCCTTGAAGTTATAACGGCCTTTCTCAAGACTTGGGTCAGGGTTTATCTTGGTACACTAGTGTTTCACGAGTATCGTCTTTTTTGTAAAGCGTGGAGCGACCGACGCATTTACGACGAATGTTAAACGATGCTAAACGGCATTAAGTAGCCTTAAACGACGCTTAAACAATGCTAAGCGACGCTAAACGGCAATAATCAGCGCTAAACGGCACTAAACGGCACTAAACGGCGCTAGGGGGGGGTCCCTAAGTACGAAATAAAAAATCGCAATCCCGACTCGATCATCGCCACGGGTCAGCCGAGCAAAAACCCGTACTGACCGTCGACGCTGGTCGGCCGAGGCGCTAGAAGGAGGGACGGTCGGCTGGAGGCTCGGTCGGCCGGGGCGTACCCGCACCGACGGATGGTTCCAGTCGGCTGGGGTGTGTTCCAGGAGGCCAGTCGGCTGGGGGGTTGGTCGGCTGGGATTTTTTCGATTTTTTTTTTTTTTTTTTTTTTTTTTTTGGAAAAATAGGAGCTAAAAACCCGTACCGGTGACCAATCTCGGTTGGCCGAAGCGTCCCCCGTGGGGCGGTCGGCTGGATGTTCGGTCGGCCGGGGCGTTCGCGTGGAGGCGGTCATCTAGGAGCCCAGTCGACTAGCAATTTTCACCCGAAGCCATACCGACATCGACCATCAACATGTGAACCTTAACATTAATGTTGGCCATCTATAGCTTTATTTGAAGTTTCACTTTGTACCTTGATTCTTCGAGCTCGTTTTAATTGTTTTTCGACCTCAAATTATCGACTTCGCTGTTTTGGCTGCAGATTTTGCATATGATGTCCGATTTGGGCGAATAAGCACTTTTCGGAAACGGCAGAACGAGATGAACAGGATTTCTAGGTCTTACCATATATCAGAATGTATTTAGAAGATAATAGTTAAAAATTTAAAATTCTTACCATATATTTTATTCACTTTCAATAATATGCATACATGAATTATACATATAAATTAAGTATAGTATGCTTCTACTATTTTAATATATTTGAGAGTGTTCATAAGATTGTATATGAATTTATAATGTTTTTTGACTAGATGACATATATCATAAAAATATATATTATTTTAATTTTAGTGAATATTCATTTATGTTTACATAGGGTCTTTAAAGATTTCAATAAAATTTATTCATTAATGCATTTAGCGAGATTATTTATTTACTCCATCGTCCCACCGGAAACAAATATTCATTTGTCGAAGTTATTCATTTATGAACATTCATTTATTGAGGTTCTATTGTACCATTTAACAATTAATCACCGATTTTGTAGTATATTATACTAAAATTATGATTATTAATTTTTTTTTATAAAAAAATAGATATGTAAGAAATATTATTTTATTTGAAAACATATTTTGTAAAATAATTTTTAGAAAAAAAGTAGAAAAATTATTACAAAATCTAAGCGCTTAATAAACTAGAGTTTTTATATAAAATAACTTTTTAACCACTTTCACTGTAACTTAGCCAACTAGTTAGGAGTACCATTTAACAATTAATCAACAATTTTGTAGTATATTAGGACCATTCCCCGATTTTTCGACCCATTCTGACGCTGTTTAGGCCTCCAAACGGGCTCCTGAAGATTTCGGGAAATTTTCAACGAAAGAATTCGAAGCTAATTTTCAGTGTAAATTCGAACAGGAAATTTCGACCAGGACTTAGTGTAATTTCGAGCAGGATTTTCGACCAGGAACTCGAGCTCAAACAGGTGTGAGGTCGAAGCTATCGACCAGGATTTCTAGGTCTTACCATATATCAGAATGTATTTAGAAGATAATAGTTAAAAATTTAAAATTCTTACCATATATTTTATTCACTTTCAATAATATGCATACATGAATTATACATATAAATTAAGTATAGTATGCTTCTACTATTTTAATATATTTGAGAGTGTTCATAAGATTGTATATGAATTTATAATTTTTTTGACTAGATGACATATATCATAAAAATATATATTATTTTAATTTTAGTGAATATTCATTTATGTTTACATAGGGTCTTTAAAGATTTCAATAAAATTTATTCATTAATGCATTTAGCGAGATTATTTATTTACTCCATCGTCCCACCGGAAAAAAATATTCATTTGTCGAAGTTATTCATTTATGAACATTCATTTATTGAGGTTCTATTGTACCATTTAACAATTAATCACCGATTTTGTAGTATATTATACTAAAATTATGATTATTAATTTTTTTTTATAAAAAAATAGATATGTAAGAAATATTATTTTATTTGAAAACATATTTTGTAAAATAATTTTTAGAAAAAAAGTAGAAAAATTATTACAAAATCTAAGCGCTTAATAAACTAGAGTTTTTATATAAAATAACTTTTTAACCACTTTCACTGTAACTTAGCCAACTAGTTAGGAGTACCATTTAACAATTAATCAACAATTTTGTAGTATATTAGGACCATTCCCCGATTTTTCGACCCATTCTGACGCTGTTTAGGCCTCCAAACGGGCTCCTGAAGATTTCGGGAAATTTTCAACGAAAGAATTCGAAGCTAATTTTCAGTGTAAATTCGAACAGGAAATTTCGACCAGGACTTAGTGTAATTTCGAGCAGGATTTTCGACCAGGAACTCGAGCTCAAACAGGTGTGAGGTCGAAGCTATCGACCAGGATTTCTAGGTCTTACCATATATCAGAATGTATTTAGAAGATAATAGTTAAAAATTTAAAATTCTTACCATATATTTTATTCACTTTCAATAATATGCATACATGAATTATACATATAAATTAAGTATAGTATGCTTCTACTATTTTAATATATTTGAGAGTGTTCATAAGATTGTATATGAATTTATAATTTTTTTTGACTAGATGACATATATCATAAAAATATATATTATTTTAATTTTAGTGAATATTCATTTATGTTTACATAGGGTCTTTAAAGATTTCAATAAAATTTATTCATTAATGCATTTAGCGAGATTATTTATTTACTCCATCGTCCCACCGGAAAAAAATATTCATTTGTCGAAGTTATTCATTTATGAACATTCATTTATTGAGGTTCTATTGTACCATTTAACAATTAATCACCGATTTTGTAGTATATTATACTAAAATTATGATTATTAATTTTTTTTTATAAAAAAATAGATATGTAAGAAATATTATTTTATTTGAAAACATATTTTGTAAAATAATTTTTAGAAAAAAAGTAGAAAAATTATTACAAAATCTAAGCGCTTAATAAACTAGAGTTTTTATATAAAATAACTTTTTAACCACTTTCACTGTAACTTAGCCAACTAGTTAGGAGTACCATTTAACAATTAATCAACAATTTTGTAGTATATTAGGACCATTCCCCGATTTTTCGACCCATTCTGACGCTGTTTAGGCCTCCAAACGGGCTCCTGAAGATTTCGGGAAATTTTCAACGAAAGAATTCGAAGCTAATTTTCAGTGTAAATTCGAACAGGAAATTTCGACCAGGACTTAGTGTAATTTCGAGCAGGATTTTCGACCAGGAACTCGAGCTCAAACAGGTGTGAGGTCGAAGCTATCGACCAGGATTTCTAGGTCTTACCATATATCAGAATGTATTTAGAAGATAATAGTTAAAAATTTAAAATTCTTACCATATATTTTATTCACTTTCAATAATATGCATACATGAATTATACATATAAATTAAGTATAGTATGCTTCTACTATTTTAATATATTTGAGAGTGTTCATAAGATTGTATATGAATTTATAATTTTTTTTGACTAGATGACATATATCATAAAAATATATATTATTTTAATTTTAGTGAATATTCATTTATGTTTACATAGGGTCTTTAAAGATTTCAATAAAATTTATTCATTAATGCATTTAGCGAGATTATTTATTTACTCCATCGTCCCACCGGAAAAAAATATTCATTTGTCGAAGTTATTCATTTATGAACATTCATTTATTGAGGTTCTATTGTACCATTTAACAATTAATCACCGATTTTGTAGTATATTATACTAAAATTATGATTATTAATTTTTTTTTATAAAAAAATAGATATGTAAGAAATATTATTTTATTTGAAAACATATTTTGTAAAATAATTTTTAGAAAAAAAGTAGAAAAATTATTACAAAATCTAAGCGCTTAATAAACTAGAGTTTTTATATAAAATAACTTTTTAACCACTTTCACTGTAACTTAGCCAACTAGTTAGGAGTACCATTTAACAATTAATCAACAATTTTGTAGTATATTAGGACAATTCCCCGATTTTTCGACCCATTCTGACGCTGTTTAGGCCTCCAAACGGGCTCCTGAAGATTTCGGGAAATTTTCAACGAAAGAATTCGAAGCTAATTTTCAGTGTAAATTCGAACAGGAAATTTCGACCAGGACTTAGTGTAATTTCGAGCAGGATTTTCGACCAGGAACTCGAGCTCAAACAGGTGTGAGGTCGAAGCTATCGACCAGGATTTCTAGGTCTTACCATATATCAGAATGTATTTAGAAGATAATAGTTAAAAATTTAAAATTCTTACCATATATTTTATTCACTTTCAATAATATGCATACATGAATTATACATATAAATTAAGTATAGTATGCTTCTACTATTTTAATATATTTGAGAGTGTTCATAAGATTGTATATGAATTTATAATTTTTTGTGACTAGATGACATATATCATAAAAATATATATTATTTTAATTTTAGTGAATATTCATTTATGTTTACATAGGGTCTTTAAAGATTTCAATAAAATTTATTCATTAATGCATTTAGCGAGATTATTTATTTACTCCATCGTCCCACCGGAAACAAATATTCATTTGTCGAAGTTATTCATTTATGAACATTCATTTATTGAGGTTCTATTGTACCATTTAACAATTAATCACCGATTTTGTAGTATATTATACTAAAATTATGATTATTAATTTTTTTTTATAAAAAAATAGATATGTAAGAAATATTATTTTATTTGAAAACATATTTTGTAAAATAATTTTTAGAAAAAAAGTAGAAAAATTATTACAAAATCTAAGCGCTTAATAAACTAGAGTTTTTATATAAAATAACTTTTTAACCACTTTCACTGTAACTTAGCCAACTAGTTAGGAGTACCATTTAACAATTAATCAACAATTTTGTAGTATATTAGGACCATTCCCCGATTTTTCGACCCATTCTGACGCTGTTTAGGCCTCCAAACGGGCTCCTGAAGATTTCGGGAAATTTTCAACGAAAGAATTCGAAGCTAATTTTCAGTGTAAATTCGAACAGGAAATTTCGACCAGGACTTAGTGTAATTTCGAGCAGGATTTTCGACCAGGAACTCGAGCTCAAACAGGTGTGAGGTCGAAGCTATCGACCAGGATTTCTAGGTCTTACCATATATCAGAATGTATTTAGAAGATAATAGTTAAAAATTTAAAATTCTTACCATATATTTTATTCACTTTCAATAATATGCATACATGAATTATACATATAAATTAAGTATAGTATGCTTCTACTATTTTAATATATTTGAGAGTGTTCATAAGATTGTATATGAATTTATAATTTTTTTTGACTAGATGACATATATCATAAAAATATATATTATTTTAATTTTAGTGAATATTCATTTATGTTTACATAGGGTCTTTAAAGATTTCAATAAAATTTATTCATTAATGCATTTAGCGAGATTATTTATTTACTCCATCGTCCCACCGGAAAAAAATATTCATTTGTCGAAGTTATTCATTTATGAACATTCATTTATTGAGGTTCTATTGTACCATTTAACAATTAATCACCGATTTTGTAGTATATTATACTAAAATTATGATTATTAATTTTTTTTTATAAAAAAATAGATATGTAAGAAATATTATTTTATTTGAAAACATATTTTGTAAAATAATTTTTAGAAAAAAAGTAGAAAAATTATTACAAAATCTAAGCGCTTAATAAACTAGAGTTTTTATATAAAATAACTTTTTAACCACTTTCACTGTAACTTAGCCAACTAGTTAGGAGTACCATTTAACAATTAATCAACAATTTTGTAGTATATTAGGACCATTCCCCGATTTTTCGACCCATTCTGACGCTGTTTAGGCCTCCAAACGGGCTCCTGAAGATTTCGGGAAATTTTCAACGAAAGAATTCGAAGCTAATTTTCAGTGTAAATTCGAACAGGAAATTTCGACCAGGACTTAGTGTAATTTCGAGCAGGATTTTCGACCAGGAACTCGAGCTCAAACAGGTGTGAGGTCGAAGCTATCGACCAGGATTTCTAGGTCTTACCATATATCAGAATGTATTTAGAAGATAATAGTTAAAAATTTAAAATTCTTACCATATATTTTATTCACTTTCAATAATATGCATACATGAATTATACATATAAATTAAGTATAGTATGCTTCTACTATTTTAATATATTTGAGAGTGTTCATAAGATTGTATATGAATTTATAATTTTTTTTGACTAGATGACATATATCATAAAAATATATATTATTTTAATTTTAGTGAATATTCATTTATGTTTACATAGGGTCTTTAAAGATTTCAATAAAATTTATTCATTAATGCATTTAGCGAGATTATTTATTTACTCCATCGTCCCACCGGAAAAAAATATTCATTTGTCGAAGTTATTCATTTATGAACATTCATTTATTGAGGTTCTATTGTACCATTTAACAATTAATCACCGATTTTGTAGTATATTATACTAAAATTATGATTATTAATTTTTTTTTATAAAAAAATAGATATGTAAGAAATATTATTTTATTTGAAAACATATTTTGTAAAATAATTTTTAGAAAAAAAGTAGAAAAATTATTACAAAATCTAAGCGCTTAATAAACTAGAGTTTTTATATAAAATAACTTTTTAACCACTTTCACTGTAACTTAGCCAACTAGTTAGGAGTACCATTTAACAATTAATCAACAATTTTGTAGTATATTAGGACAATTCCCCGATTTTTCGACCCATTCTGACGCTGTTTAGGCCTCCAAACGGGCTCCTGAAGATTTCGGGAAATTTTCAACGAAAGAATTCGAAGCTAATTTTCAGTGTAAATTCGAACAGGAAATTTCGACCAGGACTTAGTGTAATTTCGAGCAGGATTTTCGACCAGGAACTCGAGCTCAAACAGGTGTGAGGTCGAAGCTATCGACCAGGATTTCTAGGTCTTACCATATATCAGAATGTATTTAGAAGATAATAGTTAAAAATTTAAAATTCTTACCATATATTTTATTCACTTTCAATAATATGCATACATGAATTATACATATAAATTAAGTATAGTATGCTTCTACTATTTTAATATATTTGAGAGTGTTCATAAGATTGTATATGAATTTATAATTTTTTGTGACTAGATGACATATATCATAAAAATATATATTATTTTAATTTTAGTGAATATTCATTTATGTTTACATAGGGTCTTTAAAGATTTCAATAAAATTTATTCATTAATGCATTTAGCGAGATTATTTATTTACTCCATCGTCCCACCGGAAACAAATATTCATTTGTCGAAGTTATTCATTTATGAACATTCATTTATTGAGGTTCTATTGTACCATTTAACAATTAATCACCGATTTTGTAGTATATTATACTAAAATTATGATTATTAATTATTTTTTATAAAAAAATAGATATGTAAGAAATATTATTTTATTTGAAAACATATTTTGTAAAATAATTTTTAGAAAAAAAGTAGAAAAATTATTACAAAATCTAAGCGCTTAATAAACTAGAGTTTTTATATAAAATAACTTTTTAACCACTTTCACTGTAACTTAGCCAACTAGTTAGGAGTACCATTTAACAATTAATCAACAATTTTGTAGTATATTAGGACCATTCCCCGATTTTTCGACCCATTCTGACGCTGTTTAGGCCTCCAAACGGGCTCCTGAAGATTTCGGGAAATTTTCAACGAAAGAATTCGAAGCTAATTTTCAGTGTAAATTCGAACAGGAAATTTCGACCAGGACTTAGTGTAATTTCGAGCAGGATTTTCGACCAGGAACTCGAGCTCAAACAGGTGTGAGGTCGAAGCTATCGACCAGGATTTCTAGGTCTTACCATATATCAGAATGTATTTAGAAGATAATAGTTAAAAATTTAAAATTCTTACCATATATTTTATTCACTTTCAATAATATGCATACATGAATTATACATATAAATTAAGTATAGTATGCTTCTACTATTTTAATATAT
Organism: Heracleum sosnowskyi; assembly: GCA_030848705.1. Classification (NCBI taxonomy): domain Eukaryota; kingdom Viridiplantae; phylum Streptophyta; class Magnoliopsida; order Apiales; family Apiaceae; genus Heracleum; species Heracleum sosnowskyi. The sequence goes on from JAUIZM010000115.1 coordinate 196,733, forward strand.
TTGAGAGTGTTCATAAGATTGTATATGAATTTATAATTTTTTGTGACTAGATGACATATATCATAAAAATATATATTATTTTAATTTTAGTGAATATTCATTTATGTTTACATAGGGTCTTTAAAGATTTCAATAAAATTTATTCATTAATGCATTTAGCGAGATTATTTATTTACTCCATCGTCCCACCGGAAACAAATATTCATTTGTCGAAGTTATTCATTTATGAACATTCATTTATTGAGGTTCTATTGTACCATTTAACAATTAATCACCGATTTTGTAGTATATTATACTAAAATTATGATTATTAATTTTTTTTTATAAAAAAATAGATATGTAAGAAATATTATTTTATTTGAAAACATATTTTGTAAAATAATTTTTAGAAAAAAAGTAGAAAAATTATTACAAAATCTAAGCGCTTAATAAACTAGAGTTTTTATATAAAATAACTTTTTAACCACTTTCACTGTAACTTAGCCAACTAGTTAGGAGTACCATTTAACAATTAATCAACAATTTTGTAGTATATTAGGACCATTCCCCGATTTTTCGACCCATTCTGACGCTGTTTAGGCCTCCAAACGGGCTCCTGAAGATTTCGGGAAATTTTCAACGAAAGAATTCGAAGCTAATTTTCAGTGTAAATTCGAACAGGAAATTTCGACCAGGACTTAGTGTAATTTCGAGCAGGATTTTCGACCAGGAACTCGAGCTCAAACAGGTGTGAGGTCGAAGCTATCGACCAGGATTTCTAGGTCTTACCATATATCAGAATGTATTTAGAAGATAATAGTTAAAAATTTAAAATTCTTACCATATATTTTATTCACTTTCAATAATATGCATACATGAATTATACATATAAATTAAGTATAGTATGCTTCTACTATTTTAATATATTTGAGAGTGTTCATAAGATTGTATATGAATTTATAATTTTTTTTGACTAGATGACATATATCATAAAAATATATATTATTTTAATTTTAGTGAATATTCATTTATGTTTACATAGGGTCTTTAAAGATTTCAATAAAATTTATTCATTAATGCATTTAGCGAGATTATTTATTTACTCCATCGTCCCACCGGAAAAAAATATTCATTTGTCGAAGTTATTCATTTATGAACATTCATTTATTGAGGTTCTATTGTACCATTTAACAATTAATCACCGATTTTGTAGTATATTATACTAAAATTATGATTATTAATTTTTTTTTATAAAAAAATAGATATGTAAGAAATATTATTTTATTTGAAAACATATTTTGTAAAATAATTTTTAGAAAAAAAGTAGAAAAATTATTACAAAATCTAAGCGCTTAATAAACTAGAGTTTTTATATAAAATAACTTTTTAACCACTTTCACTGTAACTTAGCCAACTAGTTAGGAGTACCATTTAACAATTAATCAACAATTTTGTAGTATATTAGGACCATTCCCCGATTTTTCGACCCATTCTGACGCTGTTTAGGCCTCCAAACGGGCTCCTGAAGATTTCGGGAAATTTTCAACGAAAGAATTCGAAGCTAATTTTCAGTGTAAATTCGAACAGGAAATTTCGACCAGGACTTAGTGTAATTTCGAGCAGGATTTTCGACCAGGAACTCGAGCTCAAACAGGTGTGAGGTCGAAGCTATCGACCAGGATTTCTAGGTCTTACCATATATCAGAATGTATTTAGAAGATAATAGTTAAAAATTTAAAATTCTTACCATATATTTTATTCACTTTCAATAATATGCATACATGAATTATACATATAAATTAAGTATAGTATGCTTCTACTATTTTAATATATTTGAGAGTGTTCATAAGATTGTATATGAATTTATAATTTTTTTTGACTAGATGACATATATCATAAAAATATATATTATTTTAATTTTAGTGAATATTCATTTATGTTTACATAGGGTCTTTAAAGATTTCAATAAAATTTATTCATTAATGCATTTAGCGAGATTATTTATTTACTCCATCGTCCCACCGGAAAAAAATATTCATTTGTCGAAGTTATTCATTTATGAACATTCATTTATTGAGGTTCTATTGTACCATTTAACAATTAATCACCGATTTTGTAGTATATTATACTAAAATTATGATTATTAATTTTTTTTTATAAAAAAATAGATATGTAAGAAATATTATTTTATTTGAAAACATATTTTGTAAAATAATTTTTAGAAAAAAAGTAGAAAAATTATTACAAAATCTAAGCGCTTAATAAACTAGAGTTTTTATATAAAATAACTTTTTAACCACTTTCACTGTAACTTAGCCAACTAGTTAGGAGTACCATTTAACAATTAATCAACAATTTTGTAGTATATTAGGACCATTCCCCGATTTTTCGACCCATTCTGACGCTGTTTAGGCCTCCAAACGGGCTCCTGAAGATTTCGGGAAATTTTCAACGAAAGAATTCGAAGCTAATTTTCAGTGTAAATTCGAACAGGAAATTTCGACCAGGACTTAGTGTAATTTCGAGCAGGATTTTCGACCAGGAACTCGAGCTCAAACAGGTGTGAGGTCGAAGCTATCGACCAGGATTTCTAGGTCTTACCATATATCAGAATGTATTTAGAAGATAATAGTTAAAAATTTAAAATTCTTACCATATATTTTATTCACTTTCAATAATATGCATACATGAATTATACATATAAATTAAGTATAGTATGCTTCTACTATTTTAATATATTTGAGAGTGTTCATAAGATTGTATATGAATTTATAATTTTTTTTGACTAGATGACATATATCATAAAAATATATATTATTTTAATTTTAGTGAATATTCATTTATGTTTACATAGGGTCTTTAAAGATTTCAATAAAATTTATTCATTAATGCATTTAGCGAGATTATTTATTTACTCCATCGTCCCACCGGAAAAAAATATTCATTTGTCGAAGTTATTCATTTATGAACATTCATTTATTGAGGTTCTATTGTACCATTTAACAATTAATCACCGATTTTGTAGTATATTATACTAAAATTATGATTATTAATTTTTTTTTATAAAAAAATAGATATGTAAGAAATATTATTTTATTTGAAAACATATTTTGTAAAATAATTTTTAGAAAAAAAGTAGAAAAATTATTACAAAATCTAAGCGCTTAATAAACTAGAGTTTTTATATAAAATAACTTTTTAACCACTTTCACTGTAACTTAGCCAACTAGTTAGGAGTACCATTTAACAATTAATCAACAATTTTGTAGTATATTAGGACCATTCCCCGATTTTTCGACCCATTCTGACGCTGTTTAGGCCTCCAAACGGGCTCCTGAAGATTTCGGGAAATTTTCAACGAAAGAATTCGAAGCTAATTTTCAGTGTAAATTCGAACAGGAAATTTCGACCAGGACTTGGTGTAATTTCGAGCAGGATTTTCGACCAGGAACTCGAGCTCAAACAGGTGTGAGGTCGAAGCTATCGACCAGGATTTCTAGGTCTTACCATATATCAGAATGTATTTAGAAGATAATAGTTAAAAATTTAAAATTCTTACCATATATTTTATTCACTTTCAATAATATGCATACATGAATTATACATATAAATTAAGTATAGTATGCTTCTACTATTTTAATATATTTGAGAGTGTTCATAAGATTGTATATGAATTTATAATTTTTTGTGACTAGATGACATATATCATAAAAATATATATTATTTTAATTTTAGTGAATATTCATTTATGTTTACATAGGGTCTTTAAAGATTTCAATAAAATTTATTCATTAATGCATTTAGCGAGATTATTTATTTACTCCATCGTCCCACCGGAAAAAAATATTCATTTGTCGAAGTTATTCATTTATGAACATTCATTTATTGAGGTTCTATTGTACCATTTAACAATTAATCACCGATTTTGTAGTATATTATACTAAAATTATGATTATTAATTTTTTTTTATAAAAAAATAGATATGTAAGAAATATTATTTTATTTGAAAACATATTTTGTAAAATAATTTTTAGAAAAAAAGTAGAAAAATTATTACAAAATCTAAGCGCTTAATAAACTAGAGTTTTTATATAAAATAACTTTTTAACCACTTTCACTGTAACTTAGCCAACTAGTTAGGAGTACCATTTAACAATTAATCAACAATTTTGTAGTATATTAGGACCATTCCCCGATTTTTCGACCCATTCTGACGCTGTTTAGGCCTCCAAACGGGCTCCTGAAGATTTCGGGAAATTTTCAACGAAAGAATTCGAAGCTAATTTTCAGTGTAAATTCGAACAGGAAATTTCGACCAGGACTTAGTGTAATTTCGAGCAGGATTTTCGACCAGGAACTCGAGCTCAAACAGGTGTGAGGTCGAAGCTATCGACCAGGATTTCTAGGTCTTACCATATATCAGAATGTATTTAGAAGATAATAGTTAAAAATTTAAAATTCTTACCATATATTTTATTCACTTTCAATAATATGCATACATGAATTATACATATAAATTAAGTATAGTATGCTTCTACTATTTTAATATATTTGAGAGTGTTCATAAGATTGTATATGAATTTATAATTTTTTTTGACTAGATGACATATATCATAAAAATATATATTATTTTAATTTTAGTGAATATTCATTTATGTTTACATAGGGTCTTTAAAGATTTCAATAAAATTTATTCATTAATGCATTTAGCGAGATTATTTATTTACTCCATCGTCCCACCGGAAAAAAATATTCATTTGTCGAAGTTATTCATTTATGAACATTCATTTATTGAGGTTCTATTGTACCATTTAACAATTAATCACCGATTTTGTAGTATATTATACTAAAATTATGATTATTAATTTTTTTTTATAAAAAAATAGATATGTAAGAAATATTATTTTATTTGAAAACATATTTTGTAAAATAATTTTTAGAAAAAAAGTAGAAAAATTATTACAAAATCTAAGCGCTTAATAAACTAGAGTTTTTATATAAAATAACTTTTTAACCACTTTCACTGTAACTTAGCCAACTAGTTAGGAGTACCATTTAACAATTAATCAACAATTTTGTAGTATATTAGGACCATTCCCCGATTTTTCGACCCATTCTGACGCTGTTTAGGCCTCCAAACGGGCTCCTGAAGATTTCGGGAAATTTTCAACGAAAGAATTCGAAGCTAATTTTCAGTGTAAATTCGAACAGGAAATTTCGACCAGGACTTGGTGTAATTTCGAGCAGGATTTTCGACCAGGAACTCGAGCTCAAACAGGTGTGAGGTCGAAGCTATCGACCAGGATTTCTAGGTCTTACCATATATCAGAATGTATTTAGAAGATAATAGTTAAAAATTTAAAATTCTTACCATATATTTTATTCACTTTCAATAATATGCATACATGAATTATACATATAAATTAAGTATAGTATGCTTCTACTATTTTAATATATTTGAGAGTGTTCATAAGATTGTATATGAATTTATAATTTTTTGTGACTAGATGACATATATCATAAAAATATATATTATTTTAATTTTAGTGAATATTCATTTATGTTTACATAGGGTCTTTAAAGATTTCAATAAAATTTATTCATTAATGCATTTAGCGAGATTATTTATTTACTCCATCGTCCCACCGGAAAAAAATATTCATTTGTCGAAGTTATTCATTTATGAACATTCATTTATTGAGGTTCTATTGTACCATTTAACAATTAATCACCGATTTTGTAGTATATTATACTAAAATTATGATTATTAATTTTTTTTTATAAAAAAATAGATATGTAAGAAATATTATTTTATTTGAAAACATATTTTGTAAAATAATTTTTAGAAAAAAAGTAGAAAAATTATTACAAAATCTAAGCGCTTAATAAACTAGAGTTTTTATATAAAATAACTTTTTAACCACTTTCACTGTAACTTAGCCAACTAGTTAGGAGTACCATTTAACAATTAATCAACAATTTTGTAGTATATTAGGACCATTCCCCGATTTTTCGACCCATTCTGACGCTGTTTAGGCCTCCAAACGGGCTCCTGAAGATTTCGGGAAATTTTCAACGAAAGAATTCGAAGCTAATTTTCAGTGTAAATTCGAACAGGAAATTTCGACCAGGACTTAGTGTAATTTCGAGCAGGATTTTCGACCAGGAACTCGAGCTCAAACAGGTGTGAGGTCGAAGCTATCGACCAGGATTTCTAGGTCTTACCATATATCAGAATGTATTTAGAAGATAATAGTTAAAAATTTAAAATTCTTACCATATATTTTATTCACTTTCAATAATATGCATACATGAATTATACATATAAATTAAGTATAGTATGCTTCTACTATTTTAATATATTTGAGAGTGTTCATAAGATTGTATATGAATTTATAATTTTTTTTGACTAGATGACATATATCATAAAAATATATATTATTTTAATTTTAGTGAATATTCATTTATGTTTACATAGGGTCTTTAAAGATTTCAATAAAATTTATTCATTAATGCATTTAGCGAGATTATTTATTTACTCCATCGTCCCACCGGAAAAAAATATTCATTTGTCGAAGTTATTCATTTATGAACATTCATTTATTGAGGTTCTATTGTACCATTTAACAATTAATCACCGATTTTGTAGTATATTATACTAAAATTATGATTATTAATTTTTTTTTATAAAAAAATAGATATGTAAGAAATATTATTTTATTTGAAAACATATTTTGTAAAATAATTTTTAGAAAAAAAGTAGAAAAATTATTACAAAATCTAAGCGCTTAATAAACTAGAGTTTTTATATAAAATAACTTTTTAACCACTTTCACTGTAACTTAGCCAACTAGTTAGGAGTACCATTTAACAATTAATCAACAATTTTGTAGTATATTAGGACCATTCCCCGATTTTTCGACCCATTCTGACGCTGTTTAGGCCTCCAAACGGGCTCCTGAAGATTTCGGGAAATTTTCAACGAAAGAATTCGAAGCTAATTTTCAGTGTAAATTCGAACAGGAAATTTCGACCAGGACTTAGTGTAATTTCGAGCAGGATTTTCGACCAGGAACTCGAGCTCAAACAGGTGTGAGGTCGAAGCTATCGACCAGGATTTCTAGGTCTTACCATATATCAGAATGTATTTAGAAGATAATAGTTAAAAATTTAAAATTCTTACCATATATTTTATTCACTTTCAATAATATGCATACATGAATTATACATATAAATTAAGTATAGTATGCTTCTACTATTTTAATATATTTGAGAGTGTTCATAAGATTGTATATGAATTTATAATTTTTTTTGACTAGATGACATATATCATAAAAATATATATTATTTTAATTTTAGTGAATATTCATTTATGTTTACATAGGGTCTTTAAAGATTTCAATAAAATTTATTCATTAATGCATTTAGCGAGATTATTTATTTACTCCATCGTCCCACCGGAAAAAAATATTCATTTGTCGAAGTTATTCATTTATGAACATTCATTTATTGAGGTTCTATTGTACCATTTAACAATTAATCACCGATTTTGTAGTATATTATACTAAAATTATGATTATTAATTTTTTTTTATAAAAAAATAGATATGTAAGAAATATTATTTTATTTGAAAACATATTTTGTAAAATAATTTTTAGAAAAAAAGTAGAAAAATTATTACAAAATCTAAGCGCTTAATAAACTAGAGTTTTTATATAAAATAACTTTTTAACCACTTTCACTGTAACTTAGCCAACTAGTTAGGAGTACCATTTAACAATTAATCAACAATTTTGTAGTATATTAGGACCATTCCCCGATTTTTCGACCCATTCTGACGCTGTTTAGGCCTCCAAACGGGCTCCTGAAGATTTCGGGAAATTTTCAACGAAAGAATTCGAAGCTAATTTTCAGTGTAAATTCGAACAGGAAATTTCGACCAGGACTTAGTGTAATTTCGAGCAGGATTTTCGACCAGGAACTCGAGCTCAAACAGGTGTGAGGTCGAAGCTATCGACCAGGATTTCTAGGTCTTACCATATATCAGAATGTATTTAGAAGATAATAGTTAAAAATTTAAAATTCTTACCATATATTTTATTCACTTTCAATAATATGCATACATGAATTATACATATAAATTAAGTATAGTATGCTTCTACTATTTTAATATATTTGAGAGTGTTCATAAGATTGTATATGAATTTATAATTTTTTTTGACTAGATGACATATATCATAAAAATATATATTATTTTAATTTTAGTGAATATTCATTTATGTTTACATAGGGTCTTTAAAGATTTCAATAAAATTTATTCATTAATGCATTTAGCGAGATTATTTATTTACTCCATCGTCCCACCGGAAAAAAATATTCATTTGTCGAAGTTATTCATTTATGAACATTCATTTATTGAGGTTCTATTGTACCATTTAACAATTAATCACCGATTTTGTAGTATATTATACTAAAATTATGATTATTAATTTTTTTTTATAAAAAAATAGATATGTAAGAAATATTATTTTATTTGAAAACATATTTTGTAAAATAATTTTTAGAAAAAAAGTAGAAAAATTATTACAAAATCTAAGCGCTTAATAAACTAGAGTTTTTATATAAAATAACTTTTTAACCACTTTCACTGTAACTTAGCCAACTAGTTAGGAGTACCATTTAACAATTAATCAACAATTTTGTAGTATATTAGGACCATTCCCCGATTTTTCGACCCATTCTGACGCTGTTTAGGCCTCCAAACGGGCTCCTGAAGATTTCGGGAAATTTTCAACGAAAGAATTCGAAGCTAATTTTCAGTGTAAATTCGAACAGGAAATTTCGACCAGGACTTAGTGTAATTTCGAGCAGGATTTTCGACCAGGAACTCGAGCTCAAACAGGTGTGAGGTCGAAGCTATCGACCAGGATTTCTAGGTCTTACCATATATCAGAATGTATTTAGAAGATAATAGTTAAAAATTTAAAATTCTTACCATATATTTTATTCACTTTCAATAATATGCATACATGAATTATACATATAAATTAAGTATAGTATGCTTCTACTATTTTAATATATTTGAGAGTGTTCATAAGATTGTATATGAATTTATAATTTTTTTTGACTAGATGACATATATCATAAAAATATATATTATTTTAATTTTAGTGAATATTCATTTATGTTTACATAGGGTCTTTAAAGATTTCAATAAAATTTATTCATTAATGCATTTAGCGAGATTATTTATTTACTCCATCGTCCCACCGGAAAAAAATATTCATTTGTCGAAGTTATTCATTTATGAACATTCATTTATTGAGGTTCTATTGTACCATTTAACAATTAATCACCGATTTTGTAGTATATTATACTAAAATTATGATTATTAATTTTTTTTTATAAAAAAATAGATATGTAAGAAATATTATTTTATTTGAAAACATATTTTGTAAAATAATTTTTAGAAAAAAAGTAGAAAAATTATTACAAAATCTAAGCGCTTAATAAACTAGAGTTTTTATATAAAATAACTTTTTAACCACTTTCACTGTAACTTAGCCAACTAGTTAGGAGTACCATTTAACAATTAATCAACAATTTTGTAGTATATTAGGACCATTCCCCGATTTTTCGACCCATTCTGACGCTGTTTAGGCCTCCAAACGGGCTCCTGAAGATTTCGGGAAATTTTCAACGAAAGAATTCGAAGCTAATTTTCAGTGTAAATTCGAACAGGAAATTTCGACCAGGACTTAGTGTAATTTCGAGCAGGATTTTCGACCAGGAACTCGAGCTCAAACAGGTGTGAGGTCGAAGCTATCGACCAGGATTTCTAGGTCTTACCATATATCAGAATGTATTTAGAAGATAATAGTTAAAAATTTAAAATTCTTACCATATATTTTATTCACTTTCAATAATATGCATACATGAATTATACATATAAATTAAGTATAGTATGCTTCTACTATTTTAATATATTTGAGAGTGTTCATAAGATTGTATATGAATTTATAATTTTTTTTGACTAGATGACATATATCATAAAAATATATATTATTTTAATTTTAGTGAATATTCATTTATGTTTACATAGGGTCTTTAAAGATTTCAATAAAATTTATTCATTAATGCATTTAGCGAGATTATTTATTTACTCCATCGTCCCACCGGAAAAAAATATTCATTTGTCGAAGTTATTCATTTATGAACATTCATTTATTGAGGTTCTATTGTACCATTTAACAATTAATCACCGATTTTGTAGTATATTATACTAAAATTATGATTATTAATTTTTTTTTATAAAAAAATAGATATGTAAGAAATATTATTTTATTTGAAAACATATTTTGTAAAATAATTTTTAGAAAAAAAGTAGAAAAATTATTACAAAATCTAAGCGCTTAATAAACTAGAGTTTTTATATAAAATAACTTTTTAACCACTTTCACTGTAACTTAGCCAACTAGTTAGGAGTACCATTTAACAATTAATCAACAATTTTGTAGTATATTAGGACCATTCCCCGATTTTTCGACCCATTCTGACGCTGTTTAGGCCTCCAAACGGGCTCCTGAAGATTTCGGGAAATTTTCAACGAAAGAATTCGAAGCTAATTTTCAGTGTAAATTCGAACAGGAAATTTCGACCAGGACTTAGTGTAATTTCGAGCAGGATTTTCGACCAGGAACTCGAGCTCAAACAGGTGTGAGGTCGAAGCTATCGACCAGGATTTCTAGGTCTTACCATATATCAGAATGTATTTAGAAGATAATAGTTAAAAATTTAAAATTCTTACCATATATTTTATTCACTTTCAATAATATGCATACATGAATTATACATATAAATTAAGTATAGTATGCTTCTACTATTTTAATATATTTGAGAGTGTTCATAAGATTGTATATGAATTTATAATTTTTTTTGACTAGATGACATATATCATAAAAATATATATTATTTTAATTTTAGTGAATATTCATTTATGTTTACATAGGGTCTTTAAAGATTTCAATAAAATTTATTCATTAATGCATTTAGCGAGATTATTTATTTACTCCATCGTCCCACCGGAAAAAAATATTCATTTGTCGAAGTTATTCATTTATGAACATTCATTTATTGAGGTTCTATTGTACCATTTAACAATTAATCACCGATTTTGTAGTATATTATACTAAAATTATGATTATTAATTTTTTTTTATAAAAAAATAGATATGTAAGAAATATTATTTTATTTGAAAACATATTTTGTAAAATAATTTTTAGAAAAAAAGTAGAAAAATTATTACAAAATCTAAGCGCTTAATAAACTAGAGTTTTTATATAAAATAACTTTTTAACCACTTTCACTGTAACTTAGCCAACTAGTTAGGAGTACCATTTAACAATTAATCAACAATTTTGTAGTATATTAGGACCATTCCCCGATTTTTCGACCCATTCTGACGCTGTTTAGGCCTCCAAACGGGCTCCTGAAGATTTCGGGAAATTTTCAACGAAAGAATTCGAAGCTAATTTTCAGTGTAAATTCGAACAGGAAATTTCGACCAGGACTTAGTGTAATTTCGAGCAGGATTTTCGACCAGGAACTCGAGCTCAAACAGGTGTGAGGTCGAAGCTATCGACCAGGATTTCTAGGTCTTACCATATATCAGAATGTATTTAGAAGATAATAGTTAAAAATTTAAAATTCTTACCATATATTTTATTCACTTTCAATAATATGCATACATGAATTATACATATAAATTAAGTATAGTATGCTTCTACTATTTTAATATATTTGAGAGTGTTCATAAGATTGTATATGAATTTATAATTTTTTTTGACTAGATGACATATATCATAAAAATATATATTATTTTAATTTTAGTGAATATTCATTTATGTTTACATAGGGTCTTTAAAGATTTCAATAAAATTTATTCATTAATGCATTTAGCGAGATTATTTATTTACTCCATCGTCCCACCGAAAAAAAATATTCATTTGTCGAAGTTATTCATTTATGAACATTCATTTATTGAGGTTCTATTGTACCATTTAACAATTAATCACCGATTTTGTAGTATATTATACTAAAATTATGATTATTAATTTTTTTTTATAAAAAAATAGATATGTAAGAAATATTATTTTATTTGAAAACATATTTTGTAAAATAATTTTTAGAAAAAAAGTAGAAAAATTATTACAAAATCTAAGCGCTTAATAAACTAGAGTTTTTATATAAAATAACTTTTTAACCACTTTCACTGTAACTTAGCCAACTAGTTAGGAGTACCATTTAACAATTAATCAACAATTTTGTAGTATATTAGGACCATTCCCCGATTTTTCGACCCATTCTGACGCTGTTTAGGCCTCCAAACGGGCTCCTGAAGATTTCGGGAAATTTTCAACGAAAGAATTCGAAGCTAATTTTCAGTGTAAATTCGAACAGGAAATTTCGACCAGGACTTAGTGTAATTTCGAGCAGGATTTTCGACCAGGAACTCGAGCTCAAACAGGTGTGAGGTCGAAGCTATCGACCAGGATTTCTAGGTCTTACCATATATCAGAATGTATTTAGAAGATAATAGTTAAAAATTTAAAATTCTTACCATATATTTTATTCACTTTCAATAATATGCATACATGAATTATACATATAAATTAAGTATAGTATGCTTCTACTATTTTAATATATTTGAGAGTGTTCATAAGATTGTATATGAATTTATAATTTTTTTTGACTAGATGACATATATCATAAAAATATATATTATTTTAATTTTAGTGAATATTCATTTATGTTTACATAGGGTCTTTAAAGATTTCAATAAAATTTATTCATTAATGCATTTAGCGAGATTATTTATTTACTCCATCGTCCCACCGGAAAAAAATATTCATTTGTCGAAGTTATTCATTTATGAACATTCATTTATTGAGGTTCTATTGTACCATTTAACAATTAATCACCGATTTTGTAGTATATTATACTAAAATTATGATTATTAATTTTTTTTTATAAAAAAATAGATATGTAAGAAATATTATTTTATTTGAAAACATATTTTGTAAAATAATTTTTAGAAAAAAAGTAGAAAAATTATTACAAAATCTAAGCGCTTAATAAACTAGAGTTTTTATATAAAATAACTTTTTAACCACTTTCACTGTAACTTAGCCAACTAGTTAGGAGTACCATTTAACAATTAATCAACAATTTTGTAGTATATTAGGACCATTCCCCGATTTTTCGACCCATTCTGACGCTGTTTAGGCCTCCAAACGGGCTCCTGAAGATTTCGGGAAATTTTCAACGAAAGAATTCGAAGCTAATTTTCAGTGTAAATTCGAACAGGAAATTTCGACCAGGACTTAGTGTAATTTCGAGCAGGATTTTCGACCAGGAACTCGAGCTCAAACAGGTGTGAGGTCGAAGCTATCGACCAGGATTTCTAGGTCTTACCATATATCAGAATGTATTTAGAAGATAATAGTTAAAAATTTAAAATTCTTACCATATATTTTATTCACTTTCAATAATATGCATACATGAATTATACATATAAATTAAGTATAGTATGCTTCTACTATTTTAATATATTTGAGAGTGTTCATAAGATTGTATATGAATTTATAATTTTTTTTGACTAGATGACATATATCATAAAAATATATATTATTTTAATTTTAGTGAATATTCATTTATGTTTACATAGGGTCTTTAAAGATTTCAATAAAATTTATTCATTAATGCATTTAGCGAGATTATTTATTTACTCCATCGTCCCACCGGAAAAAAATATTCATTTGTCGAAGTTATTCATTTATGAACATTCATTTATTGAGGTTCTATTGTACCATTTAACAATTAATCACCGATTTTGTAGTATATTATACTAAAATTATGATTATTAATTTTTTTTTATAAAAAAATAGATATGTAAGAAATATTATTTTATTTGAAAACATATTTTGTAAAATAATTTTTAGAAAAAAAGTAGAAAAATTATTACAAAATCTAAGCGCTTAATAAACTAGAGTTTTTATATAAAATAACTTTTTAACCACTTTCACTGTAACTTAGCCAACTAGTTAGGAGTACCATTTAACAATTAATCAACAATTTTGTAGTATATTAGGACCATTCCCCGATTTTTCGACCCATTCTGACGCTGTTTAGGCCTCCAAACGGGCTCCTGAAGATTTCGGGAAATTTTCAACGAAAGAATTCGAAGCTAATTTTCAGTGTAAATTCGAACAGGAAATTTCGACCAGGACTTAGTGTAATTTCGAGCAGGATTTTCGACCAGGAACTCGAGCTCAAACAGGTGTGAGGTCGAAGCTATCGACCAGGATTTCTAGGTCTTACCATATATCAGAATGTATTTAGAAGATAATAGTTAAAAATTTAAAATTCTTACCATATATTTTATTCACTTTCAATAATATGCATACATGAATTATACATATAAATTAAGTATAGTATGCTTCTACTATTTTAATATATTTGAGAGTGTTCATAAGATTGTATATGAATTTATAATTTTTTTTGACTAGATGACATATATCATAAAAATATATATTATTTTAATTTTAGTGAATATTCATTTATGTTTACATAGGGTCTTTAAAGATTTCAATAAAATTTATTCATTAATGCATTTAGCGAGATTATTTATTTACTCCATCGTCCCACCGGAAAAAAATATTCATTTGTCGAAGTTATTCATTTATGAACATTCATTTATTGAGGTTCTATTGTACCATTTAACAATTAATCACCGATTTTGTAGTATATTATACTAAAATTATGATTATTAATTTTTTTTATAAAAAAATAGATATGTAAGAAATATTATTTTATTTGAAAACATATTTTGTAAAATAATTTTTAGAAAAAAAGTAGAAAAATTATTACAAAATCTAAGCGCTTAATAAACTAGAGTTTTTATATAAAATAACTTTTTAACCACTTTCACTGTAACTTAGCCAACTAGTTAGGAGTACCATTTAACAATTAATCAACAATTTTGTAGTATATTAGGACCATTCCCCGATTTTTCGACCCATTCTGACGCTGTTTAGGCCTCCAAACGGGCTCCTGAAGATTTCGGGAAATTTTCAACGAAAGAATTCGAAGCTAATTTTCAGTGTAAATTCGAACAGGAAATTTCGACCAGGACTTAGTGTAATTTCGAGCAGGATTTTCGACCAGGAACTCGAGCTCAAACAGGTGTGAGGTCGAAGCTATCGACCAGGATTTCTAGGTCTTACCATATATCAGAATGTATTTAGAAGATAATAGTTAAAAATTTAAAATTCTTACCATATATTTTATTCACTTTCAATAATATGCATACATGAATTATACATATAAATTAAGTATAGTATGCTTCTACTATTTTAATATATTTGAGAGTGTTCATAAGATTGTATATGAATTTATAATTTTTTTTGACTAGATGACATATATCATAAAAATATATATTATTTTAATTTTAGTGAATATTCATTTATGTTTACATAGGGTCTTTAAAGATTTCAATAAAATTTATTCATTAATGCATTTAGCGAGATTATTTATTTACTCCATCGTCCCACCGGAAAAAAATATTCATTTGTCGAAGTTATTCATTTATGAACATTCATTTATTGAGGTTCTATTGTACCATTTAACAATTAATCACCGATTTTGTAGTATATTATACTAAAATTATGATTATTAATTTTTTTTTATAAAAAAATAGATATGTAAGAAATATTATTTTATTTGAAAACATATTTTGTGTAAAATAATTTTTAGAAAAAAAGTAGAAAAATTATTACAAAATCTAAGCGCTTAATAAACTAGAGTTTTTATATAAAATAACTTTTTAACCACTTTCACTGTAACTTAGCCAACTAGTTAGGAGTACCATTTAACAATTAATCAACAATTTTGTAGTATATTAGGACCATTCCCCGATTTTTCGACCCATTCTGACGCTGTTTAGGCCTCCAAACGGGCTCCTGAAGATTTCGGGAAATTTTCAACGAAAGAATTCGAAGCTAATTTTCAGTGTAAATTCGAACAGGAAATTTCGACCAGGACTTAGTGTAATTTCGAGCAGGATTTTCGACCAGGAACTCGAGCTCAAACAGGTGTGAGGTCGAAGCTATCGACCAGGATTTCTAGGTCTTACCATATATCAGAATGTATTTAGAAGATAATAGTTAAAAATTTAAAATTCTTACCATATATTTTATTCACTTTCAATAATATGCATACATGAATTATACATATAAATTAAGTATAGTATGCTTCTACTATTTTAATATATTTGAGAGTGTTCATAAGATTGTATATGAATTTATAATTTTTTTTGACTAGATGACATATATCATAAAAATATATATTATTTTAATTTTAGTGAATATTCATTTATGTTTACATAGGGTCTTTAAAGATTTCAATAAAATTTATTCATTAATGCATTTAGCGAGATTATTTATTTACTCCATCGTCCCACCGGAAAAAAATATTCATTTGTCGAAGTTATTCATTTATGAACATTCATTTATTGAGGTTCTATTGTACCATTTAACAATTAATCACCGATTTTGTAGTATATTATACTAAAATTATGATTATTAATTTTTTTTTATAAAAAAATAGATATGTAAGAAATATTATTTTATTTGAAAACATATTTTGTAAAATAATTTTTAGAAAAAAAGTAGAAAAATTATTACAAAATCTAAGCGCTTAATAAACTAGAGTTTTTATATAAAATAACTTTTTAACCACTTTCACTGTAACTTAGCCAACTAGTTAGGAGTACCATTTAACAATTAATCAACAATTTTGTAGTATATTAGGACCATTCCCCGATTTTTCGACCCATTCTGACGCTGTTTAGGCCTCCAAACGGGCTCCTGAAGATTTCGGGAAATTTTCAACGAAAGAATTCGAAGCTAATTTTCAGTGTAAATTCGAACAGGAAATTTCGACCAGGACTTAGTGTAATTTCGAGCAGGATTTTCGACCAGGAACTCGAGCTCAAACAGGTGTGAGGTCGAAGCTATCGACCAGGATTTCTAGGTCTTACCATATATCAGAATGTATTTAGAAGATAATAGTTAAAAATTTAAAATTCTTACCATATATTTTATTCACTTTCAATAATATGCATACATGAATTATACATATAAATTAAGTATAGTATGCTTCTACTATTTTAATATATTTGAGAGTGTTCATAAGATTGTATATGAATTTATAATTTTTTTTGACTAGATGACATATATCATAAAAATATATATTATTTTAATTTTAGTGAATATTCATTTATGTTTACATAGGGTCTTTAAAGATTTCAATAAAATTTATTCATTAATGCATTTAGCGAGATTATTTATTTACTCCATCGTCCCACCGGAAAAAAATATTCATTTGTCGAAGTTATTCATTTATGAACATTCATTTATTGAGGTTCTATTGTACCATTTAACAATTAATCACCGATTTTGTAGTATATTATACTAAAATTATGATTATTAATTTTTTTTTATAAAAAAATAGATATGTAAGAAATATTATTTTATTTGAAAACATATTTTGTAAAATAATTTTTAGAAAAAAAGTAGAAAAATTATTACAAAATCTAAGCGCTTAATAAACTAGAGTTTTTATATAAAATAACTTTTTAACCACTTTCACTGTAACTTAGCCAACTAGTTAGGAGTACCATTTAACAATTAATCAACAATTTTGTAGTATATTAGGACCATTCCCCGATTTTTCGACCCATTCTGACGCTGTTTAGGCCTCCAAACGGGCTCCTGAAGATTTCGGGAAATTTTCAACGAAAGAATTCGAAGCTAATTTTCAGTGTAAATTCGAACAGGAAATTTCGACCAGGACTTAGTGTAATTTCGAGCAGGATTTTCGACCAGGAACTCGAGCTCAAACAGGTGTGAGGTCGAAGCTATCGACCAGGATTTCTAGGTCTTACCATATATCAGAATGTATTTAGAAGATAATAGTTAAAAATTTAAAATTCTTACCATATATTTTATTCACTTTCAATAATATGCATACATGAATTATACATATAAATTAAGTATAGTATGCTTCTACTATTTTAATATATTTGAGAGTGTTCATAAGATTGTATATGAATTTATAATTTTTTTTGACTAGATGACATATATCATAAAAATATATATTATTTTAATTTTAGTGAATATTCATTTATGTTTACATAGGGTCTTTAAAGATTTCAATAAAATTTATTCATTAATGCATTTAGCGAGATTATTTATTTACTCCATCGTCCCACCGGAAAAAATATTCATTTGTCGAAGTTATTCATTTATGAACATTCATTTATTGAGGTTCTATTGTACCATTTAACAATTAATCACCGATTTTGTAGTATATTATACTAAAATTATGATTATTAATTTTTTTTTATAAAAAAATAGATATGTAAGAAATATTATTTTATTTGAAAACATATTTTGTAAAATAATTTTTAGAAAAAAAGTAGAAAAATTATTACAAAATCTAAGCGCTTAATAAACTAGAGTTTTTATATAAAATAACTTTTTAACCACTTTCACTGTAACTTAGCCAACTAGTTAGGAGTACCATTTAACAATTAATCAACAATTTTGTAGTATATTAGGACCATTCCCCGATTTTTCGACCCATTCTGACGCTGTTTAGGCCTCCAAACGGGCTCCTGAAGATTTCGGGAAATTTTCAACGAAAGAATTCGAAGCTAATTTTCAGTGTAAATTCGAACAGGAAATTTCGACCAGGACTTAGTGTAATTTCGAGCAGGATTTTCGACCAGGAACTCGAGCTCAAACAGGTGTGAGGTCGAAGCTATCGACCAGGATTTCTAGGTCTTACCATATATC
>JAUIZM010000116.1:0-213166 GCA_030848705.1 Heracleum sosnowskyi
GAAAGACCGGATTAGAGGCAATATAGATAGCCGATTGATTGTCACAGAAAAGCGTAGTAGGAGCAAACTTTGGAAGCCTGAGTTCAGAAAACAAAGAAAGAAGCCAAGAAACTTCACAAGTGACATCAGCCATAGCGCGATATTCGGCCTCGGCTGAAGAACGAGATACAGTAGATTGTTTCTTGCTCCTCCAGCTAATCAAAGACGATCCCAGCATAACCCCATAACCCGTAACTGACCTTCTAGTAAGTTGACAGCATGCCCAGTCGGCATCACAAAAAGCAGTTAAAGTTAGAGAACTCTTCGAAGACAGAAAAAGACCTTGACCACAGGTGCCTTTCAAGTAGCGTAATAGTCTGTACGTAGCTTGGAGATGTATCGGTTTAGGATGAGCCAAGAACTGAGAAAGAGTATGGACTGTGTATGCAATATCAGGGCGAGAGATTGTAAGATAAATCAATCTCCCTACTATTCTGCGATAAAGACTAACATCAGAAATGTCATCGACATCTTGAGCAGTCAAAAGAGAATGATTCTGTTCCAACGGGAGGGCTGAAGGTTTACAATTTAGACACCCAGTATCCTTCAACAAATCTAACGTATACTTGCGTTGATTCAAGTAAATGCCAGAATCAGACCTTGCAATTTCAATCCCCAAAAAATACTTAAGAGCACCCAAATCCTTAACCTTGAACTGAGAACTAAGAAATTTTTTGACTGCTTGTAATTGAGTAACATCATTACCAGCCAAAATCATGTCATCAACATATACGAGTAAGACAGAAATAGAATTGTTGTGATGTAAAACAAACATACTGTTGTCAGAATGAGTCTGAGTGAACCCAAATTTGATCAAGGCAGTAGAGAGCTTGACAAACCATTGTCTAGGTGCTTGACGGAGGCCATATAAAGATTTCTTGAGACGGCAAGCAAGAGGTTGACCTGGATACTTCTGCAAAACCTCAAGAGGAGGAGTATATCCCGGAGGAAGTGTCATATAAACCTTTTCCAGAAGGTCACCATGCAAAAAAGCATTGGTAACATCCAATTGACCAATAGACCATCCCTGACTGGCTGTTAGAGCAAGTAAAACCCGAAACGAAGTCATTTTGGCAACCGGAGCAAACGTTTCAAAGAAATCCAAACCGTGAGTTTGTGTAAAACCCTTGGCAACTAAACGTGCCTTATACCATTCCACAGATCCATCAGGAAGGTATTTAACCTTGTAGATCCATTTACAACCCACCAACCGTTTATTAGGAGGAATAGGAACAACTTCCCAAGTGTCATTAGCCTCTAATGCTGCTAATTCCACTGCCATAGCATGACACCAGTCCTGGTGTTTCACAGCTTGATGAAAAGCATAAGGCTCTGGAATCTTAGAGACTGATGCCAGAAAGCGAGTATAGGTAGGTGTAAAGTGAGTATACTTAACAAAATTGGAAACATGGTAAGACGAGTTAGCCTGTTTAGAAAGACTACTAGGTAAACCTGTATAGTCCTGGAACTTAGCAGGGACAATTTTGGATCGAGTAGGACGAGAAGACCCTTGAACAGGAATCAAAGGAACAGATTGTGGTACTGGTAACTCAATTTGTGGTAACTCAATATGTGGTACTGACACAGGACTGTAAGAAGGAGATGCAGAAGCCACAGGAGACTCAGTAATTAAAGTCTCACCTATATTAACATGATTAGGTAAAGAAACTGAGTTCTCAGTTTCAAATAGCAGAGGATCATCTGTCCAGGTGGATGGATTAGGAAACAATGAGGTAGACTGAGAATGAACCAATTCAGAGAAGGGAAAAACATGTTCATAGAACTTCACATCCCTAGAAACAAATACCTTCTTACTTTCCAAATCTAAAATTTTATACCCCTTTTTACCAAATGGGTAACCAAGAAAGAGTCCTTTAATGGCTCTAGGAGAAAATTTGTCACGAGATTGTGGAAGTACTGTAGCATAACACAGAGAACCAAAAACCCGTAAATGATCAAAGGAAGGAAGTTTATTGAACAAAACCTCATATGGTGTTTTGTTCTGAAGAATTGAAGTAGGTGTGCGATTAATTAGATAAGTAGCAGTGAGGAGACAGTCCCCCCAGAAATGAATTGGTAAATGAGCATGAAACCTAAGGGCTCGAGCAGAATTCAACAAATGTCGATGTTTACGTTCTACTTTACCGTTTTGTTGTGGTGTGTAAACACAACTAGTTTGGTGAATAATACCTAATGATGACAAAAGGGTTTGAAGTTTTGTGTTTACAAATTCTGATCCATTATCAGATCTAAGTATTTGAACAGAGGTGTGAAATTGATTTTTAACATATAGAAGAAACTGATGAAGGACAGCAAACACTTGAGATTTAGCAGATAAAAGAAACGTCCACGTAGTACGAGACATGTCTTCAACTATAGTTAAGAAATAAGAACAATTATTATGAGTTTTTACATGATAAGGGCCCCAAAGGTCTACATGTACTAACTCAAATAGAGATGAACAAACAGAAACACTAGAAGGAAAACATTGTCTTGTTTGTTTAGCTACATGACAGCTATCACAAACAGAATTAAGAGACTGATTACAAGGAAGATTCAAATGTTGTAAGACATGGGCTGGCACATGACCAAGCCTAGCATGCCAGACATCTGCAGAAACAGTAACACAACTAAGTGATTGACACAGGGAAGAGGCAACAGCTGAAGATGAACAGGAAGATTGACTCGAGAAGAGATATAAACCATCATGTAATCTACCAATCTCTAACTCCTTCCTCCATGAATGGTCCTGAAGAAAGCAATTGGAGGAAGTAAAAGAGACAGTGTGAGTTGTATTTAGTAATAATTTTGGTATAGACAACAAGTTATACGCAAAGGTGGGAACACACAGAACTTGATGTAGAGTAATAAAAGAATTTAGCTTGACATTGCCAATATGAGTGACAACAGCTTGTTGACCATTAGGTAGAAAAAGGACAGTGTTACTAGGTGTAGGATTATCAAGATGATGTAAGTTGTGTGTAATGTGATCAGTGGCGCCTGAATCAAGAATCCACTGTTGTTTCAAAGTAGTAGAAACAGACTGAATTGAGTGATGAAATGTACCTGCAAACTGAACAGAATTGGCATTTGCACTACCAGGCCAAAAAGCTTGAGTATCATTGGAAGGAACATCCATGACCGGAGATAAGTGCATAGAACTCTGAATCCTCTGTACAAGCTGGTTATACTGATCCTCAGACAAACCACAAGATGATGTAGGGGACACTACAGATGTGCTTGCATTAGAAGAATCCACAGAGTGAGTAGAGGCATTGACTGCAGTGACCTGTGCTGCTGAACTGGTTCTAGTAGTAGCAAGTTTAGGCTTTGGTTTAGGCTTGCCATATAGCTTATGCCAAGGAGGATAACCCAGAAGACAAAAACATTTGTCCTTTGAATGACCAGTAAGATGACAATATTCACAAACGATAGAGGAGTCCTTTTTGAAAGTCTGGGACGAAGGAGTTGAAGTAGGAAGACTTCTAAAACTAGGCCGCCCCAAATTCTTGACAGACATAGCAATGTTTCCAGAATTCATACCACTTACATTGTGAACTTCCCTTTGATTTTCCTCTTGTAATAGGAGTGAATAACATTGACTCAGAGTCGGTAAAGGAGTCATTAACAAGATCTGACCACGAATAGCTGTATAGTGATCTCCCAATCCCATAAGAAACTGTGTGAGGTGTGTAGTTTGTTCATATCCAACCAGTTTACTGTTAATATCACACTCACACTTGTTGCAGACACATTTAGGCTTAGTAACCAAGCAATCAAGTTCTTCAACCAAAGTTCTGTGTTTAGTAAAATAAGAGGCAATTGACAAATTTCCTTGTGTTAACTGCGACACCTCCTTTTGAAGATGAAATACACGAGGCATATTGCTCTGCGCATATCTAACAGCAAGATCATCCCATATTACCTTTGCAGAACTCAAATAAACCACACTATTACGGATCTCCACAGATACTGAGTTAAGTAACCACGATGTCACCATATGATTGCATCTAATCCAATACTGAACAAGCGAACCAACACCAGCAGGTTTAAGACAAGTTCCGTCGACAAAACCGAACTTCATTTTTGAAGATAAAGCAATCTCCATAGATCTACTCCATTGAGAGTAATTAGACTCATTCAATACCAAATTAATCAACGTCATACCAGGATTATCAGATGGATGTATATAGTAAGGATGATTAATGTCAATTATAGTTGTAGTAGCAGTAGTAGATGTAGAACCAGTCATCGCAGATGAATAAGATTGATGTGTAGCCATGGCGATTATAAACCCTAGAACTTACTCAAACAAAGTGCAATTGAACACAATTAAAGAGAGAAAGTCCAGAGAAAACATACACAATTGAGACAAAACTAAGAAATCGAAACTGCAATGAAGAACACCAAGGCGCTGATTGATCCGAAGAAGACAAATCTTGAAGAAGAAGACAAAGCTTGAAGCGTAGCATCAATGGCGGAATTAACGATCGTTACATGATGCTCTGATACCATGTCAAATTGTATTCAACTCATAATCTGAAATTACTCAACAAGTTTACAATGACTGTATATATATAACAGATGTGTATCTCTACATATATTGTAACTAACTATCTTTTTCTAACAATATATGTAAAGCTCCTTTTATATCCAGTTGTATATTCTCTATGTTGACTCTGACTTTGATTGTGCTGATGTGGCACACTCATTAGTCTCCTCACTAACAACAGCTTCAGTAGAATTGCTAATTCTGAAGGTATGTTGGAACAATTTAGTCCCATTGCTGATTCAAACACAAGGGATCTTGATTTATGGGTAAGCAATCACGTTAATAATATTTTTATCTAAACCATCTGTGTTATTAATATCGATGCTCTATTTTAAATATTGTAATGTTCTCTTTCACCATATATGAGTTTGTGCATAGGACGGGCTGGGGGACAAAGAGTTCGGAGGAATTATTAGGTCTTGATAAGTTTGTAGAAGGGGGTTGAATACAAACGGTACTGTTTTCTCGAATTTGTTCGGTTAGTGATATAACAATTCAAGAACAAATAAATGCGGAATTAAATGCAACAAGATTCAAGTTAAATATGACTTATATTAAACTTGAAGGGTGTTACAAATACAGTACATATGACAAGGTTTGAATCTCAAACTATTTAAAACAAATCTAGAATAAATTCGACATGAATTTATCTATTTTTGTAATAAAAAGATCGAATACTAAAAAGTAGTTCGAGATCAATTCTAGAAATAATGATCTGCTAGATAATCAAACAAGTACAAGTAAATAACTTCTAGTGGTTTGGATATAACATTTACTGCTAGAAATTAAATGCTTGATGATCTTGAAGCTCGGCAGTTGGTTTGTTTGTTTAAGCAGAAGATAGATGATACTTGTGTTTTTCTGTCTTAATCTTGTACAACTGCTTTCTGTCTTAATCTTGTTGATTATGTACGCAATTTGCTTTAACTAGCATGATTATCCACCTTTTATATTGTCATGACTTTCGGCATGACAATCAAAAGAGTTGGCATGACTGTCCAGTAAGCTTGACATGACAATCCAGTAAGTTTGGCATGACAATCGACATGATTGTCTTTAACACTAGCATGATTGTCTTTAACACTGGCATGACTTTCGGCTTGGATAGTCATTTCAGTTCATTTTGATAGTCATTTCAACTATATTAATTCTAAATTAATTAAATTATCAATTAATTTAAGGAATAAATTAATTCTGATTGAATTAATTTATTGAATAAATTAACTAACTATTTTAATTAATTAAGAGAGAATTAATACATTTCCTTTATAGCAGAAACAATTCTTGAACCACTGAGATTAATGATGAACTTCCACTGTATTGTGTTGACACTCGATGTACTGTCTGGTTCATGAGTGACTAACTGCAATTACGGTTCTTCATCTTTTGACTTTAAGCGGTGGTTCTTTTTCTTTTCCCTTTATCAAACACTGTAACCTGTACACTTGATGTCACACTGTAGAAATCTCTGTCAATTTAATAGATCCACTTTCTTGAATACTTCACTGAGGCTTGATCAAATAAATGAATTTCTTTCAATGTAAAATTAATTCAAGTCTGTAGATTGACTTTAAATCTTCATTTTTTTGACTGATGTTACCTTATGAGATTCCTGTGACAATTGAATTATTATTTACTTATTACATTTTTGTTTAAGTTGAATCGAATCCTCGATGTTTACAAATAGACCTATACATAAGCCTTTCAATCTCCCCCCCTATTTGTCTGTTAGAGAATAATAACCAAATATCTAGAGGATAACTCAACTAATTAAATAAGAAAAAAATAAGTCTTTAAGAAAAAAAATACCTATTTGGGTTTCAGTTTCATACAATCAATTAAAGTCTGATCCATTTCCTAGTAAATTGGAGAACCTTAAAGTGGTCCTGTATATCGTATGAAGTCTGATGTTTTACAGCCTTTTACATGTTTGATTAAGAGTCACAGTCATCTTTTAAAACTGTATGTTTTAAATTTTTGAGTTTAGATATAACTTTACACCCTGGAAGAAGAGGCCATATTGTATATCACTTCTGGGGCATGAGGGTCCATTAAATTATATATTATTTGAAACTTAATGTTGGTCACTTTTTTGAATAATTTGATTTAATTATATTACAGAACTGTACAGGGATCTTTCAATGTGATGGCCAGGCGAGAAAAGGTAATTGGTCCGTCTCATTCCAGATTTTTGGCTAGATTTTGTATCGATTTGCAATAAAAACTATAACACTAAAAAATAATTTAATCATAATGGTGTTGAAATTTCAGATTTAATTCTATATTGCACATCTTATTATGTTATATCTTATAATATGATTTCAGATTGTCGAGTATGAATAAAATGTATATGAGTTCTTTTCCTTTGTGATGTAGGTCATGCATATCATCTTTTACATACACATACATTACAAGAGCTAGCTGCCTCAATTCTTGTGGAATCTTAGGTGTTTGGAGTTTGAAATGTTTCTGAAGAGAAACTTGAACCTGTGACCTGTTAACAGGTGGATGTAGAGGACAACATTTGGTACAGTAATGTGTTTAGTTTCGTTAAACCACTTAGCATTCTTAAATTCTAACTTGGTGTAGTGTTTTACTTTGTTAAATTTTTTTTCTCCATGTAAATTTCTAGAATTTTTATAATTTCTTTCCTTAACTTTTTGTAGCAGAATTATAAATGTAAAAATTATGGTGAAAATTATGAGTTAAAATGGAGGTTCGTGCCTTGCACGGACTTTTACGCTAGTTATACTAATTTGACAAAATAATAGTTATGGGAAATATTGATTCGAAAAATTTGATTAATCAAAGATGATCATCTAAATTTTTTGCGAAGAGAAATTGTGCGTTGGAGTACTATAACTTTTACATATTATTTATAATATGTGCCACCTAAATATTTTAGCTAAGAATTCTGGCACATTAGAGACGCTCTAACTATTATACATTGACATATGTTGTAAGAGAATATACTGCCTATTATAGTTGGTTAAAATTTTTGTTAAAAGGAAATAATTAAAATTTTACAGAGGGGAACCGTGAGAACTCCAATAAGTTTAATTATATAGTGACTGGGTATAATTTTTGTTAAGGGAAATTTTTATTCAACAAATATAGTTAATGGAAGATAATTGTCTATAAATTTTGATGAAGGTAAATTATAAGGGTTTTGATGCATTGGGGTTCAAATTTTTTAACAAATTATCTATAAAATGTGCTACTTAGATATTGTAAGATTTTTATTTTTTTTCTTTTTTGCACTAATATGTTTTTTCAAAATATTTTTTTGCAAAAATATAAAATTTTAAATTTTGTCCACAACCATGCAAATGTGCTACCAAATGCAATGCAACTCGATACAACGATATGCAATCTCAAATGCAATCAAGAGTAATTTCGGATATACAATTTTATTAATATGGTCATGTGTGATATATGTTAATCCAGTTACAGTTTCAAGTAAAGGGACATGGTTGCAGGGGAAGTGCTCTTCCTTTAGGCCACTTACAAATCTTTTATCTCCACTTCTTTTCTGTGAAGCTAGGCTTGTTAATGATAGGGAAGGCTGAATGAGTTACGGTTAAATCAATAGTGATTTTATTGATTTATTCGTTTTAGGAGCACAATGTAGTTCTTGTTTTAAACCTTGCCAAAAAAATGATAAAATGTTATTATTATTAGTTTAGAGCATCTTCAATGGGTCAAATCCTTAGCTAAAAGTCTAGTTGGCATGCCTTAAATAAAAATTATATATAATCTTCAAAATTTTCATCACTCCAATGGGACATTCCTGTTATCTATAATTTTAGCCAACCCCTTTTCGTTGACTATTTTTGTTGAACCTCTAGAGACCTGTAGGAAATCTCCACATTATCTGTTACCATATTTAAATATTGTATTCTATTTTTAAGAACTTAAAATAATAATAACATACCATTTTTAAAATATAGCCAACCATTATAGTCAATCACTTTAGGGTACAAGACCTTACCGATTCATTAAATTTTAGCCAACTATTATTTAATGTCATTATAGACAACCAATTTAGCTAACGTCATTGTAGATGCTATTAGGCCTTTTTTGTACAGAAATTAAGTTCGAACTTTTACTAGTAATAATAACACTTTTGGATGGATTTGCAGATAAGATCTTCGGAGAAAATCGACTAAAATGCATTACCAACTAATTGAAATGGTAGGATACAAAACCGAAATATGAAATCATACATGTAACTCAATATTGTTCTTTTCCTTTCTAATTTTTTTATCCGATCTTATTCGATACGAAAAGAGGAAGCTATGGAGAGGAGCTACTTATACAGTAGCAACGAAGAGGAGATCCAGGACTAGGCGCCTTACAAACTCCACCCTGCGGAAACTGGATACTCTTGCAATGTGCATTACAATCAGAAACACTCGAGCATGGCCCCTGATCAACCAACCAAGTCGCAGCTACTCGGCCTGTGCCACACAAATCATAGATGTTAATAAAAAATGTATATCAGTGTTAAGTAAATAGTCCCTAACATGATCTTTTACTCTCTAACACCCCCAATCAATTACCAATATACTAATACCAACAAATATTTAAATTGAAGTGGAAGGACCTGAAACCAAGTCTCTCCCTAAACCGAGCTCTTTTGCATGTTAGGCTATGATTTACACAAAAGTAAAATATTTTTACCTGTATTGATAGTCAAAGCAATGAAAAAGAAGGTAATGAATATGCTCCTAATAACAGAAGAGATGTTCTTCCTAGCCATTGTATCTAAGTTTTTTCTTTTTCTCTTCTGTAACAGGATGATCTTTGTGCTCTGTTGTTTGTAATTTCTTGTTTGTTCGAATCCTTTTTATAGGGACAATGGGAGTAATATATTAGATATTTGATATCTCTCAAAATCTCTCAAAATCTCTTACATTTAATTTTAATGTTTCTATTATCTTTCAATAAAATTTGATCAAATGAAGCTTTTACGCACAAACTCGAATTGGAATGGATCCAAATTTATCTTCT
Source organism: Heracleum sosnowskyi (assembly GCA_030848705.1). Taxonomy (NCBI): domain Eukaryota; kingdom Viridiplantae; phylum Streptophyta; class Magnoliopsida; order Apiales; family Apiaceae; genus Heracleum; species Heracleum sosnowskyi. Next base: position 9,605 of record JAUIZM010000116.1, read on the forward strand.
TTTAATTAAATAATATGATCTGATTCTGTATTTGACACATATAAGATATTTAAGTATTTATGGGATTTTTTTCCATCCATTTTTTTTATATTTAAGTATTTATGGGATTCTCTATTCAATTACATATTTTTTATATTTTATAATTGAGGAGGTGAACCGAGGGATGAAAATGGCATGGGCTTCAAAGTGAAGCATAACTGAAAGCATCTCCAACCATATAATAGCATGGTCAAAATTTTTACCTAAAATCTTATCTGCCATGTCATAAATGAAATTTATAGAGATTATGTAAAAAAATTACAACTCCAAAAACACAAAATCCTTGGCAAAAAATTTAACCAAATCCCAATAGATGGGCTATATTTGTTGAACTTACAGAGACCTGTACATTAATTATACATCATCTCTTGTATTAAAATTAGATATTATATTTATAACAACTTGAAATAACTAAAACATACTATTTTTAAAATATATTCAAATATTATAGTCAACTCCATTTCTTCACCGCGGGCTCTCGCATCATTTTCTTGAAAAGATAATATATCACCGCAGTACAAAGCACAAAACCCGGTTAAACAAATTTTACATAATAAATATTTATATTATTTTATATTATTTTAGCAAACAGAAATGCTCTAAAACAATTAGCTAAAAATGTATATAACTTGCCATAAATAAAAATCTATCTATTATATCTATTATATATATAATAGAGCAACTAGGGGGTTTAGTGAAACAATTTAATCATCTTGAAATTACTAAATTACCCCTCTTATATTATATTAATGATAAAAAATTTGTTCTCAATGGGAATTGAACCTAGGACCTAGGTGTGACAAATGTGTACATATGTATCCACTACACCATGCCAACACTTGAATAACTACTTAAAAATTATTAACCTCATATTCACGAAAATCACTTGTTCTATGTTTTTTAATATTTTTTGAAAGTAGTACCAATAATCTTTATAATACAAATTCGATATTAACATCTGCCACTACTACAATATTGAATTTTTTTAATGTCAACCAAATATCACTTGCTATATTTTTCTTTAATATTTAATTTAAAATTTAAAACTATCAACATATTTACTCCTTTCTAATTATATTCTCATATGTAATAAGCATAAAACGAATTTTATCTATTATTTTACATTTAAATCTTTTTCATTATTAGACATTAACAACTTATAATTGCAGATCCATTTTTTAAATTTTCGTCTTCAATAAATAATATTTATATGTTGATTATTTTCGAAAACTACATTATTAGTCTATAAAGTATTGAACCTGAAAACTGGAAATTTTTTTTCTCTTTGTATACTAATCAAAAAATTTTTGTAGCAGAATTTTAGAAGAAAGTTGAGGTTGTCATCATACGACTAAATCAAATATAAACTAATATTTGTTTAAAATTTTCGAATATTTATTTTAAAATATTAAATTATTTGTGTCAAGTGGTAATTGTAAGGAGCGAGTAACTTATCAAGAATCAATTTATCGACTTTTTGAGAGATATAAGTAATAGTTTTCTAAAATAAAGTATATCCACAATTGTACAATTATTGAATTCAATATGTCTGCTATTAAGTTTAAACTCGGATGTAGATTACAATTATCAAATGTTTATATATATATAAGCATAACACTTCAACAAAGCAGGGGATCGTTTACTTCATAACAATACTAATGTCAATATTAACTATCATATAATTGATTTATTGCACATTTAACGTTTACATATACGATATATTTTGAAAAAAGGAATAAAAAATGTATTCATATCTAGAGCATGCCCGTACGTAGGACTAAAAACATAATTCTAATGGCAGTGTTTAAACAATATCTGCATAAACTTGCCGTTTATCACTAAATGGATCTTGCCAAACCAGTATATAAAGTATTGAATCTGAAAACTAGAAAAGATTTTTCTCTTTGTATACTAATAAAAAAGTTTTTGCAAGAGGCTTTTACAAGAAAGTTGAGGTTGTCATCGTACTACATCAAATATAAACTAACATCGGTTTAATTTTTTTGAATATTTATGATAAAATATTAAAAGTATTGAATTCTTAATTGAATAATAAGACATGTCATTGCTATGCTGCTGGTGTATCCATTGTGCTCCTTCGATCAAGTTCGGTACATACAGTGTGCAGTTATGCCAAAAAAACTGAGTATGACATCGCAGTCGAACAAAGAGAGATTCATGTGACTACTTGCGTTCTTTATTATTCAGCAGTGTATTTGGCTTGTATTATATGGTGAATTCTTAATTCTTGCAGAGGCCGTGATTTTAGCACTGTATTTAATGAGGAAAATAGTGATCTGTTGTGATCAGGTATAAAGAACTTCTGGTATTTTTAAAATTTGCTGTTACTTAAAAGTGTTAAATTATCACTAAAAAAATGAAAATATTCTATGTTATTCCCAGAACAATGAAACCTAGATTGTAGAAGGGGGGTTGAATACAATCTAGTTAATTTTACAAAAAAATTTCAAACTTTTACAGTATGAATATATGTGTTGGTAAATTAACTAAGAATTGAGACAAGACATGAACATAAATGAATTCTTCGAGTTAAAAAGTAATGCAGGAGACAAGCAGACTTTTTAAACTTTTCAGGTGGGTTTCTCGGAAAAAGCCCACCCGAGGTGTATATTGAAGAATTCTCTGGTTTTGTTTTTCAACAAACTCCAGCTGCTTACACAGATGATGGAAGAGAGCCTAAGTGTTTTTACTTTCAGCTTTGTGCTCTCTCCACATGCATTTCTATGCTACTCCACACAGTCTTATATACATCGACTGTGTGTTACAAACAAAACCTATAACATAATAAAATATTACATTTTGGTTCTGCTTGATCACATGCTCGTCTCAGAAACTATCCTATTCGGGAAATGCCTTGGCTGGCATCACAGATAAACTTGTATAATCCCAAATGGTGATTTCTGATTGAGTGTGTTGCTCTCTTCAAAAATTACTAAGTCCATACAATTGACCTAGCTTCCAAGCCCATGTGACATCTGCATGAAAGAGACCTCTCCTTGGTTACCCGACTGTCAAGTCACTGTCCTGCTCACTTATCTCCTCAGAACTTCTTTGCATGAGCCTTTCGTACCTTATTTACTTACCATTCTGAAGAGGATGTTTGATAAACAGCTTGGTACTGATGTCTTCTTCACGAGTCACACTTGGATCAAAAGGTATTTCCACTGTACTGTCCAACACAGAATCCCTTTAGAGAAAATCTTTGAAGAACCTGATCTTAGCACAGTAGATTAAGAGATTTGCAAGGCTGATGTTCCACTCATTTCTTTAACCATGACTTTAACTCAAGGAGAAAGATTGGATGTCTAGGAAGTAGACATGCAGATTTGTAGGAGCTGGAAGATCTTGCCTTGATCCAAGTGAACACCTTATTCCTTTAATCCAATAACTGTCTTCAGGAGGACTTTCTTCTGGATTTTTGGAATAAGATTCTTATGGTAGGTGCAGGTCTTGAAGATGTAAGAATTTTCTCATCAGCATGATTACGTGAGGTTGATATTTAACTCAGAGAAACTCCCCCTAAGATCATTGGGGTGATAACTCAGAGTTGTGATCCACCTACGGATGCTTCACTTTTGCTTCCTACGGATGCTCCATTCTGGCTTCCTACGGATGCTTCATTCTGGCTTCCTACAGATGCTCCAATTGGCTTCCTACAGATGCTCCATTTTGGCTTCCAATCAGATGCTCCACTTATCCTTTTCATAGATGACTCATTTGGACTTGAATCATTCATTGTCTAGGCAAACACTCATGGAGATACTGATCCATCCACATAATCATCATCTTCTTCAGACCAAAACCACCTTCCACTTCAAACTTAAATATGAGAATTCCAGAAAATCTCTCATCAATAAGCTTGATTTATCTGGCATCATTAGAAACAACCTGTATAGACTCCATAACAGTGTTGATTCATTGACTTAAAGCCTTGTGGGCTTTTCTAGCTACATGCACTCTTTATGAGTTGCACACCCATCCTGGGTTTCCGAGTAGATAAAAGATCCGATCTTTGACATGATGTCTTCTTGAAGTTGCAGAAGTAGATTAACACTTTCTGAGAAATGCTCTCCCTGAGCAGATGTTCCATACAGAAAACCCTTCAGGAAAGAACATAAGATACCATGGATGGCTGCTTACTTTCCACTACACTTGAATGTCATCTCTTATGAAAGACAGTCAGAAAAACATGTAGAAGAAACCACCATTCTCATCTACACCTCTACTTCCTCTTAGCAAAGATCTTTTCTTCCACTCATGAATTACTTTGAGAACATTTATCTAGATGTCAATTAAACTTAACAATTGTGATATGTTAAGTATTCGATCATGGACTTGATGTTTTTCAAGTAATTTCCCACACAGATTCCCTTATCTCCTTTAGCTAAGATTCTATTACTTCTTTGGCTAAGGAATGTGAAAAGAGAAAACTTTTGGCTACATTTATTCACACAATTTGATGATTCCTCCTTCAGGTGCTTGAGTGGTCAAGAAAACATTATGGCTGCAATAAGTAGCACCAGCCACAACTTTCCAGAGCTCAAATAGTTATCCTGATTTTCCAAGCAAAGTCTCTGCAGATATTGTCGTTTGTTTCATAAGATCTCTTCATACTGAATTCTTGAGCTAAATTCTTTGGCGAGATTTCATGTGCAGTGGCTGAAGGAGTTTATCAAACGTATAATCTGTCCAGTTCTTGATAGAGGTCTTCTATTGCTTCCCTTAATGGCATGCATCCTTTAACCCATCTTTGGAAAAACTTGGGGTTCCTCTAATCAAGACTCAGACAGCTTCTTATTCACTGGCTACAATTATCCTGATTTTGACTTGTCACAAAGAGGTCAAGACAAGCAATCCTCCAAGGCAGTAAACAAATCAGCTACATACACTTTTCTATCAAGTGTCCAGTGATTACCACTTCATTGTCTTTCTATTGATGGACAATGCAGGCTACTTATACAAAGTTTCTTTTGTCACATGCTTGATAGATACATTGCAAGATATGCTCATATCCATCAACTAGTGCTTCAACCCTAAATGATGACATTGTTTGCCAAAGTCATGCTTCATTACTTAATCATGACTACAAATGTCATCTCTACTTATCAATAGAGGGGCTACTTTCCTCTGAGCAATTAGTGAGCAGGACAGAAACTCTAGCAGGAAACTAAAGCTCCTGTATCTTCCTCCTGCACACTTTCAAAACCGAATCAAGCAATCTTAGGTACCCAAGTTTCCTTGAGCTTTGGCTTTTTAGCTTTTATGACTGTCATCTTCTCTTTCTGAGCTTTGAGCTTCAAAGGATTCGAGCCATTCTCATCCCTTGGTTCTGACATTGAGAGATTATCATTCACATGTTGCTCAAGAATATCAAAATTTGATGCTCGGCAAGGAAATGTTTGAGCATACAGATCATTCAAGTCAGGCATGCTCCATGACATTTGAGGCATATTGAATTCATACCAATATGGATGAGGAACAAATGACATGTTAGCATATCTTGTTGAATCTCGAGCATTGTGAGCAAAAATGTGATGCATGACAGGCATATCAGTCATAGGCAGTTGAGTAGATCTTGTATGAACAAATCTGCAAGAAGTATACAAGTGATTAACTCTACCACATCGAATGCAGGGCCTTCTGGAAGTACTTTCTTCTGATGGGTAGCTGCTACTACAGTCAATCATTGTTGTTTCATTCAAGCTTTCCTCTTCATCTACATCTGACTCTTCTTCCTTGATGGTTTTGCTTCTTAGTGTTTGAATCTGGTTCTTGAAACTTGGTCCAACCATATTGCTCAGTTTATCTAGAGTCTGATTACTCCTAAATGGTTTTACCATCTTTGGAGCAGTCTCCACATCCTCTAGCTTCTTGTTATTGCACTTCCAGGTCTCTTTACAAAATGTGTCCATTCCTTGAGATTTGATAATGTTGGACACAATGTAACTGGAGTTATTCCATCTTGCAATAACCTCTTGTTCCTTTCTCAGCTGCTCTTTCAAAACCACTTCTCTTTTTAAGACAACCTCAAGTTCATGTTTAGCATTCATGTATTCAACAAGTGTTTCTTTAAACTCAGAGGCTTGAGTTTCCAACATAGCATTTATCTCACTAAGCATAACATTAGTTGCTTTGAGTCTGACATTTTCTTCAATGAGATTGTTAAAGGAAATACGCACAACATGTAATTCATCAAATAAACTCATTGCAGTGCTGCAACATACTTCTTTAACATGTTTAGTTGGCTTCTCAGAAAATACCTGATTTCTGGTTGAAATTGCTTCTTGATTTTCATAGGATGTGGGTACAAGGTTGATAGATTCCTCTGTTGATGTTGAACAACCCTCTTCAGTTGAAACCCTTCGCTCAAAAAGGACTTCATCTTCCAGTGCCATTCCTTCCTTGCCCTTGTCTGTTGTGGTTCTGATACATTCACAGATCTTCAGTTTGAATGTTGAGCTTGCTGCTTCTGTTCTCTCCTCTTCTTTCAAATTTTGGTTGGAGATGACCACATCTCTTGTTTTCGTCTCCCCTTCTTTACTGATAATCTTTGCATCCTGCATAGCCTCAAGATTTGAGCATTCAAGAGTGCTTAACAGGCTGCTAAGATTTAGATCCTTGGATTCAGGGGTATTTTTGATAGATACAGAGATATGCTTCCATTTTCTGGGTAGAGAGTTTGCAAACACCAACTTTGAGTCCTTGTTTGACAACTCATTCCCAGCTTCTTCATTGTCACCTCTTTCCATGGTTGTAGTTGCTTTTGATCTTTAAACTTCTTGTGTGTTAGAAGCTTGCTCTGATACCAATTGTTATTCCCAGCACAATGCAACCTAGATTGTAGAAGGGGGGGGGGTTGAATACAATCTAGTTAATTTTACAAAACTTTTTCAAACTTTTACAGTATGAATATATGTGTTGGTAAATTAACTAAGAATTGAGACAAGCCATGAACATAAATGAATTCTTCGAGTTAAAAAGTAATGCAGGAGACAAGCAGACTTTTTAAACTTTTCAGGTGGGTTTCTCGGAAAGAGCCCACCTGAGGTGTATATTGAAGAATTCTATGGTTTTGTTTTTCAACAAACTCCAGCTGCTTACACAGATGATGGAAGAGAGCCTAAGTGTTTTTACTTTCAGCTTTGTGCTCTCTCCACATGCATTTCTATGCTACTCCACACAGTCTTATATACATCGACTGTGTGTTACAAACAAAACCTATAACATAATAAAATATTACATTTTGGTTCTGCTTGATCACATGCTCGTCTCAGAAACTATCCTATTCGGGAAATGCCTTGGCTGGCATCACAGATAAACTTGTATAATCCCAAATGGTGCTTTCTGATTGAGTGTGCTGCTCTCTTCAAAAATTACTAAGACCGTACAATTGACCTAACTTCCAAGCCCATGTGACATCTGCATGAAACAGACCTCTCCTTGGTTACCCGACTTTCAAGTCACTATCAGCTGAGATAAGTGAACATGTAGTACTACAAAAAGGTCTTCATGCTTGTCAAGCCTTTCCTTTGTGTCCAGTTAGAAGTTAAACTTCTAGGTAGCTGCCTTAACTCTTATTTATCCATCGAGACACAAAAGACAATAGATGACTTCACATTTCACTTGTAGGAATTTGAGCCTTCGAATATTTACAATTTTGACTCCCTATTCCATACATCTTTTGTGTCGTTATCCAGCATCTTTTAGTCACGGGTGTGTAATGATGATCTCTGAGACTGTCCTCCATTCAACCTGCTAAATAAAGGAAACCTTCAAAAGATTCCGTTACATAGATTTGTTTTCCATGTTGAATGAGATGAACATCAGTAGGCGTATTAATTCCATATCCGTAGACTACCATTTTACGTCAAATATCCGTAGAAAGGTAATCTCAGAATATCCGTAGAAGTAATATTCCATAACTGTATCCATAGATGAGACATGACATCCTTGACTGCATCCATAGATAGACCATGACCTCCTTAACTGCATCCATAGATAAAACATGACATCCTTAGCTGTATCTGATGATCAACTTCCTTCAGCTTTTATCCGTAGATATGATGTCATCAGCTTTTCTCCGTAGATGGGATAAGATGTCCTCGGCTTCTATCCGTTGATGAGATAAGATGTCCTCAGCTTCTATCCGTTGATGGCATATGATGTTTTCAGCTTGTATCCATAGATGAAATAAGATTTCATAGTATGATCCATAGAATGGATACACTTAGCTTCATCTTTAGATAAAACATCTTGTCATCTTTATTGATTCACCATTACTGAGTTGAATAGGCAGACTTACCACTGAAACACTTGGTGCTTGATTAGACGTCCGTTGGCTTGCTTCTGAATTGCTTCCTAACTTGATGACATAATATCCTCAATTCATTTGATGTGGCTTTTAGACCTTGGATAGATAAGATGCCTTCTAGTTAGCTTCCTGATTTATCAGCTTCTGTGAACTAGCTTTCTAACAATCAGCTTCAGTGTCAAGATCAAATTCTTGTCTTGAGCATTTTGTTATCATCATTTCAAATGGGTCAACCCTAATATTCTATTTGTAGTGTGAAAGTGAATTCAGATGTTTAAAGGAACACAACATTGCTGACTTAAAGGTATCAAAACCTATGTTCTGTTTACTTCAAGTTTCTACTTTTAAGCTTATTTAATTTAAGTGGATTTTTCGAGTTAATGTGAAAATTATAACCTTTTTGCAGGAGTTACCAACATAAAAATAGTTTAACTGCGCAGGGTGCAGTAACATTTACTCTGCTTTGGATAACATGGTAGCTGTAGCTGGCACAAATTGTCTGATTATTTGATGAACCTCATTAAGAAAAAGCACGAGGAGAAAAGCTCACAGGGTTTTGGTGATCTTGATATAAAATGGATGCACCTCTGTGGGAAAATGGTGTTCGATGAATCTAGGGGTTTGTTTTCAGTTCTGTGTCTATCTTTCATGTAACTAATTATGTTTCTCTCTCTGATTCTTGATTTTTTTTAAAACATCTCCTGGTCATTATGATCATCGCTTGAGACAGCTTCAGTAGAATTGCCAATTCTGAAGGTATGTAGGAACAATTTAGTCCCATTGTTGATTCAAACACAAGGGATCTTGATTTATGGGTAAGCTATCATGTTAATAATATTTTTATCTAAACCATCAGTGTTATTGATAAGTGGACATTTTATTCACTTAGAACGTTTCCGTATGGCTTAAAACGATTGTTTGTACTCGAGTTGTGGTATTTTTGATCTCTTTTAAGGGTATTGTGCAGGAATATCTATCACAGGTGTAATGGGAATGAAGCGGAGCAATCGGAATGCAATTTGGAGCTAAAACGAAGAAAATGGAAAAATTCGTCTTCCTGGACAGAAGGCACGGCGCGGCAGCGCCGTGTTTGAGCTTGCCTATGGCGCGACAGCGCCGCATGAAAATGGAACAGTAAATCTATGGCGCGGCAGCGCCGCTCTCCTATGTAACTGTGGCGCGGCAGCGCCAGACATTCTGACGAAATTTCCTGTTTTGAACCCGATTTGCTGATTTTTCGAGTTGAAGTCAAATTACAATTCCGTACGACTTATTTGCACCTGGAGGCCTATATAAAGAGAAGAAAACCCTAGAGAACAAGAGAGACACATACCACATATTATATACGGAGTTTTAAAGCACGAAGAAGCAAGGAAGAAGATAGTTTTCAATTTATTCTTGTATTCTTTCTAGCTTGTGGATGCTTGGTTTGGGTGTATTCTTTAGAACCTTTGATAATTATTCCAATATTGATTCGTTTTCTTCAATCATGTTTACATTAGAACCCATGGTGTCGATTAGTTTGATTATGAACTAATTCGTTGTCATGAGGTTTTAGCGGATTTATTCATGAAGTTTATTTGTTGAATTTTCTTGATGCCTATAGTGTGATTGATGCGATATCCTATCATGGTTGTTTTAATTCGTTATAGGAGAGTAGCTAACTCCTGTAATTGTGTGTTAATTCTTATTGAAGCGAAAGTGGATTTAAGAGTTTAGAACTTGCCATGCTAGCATAGGTTTATGCGTGAGAATATCATTCATAATTAGTGTCGTAACTCTAACCGTTTTATGACGACTATGTGATCAATTGAATGCTTGTACTTCAACCATTATGTTTTCAATCTTTATAGACATATATGGACTAAGCATAATTGGGAGACTAAGTGATTTCTATCTTTATTGTGGATATTATTTAGGATGGTATTTGTGCAACGAAAGTTGGTTTATATCAGTTTTGTGTGTTCGATCAGGTATTAATAAATCACATGAAAGGGCTAGAGAATTGAAGACTATAGATGGATTGTTTAATGAAGTTAAAATTCCATGTTTTATTTGCATAAGTAATTCGACATAAATCTCAGTTCAAGTAGTTGATAATTAGTTATAATTCTTAGATTAATTATAGTGATAACAAAAATCCACTTTGTTATTTGTTTTAGCATCGGATAATAATCATACATTGGTGAGTGAATTAACTAGACAAACAACGAGTCCCTGTAGGAACGAATCTTATTTGCTATCTATATTACTTGTGACCACGTGCACTTGCGTGTTGAGTTTGGTCGTAACAAGTTTTTGGCGCCGCTGCCGGGGATTTCGGTTTTATTTGTTTAGTTCAGTATTTACCATCAGTGGTCATTAAAGTTCGGTGACTAGGACGTTCTCACCAAATTTTCTTGTTGGTGAATTTCAGGTACTTATTGAGAGTGTATGCGTACACGAGCTCGAGCACGTAGAGAAGAATTAGCAAGAAGAGAAGAACTAGCACGAAGGAAACTTGACTTTGAGAACATCAGTGTAGAAAACAATCGTGAATCAAAAGAAGATATGGACGATCAAGCACAACCAGCGAAGGCTTTGAGTAAATTCTCTCAGCCAAAAGTGGAGGACATTCATACCAGCATTGTTCGTCCAGTTATTGGGGCTAATAATTTTGAGCTTAAGCCAAACATCATTCAGATGATTCAGAATACGGTTCAGTTTGGGGGTAGTCCTGCTGAAGATCCCAATGCTCATATTAGGGACTTTCTTGAGATCTGTGATACCTTCAAATTCAACGGAGTTACAGATGACGCAATCAGATTGAGGCTATTTCCCTTCTCTCTTAGGGATAAAGCCAAGAGTTGGTTACATTCCATGCCATCAGGTTCTATTAAAACATGGGCAGATTGTGCTCAAAAATTCTTGACGAAGTATTTCTCCATGGCGAAGACAGCAGCTTATAGGAATTCTATTTCTCAGTTTGCTCAGCAATCCCAGGAATCTTTGGGGGAAGCTTGGGAAAGGTACAAGGAGATTTTGGCACGTTGTCCTCATCATGGGATGCCGGATTGGATGGTAATCAGCAATTTCTATAATGGATTGGGAGCTCAGTCAAGGCCTATGCTTGATGCAGCTTCTGGAGGAGCACTGTGGGCAAAAAGCTATGAGGATGCCTATAATCTTATCGAGATGATGGCGGCCAATGAGTTTCAGAATCCTACTCAACGCTTGCCACCTGCTAAAGTGGCTGGAGTTCTTGAATTGGATGCAGCTACTGCTATTGCTGCTCAACTCAAAGCGTTGACAATGAAGGTAGATTCCCTTTCTAATCTCGGGACTAACCAGGTTGCTATGGTGTGTGAATTGTGTGCAGGGGCTCATGACACGAATCTGTGTGCTATCTCAGCTGAATCAGCACAGTTTGTTAGTAACTTTCAGAGAACTCAGCAACCAGCACCTAATGTGTATCATCCCAACAATCGGAATCATCCTAATTTCAGTTGGAGCAACAATCAGGGTGGTGTTCAGCAACCACAAAATCAGCAGTTCAATGCAAGGCCATATAATCAGAACTATCAACCACCACCTTATGCTCCAAGGCAACCATTCATTCCACCGGGATTTCAACCATCTCAAGGGAATTCATTGAATCAGTCTGAGAAGTCTGAATTGGAAGAGCTTCGAATGATGTACAAGAGTCAAGCGGTGTCGTTGAAAACTTTAGAGAATCAGATTGGGCAACTAGCCAATGCACTGTTGAACCGTCAACCAGGAACGCTTCCGAGTGACACAGAGATGAATCCAGGCAAGAAAGATCACAAGGAACAGGTCCAGGCAGTAACCTTACGATCGGGGAAGATTCTGCAAGGTCAGAACGAAGAAAATTCAGCCGAGGAAAAAAATGAAAATTCTGAGCAGAATGTGTGGCGCGGCAGCGCCGCTCCCCAGTATAAAAACGGCGCGGCAGCGCCGGCCCTTCTGGAAGAAAAAAATGATTTTGACGCTGGGGTCGATTCTGTTCCTGATTTGGTACCTAATGCTACTCTCTCGACTCATGTAACTGGGAAGAGTGATAATTCTCAGGAAGTAGTAGAAGAAAAGGTGTTTCCACCTCCTCCATTCCCAAAACGAGTTCAAGGGCAAAAGTTTGACAAGCAGTTTGCTAAGTTCTTGGAGGTCTTCAAGAAGCTTCATATTAACATACCATTTGCAGAGGCTCTTGAGCAAATGCCGAGCTATGCGAAGTTTATGAAGGGCATTCTTTCGAAGAAATTGAAACTTGAGGAGCTAGAGACAGTTGCATTGACGGAAGAATGTAGTGCCATCTTGCAACAAAAGTTGCCACCTAAGTTGAAGGACCCTGGAAGCTTTACCATACCATGTACTATTGGAGATCTCTCATTCAGCAAATGCTTGTGTGATTTGGGTGCAAGTATTAATCTCATGCCCTTATCAGTTTTCATGCAACTTGGTCTTCTAGAACCAAAGCCAACTACTATGACTCTGCAACTTGCGGACCGTTCAGTTACTTATCCTCGAGGAATAGTTGAGGATGTTTTGGTGAAGGTCGACAAGCTTATCTTTCCAGCCGACTTTGTTATTCTTGACTTTGAAGAAGACAAGAAGATCCCTATCATCTTGGGACGACCATTCTTGGCTACAGGTCGGACTCTTATTGATGTCCAGAAGGGAGAACTCACTATGAGGGTGCACGATCAAAATGTCACCTTTAATGTTTTCAATGCAATGAAGCTTCCAACTGACGAGGAAGTGTGTTTTAAAATTGATATGGTGGACAAGATGGTTAACTCCGCAACTCAACACTTGATCAAAACTGATGTGTTGGAAAGAGTTCTTGCTAATGACTTGGAGATTGAGAACGAAGTGGATGAAGAACACTTGCAATATCTTAATGCATCTCCATGGAAGAAGTTTAAGATTCCGTTTGAATCTTTGGGGTTGTCAGAGCTGAAGAAGTCTCATGTTAGACTTAAGCCATCTATCGAGGAAGCACCTACATTGGAACTTAAGCCATTGCCTGAACACCTAAGGTATGCCTATCTTGGAGATTCTTCTACCTTACCTGTTATTATATCATCTAAGCTTTCAGGCATGGAAGAGGAAAAGCTATTACGAATTTTAAGGGAGTTCAAATCAGCCATTGGGTGGACTATAGCAGACATCAAGGGTATTAGTCCTTCTTACTGCATGCACAAAATTCCTTTGGAAGAGGGAGCTAAACCTACAGTTGATAATCAAAGGAGACTGAATCCTGTTATGAAGGAAGTTGTGAAGAAGGAAATTCTTAAATGGCTGGATGCAGGCATTATCTATCCGATCTCTGATAGCTCTTGGGTGAGTCCGGTGCAATGTGTGCCTAAGAAGGGAGGCATGACAGTGGTGACTAATGAAAAGAACGAGCTCATTCCTACTCGAACAGTTACTGGTTGGAGGATTTGCATGGATTATCGAAAGTTGAACAAGGCCACTCGGAAAGATCACTTTCCACTTCCGTTCATTGATCAGATGCTCGACAGACTGGCTGGACATCAGTTCTACTGCTTGCTTGATGGGTATTCTGGTTACAATCAGATTTGCATAGCGCTCGAGGATCAAGAGAAGACTACATTCACTTGCCCATTTGGTACATTTGCATTCAGACGTGTTTCTTTCGGGTTGTGTGGAGCACCAGCTACTTTTCAGAGATGCATGATGGCCATTTTTTCTGACATGATTGGAAGTTATGTGGAAGTATTCATGGACGATTTCTCAGTCTTTGGGGATTCTTTTGATGAGTGCTTGGAAAACTTGAGTTTGGTTCTAAAGCGTTGTGTGGAGACAAATCTTGTTCTAAATTGGGAAAAGTGCCATTTTATGGTACAAGAAGGTGTCATTCTGGGACACAAGGTTTCGTGTAAAGGTTTGGAAGTTGACAAGGCAAAGGTGGCGACTATTGAGAACCTTCCTGCCCCTGTTTCAGTCAAGGGTATTCGCAGCTTTCTTGGTCATGCAGGGTTCTACAGGCGTTTCATAAAGGATTTCTCAAAAATTTCTAAGCCACTTTGCAATCTCTTGGAAAAAGATGTTCCGTTCAAGTTTGATGAGTCTTGTTTACAGGCATTCGAGATCTTGAAGAAGAAATTAATTTCTGCTCCAGTTATTACAGCTCCTGATTGGAACCAACCATTTGCTTTGATGTGCGATGCTACTGATTTTGCGCTTGGGGCCGTTCTAGGCCAAAGGAAAGAAAAGGTGTTTCATGTTATTTATTATGCAAGCAAAACTCTTAATGATGCTCAGATGAATTACACCACCACTGAGAAGGAACTACTTGCTATTGTCTACGGGTTTGAAAAGTTTCGCTCTTATCTGCTTGGTACTAAGGTGACAGTTTATACGGATCATGCTGCTATTCGCTATCTCCTGGCGAAGAAAGATGCTAAGCCAAGATTGATTCGTTGGGTTCTTCTTTTGCAAGAATTTGACGTGGAAATCAAGGACAGAAAGGGGACGGAGAATCAGGTAGCTGACCATCTCTCTAGATTGGAAGATCATGGGAAGTCACCTAAAGACAATACGGTTATTAATGAGTTTTTTCCGGATGAGCAACTATTCAGTGTGAAAGATGTTGAACCATGGTATGCCGACATTGTGAATTATCTAGTAAGTAACATCATACCACCTGAGCTCTCTTATGCTCAAAAGAAGAAATTCTTACATGATGTCAAGCAGTATATTTGGGATGAGCCGTTTTTGTTCAAGCAAGGAGTTGATCAGATTATTAGGCGTTGTGTTCCTTACAGTGAGACCGAGGCTATTCTTAGTGATTTTCATGCTACAGCTTATGGAGGTCATTATGCGGGTGAAAAGACAGCCACACGTATTCTTCAAGCAGGTTTCTATTGGCCGACTCTATTCAAGGATGCTCATCAGTTTGTGTTGAGATGTGATCGATGTCAACGAGTTGGTAATATTTCTCGTAGGGACGAGATGCCTCTTAATGTCATGTTGGAGGTAGAGATCTTTGACGTGTGGGGAATCGACTTCATGGGACCGTTCATTCCGTCATGTGGTAATCAGTATATTCTGTTAGCTGTGGATTATGTGTCTAAGTGGGTGGAGGTAAAGGCACTTCCAATGAATGATGCTAAGGTGGTGCTCAATTTCCTTCACAAGAATATATTTACTCGGTTTGGCACTCCACGGGTTATCATCAGTGATGAAGGTACGCACTTTTGCAATCGGAAGTTTACATCTCTTATGGCACGCTACAATATCAATCATCGAGTTGCTACAGCTTATCATCCTCAAACCAATGGGCAAGCTGAAGTGTCTAATCGTGAAATTAAACGGATTCTTGAGAAGGTGGTAAGTCCTTCTAGGAAGGATTGGGCTTTGAAGCTTGATGAAGCAGTGTGGGCTTATCGGACGGCCTATAAAACACCTTTGGGAATGTCACCATTTCAGCTTGTGTATGGAAAAGCATGTCATCTTCCAGCTGAGTTAGAACACAAGGCTTATTGGGCGTTGAAGAAGCTGAATTTTGATCTTACAGCAGCAGGTGAGAAGCGTATGGTTCAGTTGAATGAAATGGACGAGTTTCGATTGCAAGCTTATGAGAACAACAAGCTATATAAAGAGAAAGTCAAAAGGTGGCATGATCGTCGGTTGGTTCTTAAGACATTTGTGCCCGGGCAATTGGTGTTGTTGTTCAACTCTCGACTTCGGTTATTTCCTGGAAAGTTGAAGTCACGTTGGTCTGGTCCATTCACAGTTAAAACAGTTTTTCAGCATGGAGCAGTGGAGATTTTTGACAAATCACCGGACCAGTCGTTCAAGGTCAATGGTCAGCGGTTAAAGCCATATTTTGGAGAGAAGTTGAATCGCGAAGTTGAGACCGCGGTTCTAATTTGCCCAACGTAAGGAGATGGAGCTATGTCAAGCTAATGACTTAAAAAGAGCGCTTCGTGGGAGGCAACCCACTTGATGGTAATTGTATAATTGTATTTTTGTATTTGTTGAGTGTCTTCAAAAAAAAAAAAAAAAAAATATATAGAAAAAATTTTCATCAGAAGGTTTGGCGCGGCAGCGCCGTGCTAAAGCACAATCCTGGCGCGGCAGCGCCGTGTCGACTGTTGAAAGAGAAAAAAAAACAGAAAAATTGAAAAAAAAAAAAGAAAAGTTTGTTGTTGTATTTAGTGGCCCATTATCCTAACCCACTACCCATACCCACTAACCCTAAAATTCTCTATATAAACCCACATCCCATAACCCTACCTATTCAAACCTATACATACACTACTTACAAATCTCAAAAATTCTCAAACATTCTAAACACTTCTTCCATTCGATTCAATGGCATCCAAGCGACAACGGGTTGTAATTGGTGGTGGTAGTGAGGGTGCTAGTGGCAGTGGGGCTGGTGGAAGGAACCCTCGTTCTTCATCTTCATCCGATTCTGGGGGAGGCAATGGTGGACCTCAGTTTATTTCTAATGAGGCGCATGAGGCATACACTGATTTGATGGGGCGTTCTATTGCCCGAGAGAGGGGACTTTTGCCTACGGCATCGGATGGGAATATGTTGTTCAATATTCAGGAGAGGGGTTGGGAGCAGATTTGTGAGACTCCGGAGCCTGTTCCATTGTCTGTGGTTCGCGAGTTCTACGCGAACGCTAGTGTTGAAAGGAATGGGATTAGCCAGGTTCGTGGGTTCCGTGTGGATTATCGGCCGCGTGCTATTCGTCGTGTTCTTGGTCTTCCGGCTCCTAGGAGGAATCAAGAGGATTGGTCAGGGAGGACTCGCGATGTTGTGGACCTTCAGATGATTATTCAGCGGTTGTGTGTTCCAGGTACGGAGTGGACCTTGAGGCGTGGCACTTCTGAGCCCACGTCGTTTATGTCGACGGCTCTGAATCAGTATGGGCGTACTTGGAATTTGTTTATTTGTGCTAACCTCATCCCTACTAGGCATTCGAATGAGGTGACGGTTGAGAGGGCTATCTTGTTGTATGCTATTTGCAGCAGAGAGTATGTGGATTTGGGTAATTTGATCCATCAGGGGATTCTCCGTTTTATGCAAGGAAGTACCACTGCGGCGATACCTCATGGTTCGGTCATTGCTAGGTTGGCTAGGGATTGTGGTGCTAGTTGGTCAGCGGAGGAGCCTGTACAGCCGCCACAGGCAACACTGGATCATCAGAGTATAAGGCGGTTGAATGTGTGGGATGGAGGTGAGCCGGATTGGTGGGGTCTTGGTTTTGTAGTAGAGGGTCAGCAGCAGCAGCAGCATCAGCAGCAGCAGGAGGAGGAGCCTCAGGATGGAGGTTCTCTTATTAGTCAGCGGCAGTATAGGCGATTGACGAGGCGTATCGATGCGGTGCACGATATGCAGGCAGGTTTTGCAGCAGATTTTGGTCAGTTTGCACAGGCTTTGAGCACGGCTTTGCGTGCAAGTGGGGTGGACGTGACTTTTCCGTCCTTTGGAGCTGGCGCTGTCTATCCGCCACCGGACACTCCTAATGGGAGTGGTTCGGACGACGAGTAGGTATGCCTTGCACTCTTTTTATTCTTACCTTCAATGTGGGCATTGAAGATTTTAAGTTTGGGGGTGGGGATGAAAGGTGCATTTGTATAATAGGTATATTGCATGTTAGGAGCATTTGTGCATGTTAGTTAATTTCATGTTAGTTTAGAGCATTTTGTTGCATGTTAGTTAGAGCATTTAGGACATTCTGTTTATTGTGATATTTATGTTCATATAGTTGCATGAGCATGGCATGCATTTTTCATGATCCCTTAGGACGAGCTATTTCTGTTTGGCAGGTAGATGTTGATTTGAGTGTGGTAATCATGAATAGAGGGTTGATTTATAGTTTCTATGAAATTGACATGCATGTTATGGGAAAAAAAAAACATTTACACAACTCATTGTTTGCTTTTGGGCTAGATTGGGGGTCATGCTTGTTTGGATGTTTTGAGGTTTAATTACCTGGTTATATTTAGAATGTTCTTTATTCCCTTGATAACGTAAGAGCACTAAAGTATAAGTTTGGGGGAAATAGGAGTTTCATGCTAGTTGTTTGTGTTTATGGCTAGGTGTCAAATGGCTAGTAGCCGGCTCATATTTATATGAGTAGTCTAGGGTTGGAAATGAGAATTCTCATTCCAGATTGTATATAAAAAAAAAGAAGGAAAAAAAAAAGAAAAAAAAAAAGAAAAGAAAAAAAAAAGAGTCAGGTAAATAGTTAATTACAAAATTAACCACGAGTGAGCTCTTTAATACTCGAGTAATTAAGTCTGAGGGGACTTAGTCCTAGTGACCTAAGGCTTTTATAGTCTGGGATCCACTGACCTAACACTCGCTACATGGGTATTATTGTATAAGCCTTTTGGGGTCTCACTCATTGCACGGTTAAATAAGCATGTGTATTGTATATAGTAGTATGTGTCGTAGTAATAAAGCATGAACTCCTGGTTAACCTGAATGATGATGGAGGTGTCTCGAAGTTATGAAGTGTCTACCGTTCATTCTTTTTATAAACTTGTGATTGCCTTGACTAAGAATTGGTATGATTTTTGATCTAGTGTTAGGAGTATATCTGATGAGTATCACACACCACGTTCCTATGCATGTATTGTTAGTATACGGGAATTTAGTTGAGCTCTGTTTGGAAGTTATTGCATGATTTGAGATGTTTGCCTAATAAATGGTTTTGGTTAGTCTAAGGGGGTCCTTGCATTTCCATATAGTGGCATACATGTAGTTAGTTGCATTTGTAGTTGCATTGTTAGATGGATTTTGTGGGTACATTCACTATAGGCCCTCACGAGACCTTACTCGTCCACTAGGGCTGCCTAGGGGTTTAAAGGGCTTGTTGCATATGCCAAATGCAACCGTGATCACCTACGGAAGTGGTACTAGTTAGTTGTAATAAATTGTTTGTTTATGCTCGAGGACGAGCATCGGTTTAAGTTTGGGGGTGTGATAAGTGGACATTTTATTCACTTAGAACGTTTCCGTATGGCTTAAAACGATTGTTTGTACTCGAGTTGTGGTATTTTTGATCTCTTTTAAGGGTATTGTGCATGAATATCTATCACAGGTGTAATGGGAATGAAGCGGAGCAATCGGAATGCAATTTGGAGCTAAAACGAAGAAAATGGAAAAATTCGTCTTCCTGGACAGAAGGCACGGCGCGGCAGCGCCGTGTTTGAGTTTGCCTATGGCGCGGCGGCGCGGCATGAAAACGGAACAGTAAATCTATGGCGCGGCAGCGCCGCTCTCCTATGTAACTGTGGCGCGGCAGCGCCAGACATTCTGACGAAATTTCCTGTTTTGAACCCGATTTGCTGATTTTTCGAGTTGAAGTCAAATTACAATTCCGTACGACTTATTTGCACCTGGAGGCCTATATAAAGAGAAGAAAACCCTAGAGAACAAGAGAGACACATACCACATATTATATACGGAGTTTTAAAGCACGAAGAAGCAAGGAAGAAGATAGTTTTCAATTTATTCTTGTATTCTTTCTAGCTTGTGGATGCTTGGTTTGGGTGTATTCTTTAGAACCTTTGATAATTATTCCAATATTGATTCGTTTTCTTCAATCATGTTTACATTAGAACCCATGGTGTCGATTAGTTTGATTATGAACTAATTCGTTGTCATGGGGTTTTAGCGGATTTATTCATGAAGTTTATTTGTTGAATTTTCTTGATGCCTATAGTGTGATTGATGCGATATCCTATCATGGTTGTTTTAATTCGTTATAGGAGAGTAGCTAACTCCTGTAATTGTGTGTTAATTCTTATTGAAGCGAAAGTGGATTTAAGAGTTTAGAACTTGCCATGCTAGCATAGGTTTATGCGTGAGAATATCATTCATAATTAGTGTCGTAACTCTAACCGTTTTATGACGACTATGTGATCAATTGAATGCTTGTACTTCAACCATTATGTTTTCAATCTTTATAGACATATATGGACTAAGCATAATTGGGAGACTAAGTGATTTCTATCTTTATTGTGGATATTATTTAGGATGGTATTTGTGCAACGAAAGTTGGTTTATATCAGTTTTGTGTGTTCGATCAGGTATTAATAAATCACATGAAAGGGCTAGAGAATTGAAGACTATAGATGGATTGTTTAATGAAGTTAAAATTCCATGTTTTATTTGCATAAGTAATTCGACATAAATCTCAGTTCAAGTAGTTGATAATTAGTTATAATTCTTAGATTAATTATAGTGATAACAAAAATCCACTTTGTTATTTGTTTTAGCATCGGATAATAATCATACATTGGTGAGTGAATTAACTAGACAAACAACGACTCCCTGTAGGAACGAATCTTATTTGCTATCTATATTACTTGTGACCACGTGCACTTGCGTGTTGAGTTTGGTCGTAACAGTTATTAATATCGATGCTCTATTTTAAATATTGTAATGTTCTCTTTCACCATATATGAGTTTGTGCATGGGACGGGTTGGGGACAAAGAGTTTGGAGGAATTGTTAGGTCTTGATAAGTTTGTAGAAAGTGGGGGGGGGGGTTGAATACAAACGGTACTGTTTTAGATTCAAGTTAAATATAACTTATATTAAACTTGAAGGGTGTTACAAATACAATACATATTACAAGGTCTGACTCTCAAACTATTTAAAACAAATCTAAAATAAATTCGACATAAATTTATCGATTTTTGTAATAAAAAGATCGAATACTAAAAGGTGGTTTGAGATCAATTCTGAAGGGTTTCGAGCACATATACGCAACGGAAAACATAAAAATAAATCAAAATTCGAAACCCCTCCGCAGGATCCATGCGAAAACAAAAGATTTAATTCGGGGATTAAGAACAAATACCTTAAGAAGCTTTAACAGTTCATTAATGGAGGATTAATGGAGATCCAAAGCTTGTTCAATCATCATGTATCCCTCTCTCGCGATCTACACTCTACGTTATCCACACGAACGCTTTTCTTGAAGGATTGATGTGTACTAGCACCCGAAAACTGTTTCTGTCTCTCTCTATTTTCTTGCTCTCATATGCGGCTAGGGTTTTAATATAAAAACGTTTTTCACCATTAAAATCAGCCCTCTTTGAGAGTTTATATAGAGAGGAAAATAAGTTTTCTAATTATAATTCAATTATAATAAAATACTAATCTGAAATTCCAATTTATTATTTAATTAAGTCGCACTTAATTAATTAATAACTAATTTCAGAATTAGTTTAAGTAATTCCATTTTCTATTTAAATAATTAATCAAGTCATACTTAATTAATATTATTAATAGAATAAATTACTTATTTAAATTTAAATTCATAATTTAAATTATTTCTCCTTCAAGCGTTCTTTGTGTGTGACACTGTAGGTTATTATTACGTTGGTAACAATTTTAATAACTAATTAAAATTGTAAACAATGAGCGGCATCTAGTAATACATCATTGTCACCCAAGTAATAATAATTAAATCGATGATTCAATTAAGCCTTTCGTGAATAATGTTCCATGTAATATAATCTCTTTCACCTTAATATTATAGATTAAACTCGAGGCATATAATGTGTCATCCTCTTCATAATTTAATCTTAGTTTTCTTGATCGATGAGTAGACTATTAAATTAAATCAACATTTGAGCACGGCCGTGCATTTCTTAGTCTCACTTAAACAAGAGGCCAATAATATCGCTCCTAAAATTAGGAGGGTTAAATCCCATCTAGATCATTCATATTTCTCATACGATTCATAATATACCCAATGTCCACTTTTATCATCACCCGGTCAAAGGTAACTTTTAATGTAATCAAAGTATATTAATTCTCGTATAAAAATATAATGATTTCAGGTCTAAGGATCATTACACCATTATCACAGTGAGAATTACTTATGACACTATTAACATGTGTAATCTCACGGCGGGTCAATCCAGTGTCATGTACTCTTACATGCACCTATGTTTTGACTTTAGTATCACCATACCTATGGCCAATGAGATGTGGTCATCAGTCAACAAACATACTAGTCTCTGTGCATTATTATTGTCCTTAAATAATAACACTCGACTAGGGATATTTAGGAATAAAGATACTATTCATATAATCTCATTTTTAAGTCACATACTTAAAGATATCGAATACGTATCAAATTCCAAGGACATTTATTATGCTAACATTTATAATGCAGTAAATAAAGACATAATAAAATAATAATAATAATCAATAAAACATAATTTATAATAATAAAATGTTTTCTTTAAAACATAAAAGTACTATCTCTAGAGCACTAATACTAACAAATTCTAGGGATAATGATCCGCTAGATAATCAAACGAGTACAAGTAAATAACTTCTAGTGGTTTGGATATAACATTTACTGCTAGAAATTAAATGCTTGATGATCTTGAAGCTCGGCAGTTGGTTTGTTTGTTTAAGCAGAAGATAAATGATACTTGTGTTTTTCTTTCTTAATCTTGTACAACTGCTTTCTGTCTTAATCTTGTTGATTATGTACGCAATTTACTTTAACTAGCATGACTATCCACCTTTTCTATTGTCATGACTTTCGGCATGACAATCAAAAGAATTGGCATGACTGTCCAGTAAGCTTGACATGACAATCCAGTAAGCTTGGCATGAAAATCGGCATGACTGTCTTCAACACTGGCATATATGACTGTCTTTAACACTGGCATGACTGTCTTTAACACTGGCATGACTTTCAGCATGACTATCCAATGATAGTCATTTCAGTTCATTTTGATAGTCATTTCAACTTTATATTAATTATAAATTAATTAAATTATCAATTAATTTAAGGAATAAATTAATTCTGATTGAATTAATTTATTGAATAAATTAACTAACTATTTTAATTAATTAACATAGAATTAATACAGTTCCTTGATAGCAGAAATAATTCTTGAACCACTGAGATTAATGATGAACTTCCACTGTATTGTGTTGACATTCGATGTACTGTCTGGTTCATGAGTGACTAACTGCAATGACAGTTCTTCATCTTTTAACTTTAAGCGGTGGTTCTTTTTCTTTTCCCTTTATCAAACACTGTAACATGTACACTTGTTGTCACACTGTAGAAATCTCTGTCAATTTAATAGATCCACTTTCTTGAATACTTCACTGAGACTTGATCAAATAAATGAACTTCTTTCAATGTAGAATTAATTCAAGTCTGTAGATTGACTTTAAATCTTCATTCTTTTGACTGATGTTACCTTATGAGATTCTTGTGACAATTGAATTATTACTCCCTCTGTCCCTCTCATTTCTTTACACTTTCCTTTTTGGTACGTCCCTCTCATTTCTTTACATACCAAAAATAGTAACATTTTATAATATAAAATTCAATCACATTCACTACTTTCCTCCACTATACCTACTTTATACCCACTTTATACATTAAATATTGATTGGTCCCACCACTTTACTCATTTTTCTTACGTTTCCCTATTAATTTACACTTTTTCTTAACCTCCGTGACGTCCCCTGAATGTAAAGAATTGAGGGGAATGGATGGAGTATTTACTTATTACATTTTTGTTTAAGTTGAGTCGAATCCTCGATGTTTACAAATAGGCCTATACATATGTCTTTCAATCTCCCCCTATTTGTTTGTTAGAGAATACCAACCAAATATCTAGAGGATAACTCAACTAATTAAACAAGGAAAAAATAAGACTTTAAGGAAAAAATATGTATTTGGTTTCAGTTTCATACAATCAATTAAAGGCTGATCCATTTTCTAGAAAATTGGAGAACCTTAAAATGGTCATGTATATCGTATGAAGTCCGATGTTTTATAGTCTTTTACATGTTTGATTAAGAGTCATAGTCATCTTTTAAAATGGTATGTTTGAAATTTTTGGCCAGGCGAGAAAAGGTAATTGGTATGTCTCATTCTAGATTTTTGGCTAGATTTTGTATCGATTTGCAAGAAAAACTATAGCACTAAAAGAATAATTTAATCATAATGGTGTTCAAATTTCAGATTTAATTCTATATTGCGCATCTTATTATGTTATATCTTATAATATGATTTCAAATTGCCGAGTATGAATAAAATGTATATGAGTTCTTTTCCTTTGTGATGTAGGTCATGCATATCATCTTTTACATACACATACATTACAAGAGCTAGCTGCCTCAATTCTTGTGGAATCTTAGGAGTTTGGAGTTTGAAATGTTTCTGAAAAGAAACTTGCACATGTGACCTGTTAACAGGTGGATGTAGAGCACAACATATGGTACAGTAATGTGTTTAGTTTCGTTAAACCACTTAGAATTCTTAAATTCTAACTTGGTGTAGTCTTTTGTTGGGTATAATTCACTAACTACACAGCAACAATAGGGTAGTTATATATATTTATATTAACAAGAACAGATAGATAAACCAATAAAAGAAACAAACACAAAGGTCGAAAGAAGAATATAATTTGAGACTGTAAGTAAAAAGATAAGAAAGAACACTTATCTCTCTGCATCTTTTAACAAATACTGAAAGATAAAGAACGGCTGAGTCGCCAAGCCTTAGAGAAGTCTTGACTGTTCTTGAAGAGATTATTGCCCCACTTACGCTGTGTTGGGTTGCAGCAATATCACTTCCAGGATAAAACATCAGAGATCAATGTTAGATCAGAATTCAATGATCGTCAGAAGCTAGACTCAACTGATCAGGATTGCTGACATCATCAGTATTGCATGGTCATCAGTATTTGATCAAGCGTCAGTATCTTATTGATCATCAGGATTCCTACTCAGACTATGATCAGGATTGATCATCAGAACTTGAAGCTGATCAGGATTCCTACTTCGAGTTATATTTGGAGTCTAGATAAACATGGAAGTTTATTCTATTTGTTCCTGGTTTGTAGTATGTAGCTATCGATTAAGGATAGGTTTCTATCTTTGCTATTGATTAGGACTTATCTTGTTATTGATAGAGAAGCTGTGTGTACTATATAAACACAGTCTTGGTTTCGATTTATGTATTCATTCGAGAGAGAACATAATCGAGGGAATCAAGAGAGAAGCTCTTAAGAACAGAATTTCTTGAGAGAGTTTTTGTAAACTAGCAGCTCTCAAGAACATCAGAATTTCTTGAGAGAGTTTGTAACAGTTTTATATCAAATTTAATAAAGCTGTTATCTTTCTTTTCATATTTGTGATATATACATTAAGAAGTCGATTATCTTACTCTATTGTATTCAACCCCCCTTCTACAATAGATTATTACTGGGCAACAATTGGTATCAGAGCAAACTGATTTAATTCTGAATCAGATACGATCTAAAGATGTCGACAACCAAGTATGAAAGCATGAAGATTCCCATCTTAAAGATATCAGAATATCCTACATGGAGGGTAAAGATGCTGATGTACCTGGAGGCTATGGATCCTGACTACTTGGACAGGATTCGTGATGGACCATATATACCAACAAAGTTCGTAGAACGAACAGATACAGTACCAGAACATTATGTGGTCAAAGCTAAAGCTGAATGGACTCCAGAAGAAAAAGCTCATGTACTCAGGGAACCAAAGATAAAGAATATCTTGCATAATAGCCTTGATGCTGTCATGTCAAACAGAGTGATTGCATGCAAGTCTTCAAAAGAAATCTGGGATACTTTGGAAACTCAGTGCCAGGGATCTGCATCTGTCAAGAAAAACAGAAGGGCTCTATTGATTCAAGAATATGAACAATTCGATGCAAGACCTGAAGAGAGCCTGACTGATCTATATGATAGATTTCTGACACTATTGAACAGCTTATCCTTAGTTGACAAAGTATATGAAACTGAAGATTCAAACACCAAATTTCTTAGAGCTTTACCTGAAGAATGGGATACTCAGACCTCAATCATTAGACACCAGTATGATCTGAACATTGTGTCTCTTGATGAGATCTATGGGATGCTAAGAACTCATGATCTTGAAGTTCAACAGAGAAAGAACAAGAAATGCAGCAAGGCAAAGTCAATTGCTTTGAATGTAGAAGCAAAATCAAAAGGGAAAGCTATGGAGGTCTCTAGAAGGAAAGAAAGAGTAGCTGAGTCAGATCCTGACGACTCTTCATCAGATACTGATGGCAATCCTGATGCCAATACTGGTGATGATTCTTCTGACTCAGACATGGAAGAGATGGTTGCTATGATTGTCAGAAACTTCAGAAGGATGAAGTTCAGGAAGAATAGAAGACAAGGCAACTTTCAGAAAAAGACCTTCAAAGCAGACAAAGACAAGTATATCAAAAAGGACAGCAAGGGTAGCAAATTTGACAAGTCAAAGGTTAGATGCTACAAGTGTAATGGTATGGGTCACTTTGCTTCTGAATGCAACAAGACAAAGGCACTCATCACATCAAGCAAGGATTGGATGGACTCTTCCTCAGAATCTGATACTGAGGTAGTCAACTATGCGTTAATGGCCAATGCTGATGTAACTGCTGCTCCTGATGATAAGGGTAAAAGGAAAAATGTGTTAGTCATGGATAGTGGATGTTCTGTGCACATGACTGGAAACAAAGCCCTGTTATCAGAATATGAGGAAAAAGCTGGCCCAACTGTGTCTTATGGAGATGGCAACATTGGACAAACCTTGGGATATGGCAATATAATCATTGGAAATGTCATCATTGAAAAAGTAGCTCTAGTGAAGGGACTAAAACACAACTTGTTGAGTATTAGTCAAATCACTGACAGAGGTTATCATGTCAATTTCTATTCCACACATTGTGAAGTAGTCAGTAAAGCAACAGGGAAGATAGCACTAACTGGCTACAGGCATGGTAACATATATGAAGCCAACATTCTCTCAGATACTGATGGCTCCCCTACATGTTTCATCAGTAAAGCTTCAGTAGATGAAAGTTGGAATTGGCACAAGAAGCTTTCTCATCTCAACTTCAGCAACATCAATGAATTGGTTAAGAAAGAGTTAGTAAGAGGATTACCTAATGTCTTAAATACACCTGATGGACTCTGTGATGCATGCCAAAAAGCAAAACAAAGAAGGACATCATTCCAGAGTAA
The DNA here is from genome assembly GCA_030848705.1 of Heracleum sosnowskyi. Classification (NCBI taxonomy): domain Eukaryota; kingdom Viridiplantae; phylum Streptophyta; class Magnoliopsida; order Apiales; family Apiaceae; genus Heracleum; species Heracleum sosnowskyi. The sequence continues at coordinate 37,024 of JAUIZM010000116.1, forward strand.
ATCAGAATCCTCTATTGAAGAACCATATCACATGCTACATCTTGATCTGTTTGGTCCAGTCAACATCATGTCCATCAGTAAGAAAAGGTACACTCTTGTAATTGTTGATGAATATTCTAGATTCACCTGGGTGTATTTTCTGCACAGAAAAGATGAAACTCCTGAAGTTCTGTTGGATCATGTGAGGATGATTGAGACAACCACAAAGTACAAAGTCAAGATTCTGAGAAGTGATAATGGTACTGAATTCAAGAATTCAAAGATGGAAGAGTTCTGCAAATACAAAGGAATCATTCAACAATTCTCTGCTCCTGGAACACCTCAGCAAAATGGAGTAGTAGAAAGGAAGAATAGAACTCTTATTGAAGCTGGCAGAACTATGTTGGAAGAAGCTAAATTACCTACATATTTCTGGGCAGAAGCAGTCAACACAGCATGCTATACACAAAATCTCACATTGATAAACAGGCATGGTGTCACTCCTTATCAGTCACTCAAGGAGAAGAAACCAAGTCTGAAGCATTTGCATGTGTTTGGCTGTAAATGTTTTGTTCTCAGAACTCATCCTGAACAGCTAGGGAAATTTGAAACAAAGGCTGATGAAGGAATATTCATAGGTTATCCTACATCAAGAGCCTTCAGAGTTTTTAATTTGAGAACAAGAACTGTCATGGAGTCAATTCATGTATCTTTTGATGATAAGAAGATAACTGGAATCATTGAAGACTCGCATGATAGATTGTTATTTGAAAATGAAGCTTCCAAGGAACCTGAAGAAAGTGAATCAGATCCTGTCAATTCATCAGATACTGATGGGTCACCAAATCCTGATGACTCACCAGGTACTGATGGTGCTAATACTGATGATGCAAACAACGTTAATACAACTAGTAGTGCTAATGTTGAGGGGGAGCAACGGCATTCAACTACAAGTTCAGAGTCAACTCAATCATCAGGACAGAATTCTTCAAATACTGATTCAAGTGAAGATCCTGATAACACATCAGGAGGACATAGCAATAATTCAGGAAGAGCTTCAAGTCAATCAAATTCTTTCAATCAAGATAACACCAATCCAGGGGGAGCATCTACTTCAAGAAACAATTTGACACCAGCAAGGAAATGGACAAAAGATCATTCTCCTGATTTGATAATTGGAGATCCTGATGCAGGTATTCAAACAAGAAGTGCAACTCAGAATGAATGTCTATACAATAACTTTCTATCCAAGGAGGAGCCTAAGAAAGTTGAAGATGCACTTAAAGATGCTGATTGGGTTACTGCAATGCAAGAAGAACTGAATGAATTTGAAAGGAATGAAGTCTGGAAACTGGTACCAAGACCAAAGAATAGATCAATTGTTGGTACAAAGTGGATTTTCAAGAACAAGACTGATTCTGATGGAGTCATTATCAGAAATAAAGCTAGACTAGTTGCAAAGGGGTATTCCCAACAAGAGGGAATTGACTATGATGAAACTTTTGCTCCTGTTGCAAGACTAGAAGCCATCAGGATATTTCTTGCTTATGCAGCACATAAGAAATTCAAGGTTTTCCAGATGGATGTTAAAAGTGCTTTCTTAAATGGTGAACTGGAGGAAGAAGTTTATGTTGAACAACCTCCTGGTTTCATTGATCCTAAATATCCAGATCATGTCTACAGACTGGATAAGGCACTTTATGGACTAAAGCAAGCTCCAAGAGCATGGTATGAAACCTTAGCTCAATTCTTACTGGAAAGTGGATTCAAAAGAGGTGCAATTGATAAAACTCTATTTTATTTGAATCATGGTAAGGAGTTGCTGTTAGTTCAGATTTATGTTGATGATATCATTTTTGGGTCAACAAACAATAAGCTGTGTGAAAAGTTTTCCAAGCTTATGCAGTCAAGATATCAAATGAGCATGATGGGAGAAATGAGTTACTTTCTGGGTCTTCAAGTTAAACAGACTGATGAAGGGATTTTTATTAATCAGTCTAAATACACAAGGAATTTACTGACAAGGTTTAACATGCAAGACAGTACTCCTGCTTCAACTCCCATAGCTACAGCTACCAAACTTGATCCTGATCAAGGTGAAGAGGTAGATGTAACTCACTACAGAGGAATGATTGGCTCTTTATTGTATCTCAATGCCAGTAGACCAGATATCATGTTTGCAACCTGTCTATGTGCAAGATTTCAAGCAAAACCTAGAGAACCACATCTGATTGCAGTCAAAAGAATTTTCAGATATCTCAAAGGCACTCCTTCACTTGGCCTTTGGTATGCAAGGGAATCAGATTTTGGGTTGTGTGGTTATTCAGATGCTGATTTTGCAGGATGCAAAATAGACAGGAAAAGTACTTCAGGAAGTTGTCAGTTTTTGGGTGGAAGACTAGTTTCATGGTTCAGTAAAAAGTAGAAATCTATTTCCATTTCAACTGCAGAAGCTGAGTACATTGCTGCAGGAAGTTGTTGTGCTCAGATAATGTGGATGAGAAATCAGTTGTTAGATTATGGCCTGTCATACTCAAAAATCCCTATTTATTGTGATAACCAAAGTGCTATTGCAATGACAGGAAATCCAGTTCAGCATTCTCTTACTAAACACATCAGTATCAGATATCACTTTATAAGAGAACAGGTTCTGGAAGGAACAATTGAACTTCACTTTGTTCCTACTGATCAACAACTAGCTGATATATTCACCAAGCCACTGCCTGAAGCTACTTTCAATAAGTTGGTGAATGAACTTGGAATGATGAATTTTGAGAATTTCTGAGGAAAAGCTACAGAGAGGAAATCCTGATAACTGTCAAATCCTGATGGTTATTCAGAAAGGTATGTATCTTTGATCAAATCCTGATAGGACTCAATCCTGACAGGAAATCAATTGGTCAAATCCTGATGCTCAGATTTTGAAGCTGGTATGAAAACCAGAGGTTCTAATTTGTCATTAACACTCCTGGTAAACTCTGGACAATTAGATTTTTACTTAGTCCTTGATTAAGTTCTCAGTCTTAATTATCAATTTCAATTTCATTATTGTCAGAGTTTATTATTTATCATTTCTATCTCAATATGAGTGTTACTAACAAATTTTGCAGGCATATACAGGAATAAAACAATTGAGAAAATGGACAAATTTCATTAATACTCTTCATCCCAATCGTCTTCATCCTCTTTATTGACAACGATGAGATTTTCAAGAGGATTCCAATCAGGATTTGCCTGATGGAAGTTATGAAGAAGCACATCAGCCATTGCATTCACAAAAGCATGATGCTCCTGTGGATCAGGAATAGGCTGAGGTCCCTCTTGCTCTGCAATCTCTGCTAGAGCCTCATCCATTTGTTGCCAAATTATATCAAGCTCTTCATCAGGTATGTTGTTTTGATTGTTGGCAGCCATTGAAAAACAAAGAAGGTGAAAGGTTTTCGTAAGTTTTTCTCTGGAGAGGGTTTGTGTTTTAATAGATATATGATGATTATGCTTAACAGTTCTCTTTTATAGAGAATGTGTATTAAGGGTGCAGGTCATTTCTACAATCTCGATGAGACGGTTCGGTTTTCCATAAATATTTTTGCCTCGTTTGCTGGTAAGCGTGTTTTAATTCTATGACCATTAATTTGGTTATTTTTCTTAAACCAAAACGCTATTCAGGATTGTTAAAATAAATTTTGTTTTCTTAAATAAAATTTTATTTTAATCTTATTGAATATTTTTTTTTCAATCCTGATATGACAAAATATTTTGTGCGGAAATGCTTTTATTCCTGATGAGGTTAGGTTTTTCTTACATCAGAAAATGTCTACTCATTATGGACTACTTTCTAATGCTATGGGGCAAGGCCCAACCCACCTTGTTCCTGACACAAGCATGCAACCTAAACAGTCTAAACAGTTAACAACCACCTCTACTGTCTCTCAAAAGACTTTAGTTGTAAAATCAAAGAAATCAGCTAGAACTGATGTGTCTGGAAGGCAATCGGGTTCAAAGGATTTTTACTCTACACCACTCACTAAAAAGCAGATACAAGGGGGTGTACAAGGGGTCCTGGTGAAGAAAGCTGATAAGGTTGTTAAGGATGTTCCTGTGAAAAGGAAGTTAAGGTTGATTGATGAAAGTGATTCAGAGGATGACTTACCTATATCCTCTGTGATGAATGTGAACAAGGAAGTTGCTGATACTGCTACTAAAGCTGTGGTACCTTCATCAAAACCACAAAAGACAAGGAAATTATCAAAGAGCAGGTATCATATTCCTTTGACAGTGCAAATGAAGGATACTGATATTCAGACATCAAATCCTGATGAGTCATCTACTCCTGATGCTCTAGCAAATCCTGATGTTAGTATTCCTGATGCAACAACAAAAGTTGTCTCTATATCAGACTCTCCAGCCTCTCCATCTCAGATTAGAGAAATTTCTTGGGAGAAGGTTTCTACAACTGCTTCCTTGGTTGGTCTTACACCTACATCAAAGAAAAAGAGGAATGCAGAAGAGTTAGTCTATCAGAGACAGAAGAAGCTGAAAGGATCAAGCCCACAAGAACCTGAATTTCAGAGTAATTCAGCAGCTACTGTTGATCCTGCCACACAAGAACCACTCAATCAAAGTTTGGGTGAAGGCTTAGCTAGTGGAATGGTCACACAAGAACCATTTTCTCAAAGGGAGAATGAAGACATCAACATTCCAGCTACACAAGAACCATCTTCTCAAAGTGAAGATGCAGGCAAAGCTACAGCTTCTGTTGAAAGATTGGTCGAGAACATTGTCTATGAGGGAAGCACACAAGAACCTTTAACTCAAAGTGTTGAAGCAGCTTCTGAACCTCAAGCTCCACAAGAACCATTGGTAGCAAATACTGATGCAAGCATATCAAATCCTGACGATGTTCATCCTGACACTAGTGGTGCTCCTGATAATGAACCTATTTTGATACAGCCACTTCGTTCAAGACCAATGGATCATCCTATCTCAGAACCACAGGATAAACTGAACGGTATTGCTATTCCTGATCCTGATATTACTCATGATACTGCTGATGATACTTCTGATGATAGTGATGATGATAATGAGAATCGAAAAGAGAAGGAACAGCTTGCTACAACACTCAAAATTAGTCTTGGAACTAATTTTGGTTCATCAAGTACATATATAGCTAGCAATGCTTCCACTGGGAAAGATCAGAGACAAGATTTTTCTATTCCTTCCTTTGATCCTGCAGAGGCATTTAGACAGAATGAATGGAACAATTCATGGTACCAATCTGATGAATCTATCAGTTTTTCTTCTGCTATTGAACATGCCTATAATGCAGTGAAATCTATAGAGAATCAAGACTTGAAGAATCATCTGAAGGCTACTACTCTGTTATCCAAAGGCCTGAAAAGTGAGATTGATTCTATCAAGGGTTCAACTGAAAAAGTGAGGACTGATATCTTTAATAATTTTACAAAGGTGCCTACTACTTTACAACTGAGGGTAGTGGAATCCCAAGTGAAATCTGTTGTTTCAGAACAAACCTCAATCAATCAAAGAATTGATTCTCTGGATACTAAGGTAACTGAAATTCAAGCCTCTCTTTCCTTAATTTTGCAATTATTGTCAAATCCTGATGTCAAAAAGGGGGAGAAGGTTATTCAGACAAAATGTACACCTGATCTAGTATTAAGAAATAATGATGATACTGGAGATGATGGTGATGACAAAGTGATACAAGGAGAAACCTCTGATGCTGTTGTTATGAAGACAATCCAAACTTCTCAAAGTCAAACAACGCAGTCAACTCATGTTTTTGATTCTGGAGTTAAGACAATAAGAACATTGGTGCAATCTCAGATCCTGACGGAAGATCAAATCCTGACATCTGGTCATGGACACATTCTTGCTACAATTCCTGAAGGTGATGAAGATGTAATTATTGATAATCCTGAAGATGCATCAAATTTATTCCAGAAGTTTTCTACAAAAGATGGCAAAATTGTTACTCTATATCACACTGATAAAAGAGTTCAACAATTATATGCAAGAAAAGCACTCTCTACAGCAAGTGAAGAATATCCAGATCTCTCACATGAAGAATTCTTGAGACTACAAAGAGAGACAATGGAAAGCTATACTGCTCCTGCTAGAGGTAGAAGAAGCAGAAGTAGGAGAGGTGCTAGAAGAAGTAAAAGAGGTTCTTCAACTCAAACAGTACCTAGACAGACAAGGTCTAGAGGGTTAAGAATTGAAGAAATTCCTGAAGCTTCACAAAATCTAACAGATCCTGTTATCAAGGATATCATGGATAAAGAAGACAAGGAATTTGTTGAAGAAGAACCTGAATTGAGAAGAAAAACAAGTAAATCAACTCTCAGCAATACAACTCAAATTGAAGATTCTAATCCTGACAATATTCAAGATCCTGACGAATCTGAAATTCTGCAAGAGGTTGATTTGATAATCTTATCTACTGTTGTTGATTGTCACAACAAAGAAGTAGATGAAGAAGAAGAAGCCAGAAGAAGAGATATTACAAAAAGAACATATGAAGATTTCAATCTCTATCTACAAAGGCTTAAAGTTTCAAATGAAAGACAATGGAGAAATCCAAGCAGACAAGAATCTTTACTTGAAAGAAGCTACACTCATGAAAAGGAGAAAGACAAGAAGTGGGAACACATAAGTACACTGAAGTATGATACACCTATCAATTTTCAGACTGGTGGAATTATAACAAGTGCTTCAAGTGTTGTTGATTTGTCTGATATGGCTAGATCAAAAACACTCTGGTTAAAGATGTTTTCAAATCTGAAGCAAATGTCAAGTTACACAAGAGGAGGTATTGGACACAGGGATGCTGAATTTCTAAACATGACTTATGTTGATCCTTACTCCTTAACTGAAATTGGAGGTACTTTAACTTCTGAAAACCTGAACAATTTATTAGCTGTTGATATAGTTATAGATTGTCATGATGGTTTTGAAAAGAAAGAAAAGCTTCTGTACTTCATGAAAGATGGTAGTGTGAAGATTCTATCTATTCAAGATCTGCTGATGAAAACTACACAGGAACTGAAATATATTCACTATCTGTTAAGATGGAAGAACCAAGTGTGCAAAGTATGGGCTGACATGATTTTGTCAACTATAAGAAGAAGACTGGATGGAAACAATAATTTCGATGGTAATTATATTCCCATGTACTTAAATCAAAGAGGTCAGGATGTGGAAATGCAAAGAGGTACTGCTGTTAAAGAAGTAACTTTTGGTATGACCCAACTTACTCTCAATCCTGATGGGAAGGAAATTGCTTATCTTTTGCTTGAAGAGCACAGTCTACAGAAAAGCTCCATACAGAATCTCAGAGCAGCTATCTACCAGATTAATGAAGAAGATGAAGAACTCAGAAATCTTAAGGAAAGACTGATTCAAATTCTTGAAGAAAAAGAAGAAAGTTTATTATCCAACTTCTTGAAGATGAATCTGTTCTATCAAAAAAAACTTAAACAGATAAGTTGTTTCTGAAGATACTCGTACATTTTGATACATGTTTTTGACATCATTGAATATTTGGAATCTATACTTTATTTCACAAAGTATGAGATTGGGGGAGATTGTTAGATCAGAATTCAATGATCGTCAGAAGCTAGACTCAACTGATCAGGATTACTAACGTCATCAGTATTGCATGGTCATCAGTATTTGATCAAGCATCAGTATCTTATTGATCATCAGGATTCCTACTCAGACTATGATCAGGATTGATCATCAGAACTTGAAGCTGATCAGGATTCCTACTTCGAGTTATATTTGGAGTCTAGATAAACATGGAAGTTTATTCTATTTGTTCCTGGTTTGTAGTATGTAGCTATCGATTAAGGATAGGTTTCTATCTTTGTTATTGATTATGACTTATCTTGTTATTGATAGAGAAGCTGTGTGTACTATATAAACACAGTCTTGGTTTCGATTTATGTATTCATTCGAGAGAGAACATAATCGAGGGAATCAAGAGAGAAGCTCTTAAGAACAGAATTTCTTGAGAGAGTTTTTGTAAACTAGCAGCTCTCAAGAACATCAGAATTTCTTGAGAGAGTTTGTAACAGTTTTATATCAGATTTAATAAAGCTATTATCTTTCTTTTCATATTTGTGATATATACATTAAGAAGTCGATTATCTTACTCTATTGTATTCAACCCCCCTTCTACAATAGATTATTACTGGGCAACAATCAATCCACTCACAGTAATGGCAATGATCAACAGCGACCAGCACCTGTTAGTGTAGGTGCCCTAGAGGCAATACATTGTCTCTTTTAATAAACCTTTATGTCATTTGATTATTCAATAAACGTATTTATTATGACTTTAATTACTGCGATATATTTGTTAGCATAATAAATGTCCTTAGAATCATGATACACATTATATAGTTTAAGTACATGACTTGAACTTGAGATTATATAATATATCATATTCTTAAAAGGTCCCTAGTCGAGTATTATTAAATATAGGACAATAATAATACATAAATAGACTAATATGTTGATTGACAGATAACCACATCTCATTGGTTATAAGTATGGAGATAATAAAGTCAATGCATAGGTACATGTAGGAGTACATGGTACAGGACAGACCCAAAGTGAGATTCTTCATGTTTAATAAAGTCATAAGAAAGACTCACAGTGATAATGGTGTAATGATCCTTAGACTTGAGATCATTATATTTCTATACGAGGATTAATATACTTTGACAACATTAAAAGTTACCTTTGACCGGGTGATGATAAAAGTGGACATCGGGTATATCATGAGTCATATGAGAAATATGAATGATAGATAAAGGATTTAACCCTCCTATTATTAGGGGAGATATTATTGGCCTCTTGATTGAGTGATACTATGAAAAATGCATGGCCATGCTCAAATATTGATTTGTTTTAATAGTTTACTCATTGATCAAGGAAACCCGGATTAAGCATTGAAGAGGATGACTAAATACATGCCTCGAGTTTAATCTATAATATTTGGTTAAAGGGATTATATTACACGGAAACATTAATCACGAAAGGTTTAATTGGATCACCAATTATTATTATTACTTGGGTAGCAATGATGTATTACTAGATGCCGCTCATTGTTTATATTTTGTTATTGGATATTGAAATTATTGCCAACGTAATAATAACCTAAAGGGTTACACAATAAGAACGTTTTAAAAGGAGTTTTAATTTAAATATCAGATTTAAATTAAATAATTATAAATTCGAAATTGGTTAATTAATTAATTAAGTTGGACTTAGTTAATTAAATTGTATTTCGAATTTAATTCATTAAAAACCCAAATCAGTTTGGTTTAGTTGAAGCCCAAGCTAATTAGGGTTAGGCCCAATCTCTCTGCCCTATATATACATAATGATGTATAGTTTTAGGGTTGGCTCAGATAATTCGTTTTTTAAGAGAGGCTAGAGAGAGAGAGAAGGCAGTTTTATTTGGCTAGTACCTGCTCCTTGGATCGTTGGACGATCGGACGCTCTTGTGGACGATTTAGAGACACAGATCTTGACGCAAGGGCTGTGTGGTGATTGCAATCTAGGACCTCCATCTTACAGAATTCGTAAAGCTCTTAACTGGTATGATTTCGTTTCTCCATAATCAGTCACAACTTATACATGGATCCTGCGTTAGGGTTTCGTAAATTTTATTATTTTACGACTGTTTTTCGCTGCGTTTTTACAATGAAACCCAACAGCACCTCAGTTCGCCCAAAAACTATGTATTTAATCTGTATGTGTTGAGAGAGAACAAAGAAGAAGATAGTTGCTAGGGTTTTCTGAGTTACGTATATTCTCTTTATCAAACGTTCTATTTTGTATATATAAAATACAAAATAAAACGTAACATCCCAAATATTGTAACTGTAGATATGGCATTTAATACTAAATATTCTGATTTAATTATCATAACAGTTGTCATCAGTATTTAATATCAGTTACAGCTCAGTCAGGATTTCCTGGTCCATCAGGATTTGATCATCATCAGTACTTACTCAAGCCATCAGGACTTGCTATCCGTTAGGAGTGGCATCAGTACTTGACCGACCATCAGGAATGCACGTACCATAAGGATCCAAGTACTGACCCAGGCCATCAGGATTTGATTCAAGTACTGACCCAGGCCATCAGGATTTGATCCAAGAACTGGTCCATCAGGATTTAATATAAATCCTGACCCAGTACAGGTCACCTCGCGTACGCGAGACGCCGAGACATTCGCCCAAATCGCCGTTCGACCCGACCCGACCCGAGTCGTGGCGTGGCGTGGGTACACTAACACCATGCACACCCACATGCCTTAGTAGTTGTACACTACTCTTGCACATGGTTCTATATAAACCCACCAACCTCTCATTACCATTTCTATGTGGGATACAAGTTATTTCAACTTACACAACCCACATAACCCATTTCAAACAACCTATTCCAACTCAATTTATTTATGGATTCCACTAAGAAAATGTCTTAGATCCAAACATGAAAGTTTAAGTCCTCATAACAAGGAACAACTTCCAATTGTTAGTTTCCGGAAATTCCATCAAGAACATATTTAAAATATGCCTCAAACTTTCCATTTTCTAACATGTTTTACTTTGTTAAAAAAAAAATTCTCCATGTAAATTTCTAGAATTTTTATAATTTCTTTCCTTAACTTTTTGTAGCAGAATTATAAATGTAAAAATTATGGTGAAAATTATGAGTTAAAATGAAGGTTCATGCCTTGCACGGGTTTTTACACTAGTTATACTAATTTGACAAAATAATACCCACTAGTACAAAAACAATATTATATGTCGCGTATTATGTGTCGGAAATATACTAAAGCGTCATATATTATAATTATATATATCGGTTAACTCAATAGGCGACACATATACTACATTTATATGAATTTTATATGTCGGTTAATTAAATAACCAACATATAAATGTTATTTACATGTCAGATTAATATACACCGACACATATGTTGTGTTTATGTGATTCCTTTTTTTACCCATCACATACGACTTAAAATTTATATGACGGTAAAGTTATGTTTAACCGACCCATAAAATATTTATTAAAATATTAATTAATAACAAATAATAAAACCCCCAGTTTCCCACGTACTACATCATCGACCAAGTCCTAACAACCAAGTCCTAAAAACATGTCGGCTCAGGGAAGAAAAACATTCTCTGCTTCTTCAACCATCCTGAAAACTGTTAGTACTTGTGCCCTAGAGACAATACTATAATGTTCTTAGGGAAGACATTTTGATTATTAATAAATATGTTCTATGGATTTTCTTTCAATTATTTATTATGTCTTTATTTACTGCGATATTAATGTTAGAATAATAAATGTCCTTGGAATATAAGCATGAATTCTATATCTCTAAGTATGTGACTTAGAAATGAGATTATATGAATAGTGTTTATAATCCTAAAGAGATCCCTAGTCGAGTATTATTATTTGAGGACAATAATAATGCATTAAGACTAGTATGTTTGTTGACTGATGACCACATCTCATTGGTCATAAGTATGGTGATACTAAAGTCAAAGACATAAGTGCATGTTAGCAGAACATGCACTACGTCAAATTTTGGCTTCCGCCACATAAAATATGTGTGGCTATGAACTTTACGTCACTCTTTAATTTTTCAGCCAAGTGTCACCTAAGGTCGGATCATCGTATGCCCCCTACGGACACACCCCGGTTGTGTGGCTGTAACTCAAAACAGAGTGACTAAAGCATACCACCATTTGGGTCTGACAGCTCCCATTTTAAGCTCAAACGTGTGACTAAATACCAACTTGCAGCCACAGTATGTGTAGTGGCTAAAGAGAATTAATAACGTGGCTAAATACCAACATTCATCAAAGGCTTAGTTTTGGTCGCACTATTTATTGGTAAATCGTGACAAAACGCTTTGGTATGGCTACATTATATAATTTTTGTGTGGTCGTTTCTATGTTATATACACTATTAAATAACTGATTTTAGTCACTAATAATTGTAGAAACTATAGTTCTGGCTAAAACCTATTTTCATAGAATTTTTGTAATATATAGTGTGGCTAAAGGATAGTAATAGCCACACACACTTAACTAAATTATACAGGGTTTTATTTGTATTATAAATGATCCATAATAAGTAACAATACCAAAATTCCAAAATTGAAACACAATGCTATTCTAAAATTCAACACTTAGCCATACATAAATCAATTCTCTTCTACATAAAAATTATGTGCGATGGAAACATATTCAATTGTTGAAGGAAAAAAATCAATTGCTAGTCAATTTTCCACATTCCATTACACGAACAAGAACTGGCTATTCTTGAAACCTTTTGTTTTAGTTTTTTTGGTCTTCTATCAGCTGCTGTCACGATATCAACCTTCACTAGATGATGATCAGATGTGCCTTTTGATGAAATCACTGAATATGTTTCAGGAACAAACTTATAATACAAGTCTTGTGATGCCATAATGTAATCTACTCGTGTTCCATACTTGCACGTACCCTGCACATCTGCATCCAAGAAATATAAGTTAAAGAATATACACTCATACACAAATGAGGCTTCTTGTACAACAGAGGCAAGTACTTTGGCCGTTGGCAATCATCACAACTGGTTCACAGTCCCCTGCAAAATCAAAATTTGTTACACTGAAAACTGTCTGAAAAGAAATCAAAATTTTGTTATACATTAGACAGGCTGACTAGAAGCTGGCCATTCACAACACTGCAGAAAACAGAGATGAACACTCACTCATTAACAGCTGATATGAAATGCAAGACTGTAATTAATCGCATAAAAATATATGGCTTACCTTCTCATGTAATAGTAACAGAAGTCTGCCAAAATGAAAGTTTGAACAACCTCGGAGAGCAATACTGTTGGTAGCCAAAACAATCCGCTCCCGAACAAGAACAAATATGTTCCAGCAGTCTCATAAACCTAAATACCACAATGTCGATAATTCCCAATCACATATCAGTATGGTAGGAGAATGAATCACATTACTATATAATGATGTAACCAGGATAGTATGATAGGAACTCACCGAGATTACCCAATGAGCACATCCCAAAAAGCGAGAAATACCAAGTGCAAACACATAATGGGCGGTAAATGGTTCAATCAGCTGTATCAGGAGCAAAATGTTTAGTTTTGAAATTTTTGTATATGAAATACGCCTAACCCATATACTTGTAGAATACACAGTGGGCACTGACCTTTGCTTTCTGCATCAAACGGAGCTGAGGCAACACTGAAATAGATTCCAGGTAGACACAGAATGCCCAAAGAATTCGGGTAATCAAGGGGTGCTTTGTATATGGGTGTACAAATATGCTTAGAAGAGCACAAGGCACTACCTGTAGACAAAATCAATATATGTTAAAAGCAGCAGTGCAATTGGCAGCTTCAATAACAATCTCTCGGGTAGAATCACAGAAAGAACAGATCAATGCAATGCAATTGCACTACAACATATATATCTTAAGGCAAGTTTCAGATCTTAATCAGATGAGTAAATGTCCAAGATTAAGTTTGTCTAGCTACATAAAAACAGAAGAATGAAAAAAGTAATTTACCACATAATACAGAGGAGTGGTGTCTAGCTCAGCCATGTAGGAGGCTCTGAGCTTGAACCTTATCATGTATATAACCCACAATGTAAACAAAAGTGTCAGTGAATCAAGCACGGTGTGGATGTCCCCTTCCATGTAACAACTGCAACCCAATCTTACAGCTGTGAATATCGCCGTAAGCTCCTGCGTCTTCAGAGAGAGTCCTGCACCAGTCACAAAACATTAAACATAATATATGTGAACCAAGGACAATTAGAAACCTGTGATTATGCCAACTCAAAGATAGATCAGTTTTTTTTAATGTCCCTTTCTTTATCAATTCTTTCATTAAAAACCAAAACAGCAGCTTAATTAGAATTCACAAGCGTGTAACTCCCCACCCCAACCTCAGAACGCAACTTCCTAAACGCACATCATGTCCCCGACTACTCACATCTGAACGCAACTTCCTAAACGTAATATTCGACCTTTCTAACACCGCCTCCATCTCCAACTCCTCCCTTTCCTTATTCGACCTTTCTAACACCGCCTCCAAATCATCAACCAAACTCTGCAAATCCCTAATTTGGGTGAGGTGTTTGAGGCAATTGATAATATAAGTGATTAATTGAGGGATTTAATACAAGAAGGAGAAGAATCATATAACAAAATTGAAAAAAATAGAGAAAATGCTAAGAGAAAACCAATTGAAACTGAGAGGAAAAGAGAGGGATGGAAAAGAGAGGGCGGCTACGCTGGGTTAGTGAAAAATAGAGATGGAAAATGGGGGAAATGAAAAATTGATAAAGGGGGGAAATATTTACAAGGGGGAAATGAATTAAAGGAGGGAAGTGACTAGTCGATGAAAAAATCAACTGAAATAGATAAAATTCATAAAAGATAAATTTGAAAATTTTGCAATTTTTTAATTATTTTTAATTAATTACTAGTAAAAATGATTATTAAAATATCATACAAGATAAGTAGTTGTTCACATCCGTATGGTTGGATCGTCCAAAAATTAATTAAAAATATTGTTTGTTAAGTGGGCGGTAGTCTCGTTTCTTGAAGTAGTACTTTCACTTGATTTTTGTTATAAAGTCGTACAAGATAAATTTAGATTTTTTTTTTAAAGTTTTGCATAGCACTAATATAAGTAGTTGTTCACATCCGTACGGTTGGATCGTCCAAAAATTAATTAAAAAAATTGTTTGTTAAGTGGGCGTTAGTCTCGTTTCTTGAAGTAGTACTTTCACTTGATTTTTGTTATAAAGTCGTACAAGATAAATTTAGATTTTTTTTTAAAATTTTGCATATCACTAATATAAGTAGTTGTTCACATCCGTACGGTTGGATTGTCCAAAAATTAATTTTAAAAAATAGTTTGTTAAGTGGGCGGTAGTCTCATTTCTCGAAGTAGTACTTTCACTTGATTTTTGTTATAAAGTCGTACAAGATAAATTTAGATTTTTTTTTAAAATTTTGCATAGCACTAATATAAGTAGTTGTTCACATCCGTACGGTTGGATCGTCCAAAAATTAATTAAAAAAATTGTTTGTTAAGTGGGCGGTAGTCTCGTTTCTTGAAGTAGTACTTTCACTTGATTTTTGTTATAAAGTCGTACAAGATAAATTTAGATTTTTTTTTAAAATTTTGCATATCACTAATATAAGTAGTTGTTCACATCCGTACGGTTGGATTGTCCAAAAATTAATTTTAAAAAATAGTTTGTTAAGTGGGCGGTAGTCTCATTTCTCGAAGTAGTACTTTCACTTGATTTTTGTTATAAAGTCGTACAAGATAAATTTAGATTTTTTTTTTAAAGTTTTGCATAGCACTAATATAAGTAGTTGTTCACATCCGTACGGTTGGATCGTCCAAAAATTAATTAAAAAAATTGTTTGTTAAGTGGGCGTTAGTCTCGTTTCTTGAAGTAGTACTTTCACTTGATTTTTGTTATAAAGTCGTACAAGATAAATTTAGATTTTTTTTTAAAATTTTGCATATCACTAATATAAGTAGTTGTTCACATCCGTACGGTTGGATTGTCCAAAAATTAATTTTAAAAAATAGTTTGTTAAGTGGGCGGTAGTCTCATTTCTCGAAGTAGTACTTTCACTTGATTTTTGTTATAAAGTCGTACAAGATAAATTTAGATTTTTTTTTAAAATTTTGCATAGCACTAATATAAGTAGTTGTTCACATCCGTACGGTTGGATCGTCCAAAAATTAATTAAAAAAATTGTTTGTTAAGTGGGCGGTAGTCTCGTTTCTTGAAGTAGTACTTTCACTTGATTTTTGTTATAAAGTCGTACAAGATAAATTTAGATTTTTTTTTAAAATTTTGCATATCACTAATATAAGTAGTTGTTCACATCCGTACGGTTGGATTGTCCAAAAATTAATTTTAAAAAATAGTTTGTTAAGTGGGCGGTAGTCTCATTTCTCGAAGTAGTACTTTCACTTGATTTTTGTTATAAAGTCGTACAAGATAAATTTAGATTTTTTTTTTAAAGTTTTGCATAGCACTAATATAAGTAGTTGTTCACATCCGTACGGTTGGATCGTCCAAAAATTAATTAAAAAAATTGTTTGTTAAGTGGGCGGTAGTCTCGTTTCTTGAAGTAGTACTTTCACTTGATTTTTGTTATAAAGTCGTACAAGATAAATTTAGATTTTTTTTTAAAATTTTGCATAGCACTAATATAAGTAGTTGTTCACATCCGTACGGTTGGATCGTCCAAAAATTAATTAAAAAAATTGTTTGTTAAGTGGGCGGTAGTCTCGTTTCTTGAAGTAGTACTTTCACTTGATTTTTGTTATAAAGTCGTACAAGATAAATTTAGATTTTTTTTTAAAATTTTGCATAGCACTAATATAAGTAGTTGTTCACATCCGTACGGTTGGATCGTCCAAAAATTAATTAAAAAAATTGTTTGTTAAGTGGGCGGTAGTCTCGTTTCTTGAAGTAGTACTTTCACTTGATTTTTGTTATAAAGTCGTACAAGATAAATTTAGATTTTTTTTAAAATTTTGCATAGCACTAATATAAGTAGTTGTTCACATCCGTACGGTTGGATCGTCCAAAAATTAATTAAAAAAATTGTTTGTTAAGTGGGCGGTAGTCTCGTTTCTTGAAGTAGTACTTTCACTTGATTTTTGTTATAAAGTCGTACAAGATAAATTTAGATTTTTTTTTAAAATTTTGCATAGCACTAATATAAGTAGTTGTTCACATCCGTACGGTTGGATCGTCCAAAAATTAATTAAAAAAATTGTTTGTTAAGTGGGCGGTAGTCTCGTTTCTTGAAGTAGTACTTTCACTTGATTTTTGTTATAAAGTCGTACAAGATAAATTTAGATTTTTTTTTAAAATTTTGCATAGCACTAATATAAGTAGTTGTTCACATCCGTACGGTTGGATCGTCCAAAAATTAATTAAAAAAATTGTTTGTTAAGTGGGCGGTAGTCTCGTTTCTTGAAGTAGTACTTTCACTTGATTTTTGTTATAAAGTCGTACAAGATAAATTTAGATTTTTTTTTAAAATTTTGCATAGCACTAATATAAGTAGTTGTTCACATCCGTACGGTTGGATCGTCCAAAAATTAATTAAAAAAATTGTTTGTTAAGTGGGCGGTAGTCTCGTTTCTTGAAGTAGTACTTTCACTTGATTTTTGTTATAAAGTCGTACAAGATAAATTTAGATTTTTTTTTAAAATTTTGCATAGCACTAATATAAGTAGTTGTTCACATCCGTACGGTTGGATCGTCCAAAAATTAATTAAAAAAATTTTTTGTTAAGTGGGCGGTAGTCTCGTTTCTTGAAGTAGTACTTTCACTTGATTTTTGTTATAAAGTCGTACAAGATAAATTTAGATTTTTTTTTAAAATTTTGCATAGCACTAATATAAGTAGTTGTTCACATCCGTACGGTTGGATCGTCCAAAAATTAATTAAAAAAATTGTTTGTTAAGTGGGCGGTAGTCTCGTTTCTTGAAGTAGTACTTTCACTTGATTTTTGTTATAAAGTCGTACAAGATAAATTTAGATTTTTTTTTAAAATTTTGCATAGCACTAATATAAGTAGTTGTTCACATCCGTACGGTTGGATCGTCCAAAAATTAATTAAAAAAATTGTTTGTTAAGTGGGCGGTAGTCTCGTTTCTTGAAGTAGTACTTTCACTTGATTTTTGTTATAAAGTCGTACAAGATAAATTTGGATTAAATAATATTATATTATTTATAAAATTATTAGAAATTTAAAAATATTTTTTATTATGTTTTTGTGAAGGTATGTTTTATTATGTGTGGATATGATTGTAGTATGTGATTTGTCAATTTATGAGGGTGTATGTATTTTTCGTTGCATTCTATATATTTTAAAGTGAATAAAATATTAATTTTAAATGTTTAATGATTTTTATAAAATGGAAAAATTTCTTTAAAATAGTGAAACATTTTGCAATGTCTTCTAAATATTCCAAAATGATTTAAAAAAATTAGATGAATTAAATTTGGAGTTTTGGTATTTTAAAATGATTTTTGAAAATTAATTTTCATTTTGAGGTAAAACTTGTAAAAATCATAATAAATTCATTTTTGATCCCAAAATTATTTTAAAAATATGGGAATGAAGCTAATTTTGTGATCTTGTTTTTTTTTAATTAAAATTTTGATTTTAGAAATTATCTTCTATTTAAATTTCAGATTAATAAGTGATTAAATTTGATTTTCAGCAATGTAGTATAATAAATTAGTAAAGTAGAGGGTACATATGGTTATGTTTTAACCCTAATTCATTGCTACACACAGCAGTAGCCACACTCTCTTATTCTCTAAAATCTCTCTTACCGCCTCCTCAAAATCTCACAGTCTCTCTCTCTACTCAACCCTGCTCTTCTTCGTTTTCTAGATTCTATAGCCTGAATAAAGAGTTCTGGGCGAGTGTGTAATTGATTCAGAATCTGTGCTTTTCGTTTTATGTTCTTGAGGTTCGAATTGGGGTTTTTGATTTAAAGCTTTGTTCTAGTGTGATTTAAGATTAAAAGTGATGTTTAGGATGTTAAATGAGTTTGCGGAGGGTTTCACGGCAGAAAAATTGAGTATTGATTACTGCATGTTAACTTTCCGGTCACCGGCGGTGAACTCCGGTGAGTCGGTGGCCGTTTCTGTCATATTTCTGCTAATTGTTGTCTATTTAAGCATTTTTATGTTGATTAAATGAGTGATTTGTATTGCTTGGAATGGTCTCCGACTCCGAAAGTTTTATCAATAGCTCATGTAAAACACCGTGGACCAACGTCGGTCCCAAAACATGCAATATCCCCATTATCAATGAAAAGCCTCAAAAGCAAGCTCAGTTATGTTCAACATGTTCAAATTATGTTCAAATATATTCAACTAATTAGTTCAACTATCAAATCAAAATTATGCTCAGAGCTGTTCAAATTGTACTCTACAAATCGAAATACAACTATGTTCAAATTAAAACCATCAAGGCTCAACTATGCGGCCATCGAGAAATTCAACTTACTACGATTCAAATATTCAAACAGCGAAAGATGTTAAAAGGAAAATCGAAATAAATGCGTTAATAAGGGAGGCGGCCGCGCAAGGTTAACAATAACCAGGCGTCGACCTTACCGAGTTCAATACAAACAAAAGTTTAAAATAGGAAGCGAGTCCTAAGTTATTACAAAAGAGGTCTAAGCCTCATCTTCAAGTTCATCCAAAGGGATCTCATCCTCGAGAGGTGCAGTCGGGCCAGCTTCGGTATGCAACTTGGATTAGTTGAATTGTTCTAGTTTTAAGCTTCATTATCAAGTTTTAAGCTCATCTGGTATGCAACTTGGATAAATCAAGTTTGTGTTTGTCATTTCTGGTTAATTTGCTATACCAATACTTCATGTCTGGTGGTCAAATATTTTGCCACACCCAAATGTAATAATGTGACAGATCAGTTGGAAATGAGGATCCTCAAAACAGAATGCTCTGTTCCTGAAAACAGAGTACTTTTTAGTCACACAATAATACAGTCACTAGTTTTTAGCTGCCTTAGCGAACAAAGATCTGACATAATGCAGAAAACTCTACTTTTTAGTCACATATAAAATGTAGTGACCATAGGTTATTTCACATTTAGCCACATCACCGAAAATGACTGTGACCGTTTGGTAACATTTAGATACAGCAAAGAAGCGTCACTATTTTTTGTCACACTTCTATCTCTCAAGTATGACTATAACTGTTGGATTTGGTCAAAGTCAACAAAAAAAACATGCTGTTTCATCTCTCAATTGTCACACTTTTATAAATTGTGACTAAATCTGCCAAAAAATGTGTTTTCGGTCACTCAAAAAATAATTGTGTGGCTAAAACTTGGGACGATGACCTTTAGCCACTCGTTTTTTCCAAAGTGTCACAGCCCTTACTGTACAAAAGAGTGACGAAAGCCCAAATTTGACGTAGTGATGGCACTGGATAGACCCACCGTGTGAATTCTTCGTGGTAAATGTTATTAAGTGTCATAAGAAATTCTCACAATGATAATGGTGTAATGATCCTTAGACTTGAAATCATTATATTTATATATGAGAATTAATATACTTTGATTCTACTCAAAGTTACCTTTGACCGGGTAATGATAAAGGTGGACATTGGGTATATCATGAATCATATGAGAAATATGAATGATAGATATAGGATTTAACCCTCCTATTTTAGGAGTGATATTATTGGCCTCTTGATTGAGTGAGACTATGAAATGCATGACCATGCTCAAATTGTGATTTGTTTAATAGTCTACTCATCGATCAAGTAAACTGGGATTAAATGTTGAAGAGGATGACATAAACCATGCCTCGAGTTTAATCTATAATATAAGGTTAAAAGGATTATATTACATGGAACATTATTCATTAAAGGTTTAATTGGATCACCAATTATTATTATTACTTGGGTAGCAATGATGTATTACTAGATGCCGCTCACTGTTTATAATTTTATTATGAGATATTAAAATTATTGCCAACGTAATAATAACCTAAAGGGTCACACACTAAGAACGTTTTAAACGGAGCATTAATTAAATTTCGAATTTAATTGAATTATTATTATATTGAATTATTGGATTAATTAAGTAGGACTTGATTAATTATATAATAATTCGAATATAATAAATAATACTACTAATAATCAGATTGGGTTTTGGAAGCCCAATCAGATTAGGTATAGACCCAGAATTCTCTCAATATAAATACATTAAGATGTATTGTTTTAGGGTTAATTGAAAAAAATACGTTTTTCTTAAAAACCCTAGCTGCTCTACATCTAAGAGAGGCTAGAGAGAGAGAGAGAGAGATTTCTGAGGGCAGTTTTGGCTAGTCCAACTCCGTTGATCGTTGGACGATCGGGCGTTCGTGTGGACTGATTAGAGACGTATATCGCAAGGCGGGATACGTGGTGATCATAGAAAAGGACCTCCATCTGTCAACCAAATCGTAAAGCTTCTTAAAGGTAAACAATTATGTTCACGAATTAAATATCGCGTTCGCATGGATCCTGCGGAGGGTTTCGTTATTTTCTGTTTTTACGCGTATTTCTGTTGCGTTTTCATGCCCGAAACCCTTCAATGGTATCAGAGCTACTTGCGAATTGTGTTTAATTCGTTTACATGTTTACTGTTTTATTGATAATAACATGTTTACAATCTGCCATGACTGATATGTATGTGATTTTGTACGATATGCATTCTATTCTGTTTATATAATATAAACTATTGGGTTCTGATGTGTATTGACACATCTGTTGATGTTGGTGAGGTCTGTACGTATATGATACGTGATACAGAGGCTTGAGGATCGATCGAAATTGTTTCGTTTGATTTCGAAAGCAAAATCTGCAGAAAATAGTTTCTGCGGTGAATAGTGTTTTTCCGATTTTTCGGTGTCAGAATTGGACAAATAATACCTTTTCGGAAAGGTAAAATCGTCACGAGTAAAACTCACCGCTTTGCCATGACCCAAGTCGCTTTTTGGCCATTTGACATCGTTTAGGCCCTGAAAACTGTGATTTACTGTTTTCTGTCATGATTTCGATTTTTCTGATTTATGCCTTTTATGATTTCTTTGATTGGATCAAGAGAAATATGATATGGTATGATGTCTTGATGAAATCTGAGATGTTCTTAAATGTTAATTGAGCATGGTGTATGGTTATGGCCCTAAGACCCATAGGTTAGTGGTTTTTGATTATGGTTTTGGTTTTAAATACGACTTGCATGTCGTTCATACTTGTAATAATTAAATCTCGAATGTAACTCGAGTTTCTCTTGTAAGTTTATTAGATTAGCTTGTTTCATATTTTTGTAATGTAATTGATGATATGAAGACATGGAGGCATGCCAAGGAGGCGATCAAAGGAGACATTACAAGGAAGCATGAAGACATGTGTAATTTATTATGTTGTATTTGATACCACCATAGATTGACCTTGATTTTTCCTTAGCTTGGAAAAATCGCATAGGATTGGGCCATAACCAAGCACGTTTACTTTACGCACTTTACATATATGATGCATGTGATAATGGTATGTATGCGTAGCTATATTGATGCATGTTTTAATTAGATTAAACAAGTATGTATTAGACACATCACCCATGCCATGCCTGCTAAACAAGATAAAATCTGTAACGATTCAAGATTTTAAAATTGAACAAAACGAACATGAGATTCCTGTGTTTATGAAACACGGAAATAAGTATGAATTTTCGATTTTTTGATATGGGGCGATTTTGACAAAAATACAAGCAGCGCTTGTAAGAAAGGCGGATTTTAAGTGAGACCACTGTGACTCCTCCGTTGGACTGGAAATCAAACCATTGATGAATTTTGAATTGAAGTACTTAGTTCAAGGAAAAATTGGGAATCTCTTGATGATGGGATCATGGTCGTTTTAATAATAAAATCCCTAAATTTAAAATATTAAGTCACTTAGATGCCTTCCAATGGGCAACACTCGTCAAGACCTAGATCGAGAAAGAGTGGGTTCGCCAAAGCGAAATAGTCCAATCTATCGTGGTAAGGCGCGATGAAGTAATTGTGATACTTAACTGTTAGACCATTGGGTTAGACTTAACTAAGTTACCACAATAGGATTGTGAACTTAGAGGCATGGGGTTTGGTATGATTTATTGGATAAATATGGACAAATGTTGTTCTACCAGACTTTCCAAGAGTTATATATGATATAATTGACAAAAGTTGTCTACCTAAATAAATCATGTTTTGGGAGAAAAGCCAAAGCTGACCTTAAGCATGACGAAATATGTTCTATGGATTTTCTTTCAATTATTTATTATGTCTTTATTTACTGCGATATTAATGTTAGAATAATAAATGTCCTTGGAATATAAGCATGAATTCTATATCTCTAAGTATGTGACTTAGAAATGAGATTATATGAATAGTGTTTATAATCCTAAAGAGATCCCTAGTCGAGTATTATTATTTGAGGACAATAATAATGCATTAAGACTAGTATGTTTGTTGACTGATGACCACATCTCATTGGTCATAAGTATGGTGATACTAAAGTCAAAGACATAAGTGCATGTTAGAAGAACATGGCACTGGATAGACCCACCGTGTGAATTCTTCGTGGTAAATGTTATTAAGTGTCATAAGCAATTCTCACAATGATAATGGTGTAATGATCCTTAGACTTGAAATCATTATATTTATATATGAGAATTCATATACTTTGATTCTACTCAAAGTTACCTTTGATCGGGTAATGATAAAGGTGGACATTGGGTATATCATGAATCATATGAGAAATTTGAATGATAGATATAGGATTTAACCCTCATATTTTAGGAGTGATATTATTGGCCTCTTGATTGAGTGAGACTATGAAACGCATGGCCATGCTCAAATTGTGATTTGTTTAATAGTCTACTCATTGATCAAGTAAACCGGGATTAAATGTTGAAGAAGATGACATAAACCATGCCTCGAGTTTAATCTATAATATAAGGTTAAAAGGATTATATTACATGGAACATTATTCATTAAAGGTTTAATTGGATCACCAATTATTATTATTACTTGGGTAGCAATGATGTATTACTAGATGCCGCTAATTGTTTATAATTTTATTATGAGATATTAAAATTATTGTCAACGTAATAATAACCTAAAGGGTCACACACTAAGAACGTTTTAAACGGAGCATTAATTAATTTTCGAATTTAATTGAATTATTATTATATTGAATTATTGGATTAATTAAGTAGGACTTGATTAATTATATTATAATTCGAATTTAATAAATAATACTACTAATAATCAGATTGGGTTTTGGAAGCCCAATCAGATTAGGTATAGGCCCAGAATTCTCTCCATATAAATAGATTAAGATGTATTGTTTTAGGGTTAATTGAAAAAAATACGTTTTTCTTAAAAACCCTAGCTGCTCTACATCTAAGAGAGGCTAGAGAGAGAGAGATTTCCGAGGGTAGTTTTGGCTAGTACCAACTCCGGTGATCGTTGGACGATCGGGCGTTCGTGTGGACTGATTAGAGACGTATATCGCAAGGCGGGATACGTGGTGATCATAGCAAAGGACCTCCATCTGTCAACCAAATCGTAAAGCTTCTTAAAGGTAAACAATTATGTTCACGAATTAAATATCGCGTTCGCATGGATCCTGCGGAGGGTTTCGTTATTTTCTGTTTTTACGCATTTTTCTGGTGCGTTTTCATGCCCGAAACCCTTCAAAAACGTACTTCTCAATTCAGGATGAAAGAATAAAAAAGATTTTGTTACTCATCAAAGCCCTAATTACTCCTGTCGTTAAAGTTTTGCCTGGAATTAGCTCAAATTTGAAGCCCTGAAATCTTGAAGAACTTTAATCAGCCACAACAAAACAGGTTCGAATTATGAAATTGATTCAATTTGCCAAATTGTTATTTTATTGCTTGCTTGTGCTGTTTTGCCTTTATATATTTTTGCATATATATGTAATTTTTGTGTGGATGAGTGTATGTGTGCCCGCTCCTCAATTTGTTTGTTTGACTATCAGTGTATTATTCTTGTGTGTGTATGTATGTATATTTTTTGTATGTATGTACTAGTTTATCTATAGCTTTGTCGGTTGAATTTGAAAGTATTTGATTGCAAGAGGCAGGGACCTAGGCAGTAAAGACCCAGGAGATGCCATGGTAAACCCACAACTCGCCCATGTAAAGTATTTTATTTTATTTTATTTTGTCAATATATTTTTTGTGGGTTTAATGTAATGCCTTGTTCATGTAATAGTTTACCGGTTATAGATAGTATTTTTTATGCAAGTTAATAAATACCATTATATAATTGAAGTATTATATAAGTGCAAACCCAACAATTTTTGTTAGATGTTACAGACTTTTAATTAATTTTTAGCTTACTTGGTTTCTTACCCCTTGTTTTCCTTTAGCTGGTTTCTTATACCGTTTTTCTTTTTGCTACTTAAATGTAGATACTCTTCTTTCTCCTCTTTTCTATTATTTATTCAGATCCTTAAATATTAGAAAGAAAAAAACTACTTTATTTATATATTAAAGCTCAATAAATAAATTTAAGCCTGATATTTATAGTTAAAGTTTATAGCTTGTGTGTTTTTCCATGATATCTATAATTTATGTTTTGTAATTATTATTTTTTGAGTTAATTTGGCTCTGCCTCGCAAATCAGCCTGGCTCGGCCACTTGCTAGAGGTTCCTACCAATGTAACCTATTTCATGGTATAGAGTAAATAATTTCAGAGAACAAGTTGAGAATATTAGATGTACAAATATACTATTTAGCAACATATACACTTATGCAAATTAGCCTCCTGGTAAAAAGCAAAAGAAAAAGTTAGATACAGAACACCATTTAAGAGGAGGGTTACCAAGTGAAAAGTTTATTGATATACTAATCCTAAGACAAGTTTATTGATACAGTAGTCAAGTACTCTTCTTCTTCCAGTTAGTGTATTTAACATTTCCAAAGAATGCTGAAAACTTAAAACATAAAATATTTTCAAGTTTAACAATAGAAACCATTGCATAGCTTGCAAGTCGTAATTGAATAAAATAGTAGCAGTTGAACTATAATATATAGTGTAGCTTGACAAGTCGGTTTAACTAGCTACAATTGCTGAAAAAGGGAGTTATACTTGTGTCCAATCCACAAGTATCAAACAAAGCTAATTAAACACTTTAAGATCAATCAACTTTGATGGGTCTTAAATTTGATTATGTAATGTTTTTGGTATAGTAGTTGGAAATCCTGCTGAAATATTAGCTAAATTTAATGGGTTTTTTTAACTTTGCTATAGCTGGACTTTTATTGCAATATAATATAGATCTTCATACATATTTATGTAACTAAAATATACATATATGTAAAAGAAAGGCCTTCCTGGGATAATATAATAAGATATCTGGAACAACTTATTTTTTACATACATTAGGTTAAGCTATAGAAAAAGATGAGCTAATTTTACTCCACTTATCAACTTAAAAAATATGTTTATATGGTTAAAACAAATTCTTCTGGTTGTCCCCAAGAGGGAAGACATATTTACGTAATTATATATTGTATGCTCTCTGTTGTACCAGTGGGATCTACAAGACTTTAAGCTTTTTAAGTTTACATGGAAAGGACATGCATGATGAACTTTAATTTTCCAGAATAGTCTTTTTATTAACTGCCTTGGATTCTTATCAACTTATTTAGTTGAGTCTTATCATTATAAGTCAAGTGTGGTATTATGGTTCATGTAGTTTGCTTAATTCTTTCTTTTTGCCACATCATATTTATGCTAAGATTGGAAAAACTTGCAACATTTTCTTTTTTTGATTACCTCTTAATTCCTATGTTTTATTGCATATATGTAGTAAGTATGGATCGTCATACATGGATGTACGAAATTTCACGTGCAACTGAAGAATATGTTGATTTTGTTAACAATTTCATCACTTGTGCGATAAAAGACTTGGAAAAGAAATACGGAGAACATGGGAAAAAAGACATAATTTTGTGCCCGTGTCACGATTGTAATAATCTTAAAAAGTATCGTAGCGTTGAGACGGTGCAAGATCATCTAATTCGTCGTGGTTTTAAGCAAAATTATACAAGGTGGATTTGGCATGGTGAAGGATTACATTCTGATGGGACTTCAGATAGGAAATATGTAAGTGGGGAGATAGTATGGCCAATGACAATGCAGAAAATGAAGATGATGTGGACATTGATAGAATAGAAGAGATGATACATGATTTTGAAGATCATTTTATACACCAACCAGATATTTTTAATACCTTAGTTGAAGATTCCAAGAAACTTTTGTATCCAGGGTGCAGCAATCAGATAACTAGGTTGTGAACAACCTTGAAGTTGTGCAAGCTAAAAGTAAAGAATGGGTGGAGTGATAAGAGTTTCACAGAGATGTTTAAACTTTTAAGAGAAATATTTCCTCCGGAAAATGAGCTTCCCGTTTCTACTTGTGAGGCCAAAAAGATACTGTGTCCAATTGGTATGAAGGTAAAAAAGATTCATGCATGTCCAAATGATTGTGTGTTGTTCCGACATGAGCATGAAGATTTACACACGTGTCCCAAGTGTGGAGCATCTCGTTACAAGAGAGATGGAAATAAGTCTTCTCAGGAGGATAAGAAAAGGCCACCTGCCAAGGTGATGTGGTATTTACCCATTGAGCAACGATTTAGACGTCTTTTTTCAAATGCCAAAGATGCAAAGCTTTTAAGGTGGCATGCAGAAGATAGAAAATCGGATGGGATGCTTAGACACCCTGGTGACTCGCCATAGTGGAGAACCATTGATGGAAAGTTTCCTGAATTCGGTGAAGAAGCCAGAAATCTACGACTTGGATTATGTGCAGATGGCATGAACCCGTTTCGCACTCTAAGCTCTCAACATAGCACCTGGCCAGTTCTTTTGACGATTTATAATTTGCCTCCTTGGTTGTGCATGAAGCGGAAGTATATTATGTTGGCGTTGCTAATATCAGGTCCTAAGGAAGCGGGGAATAATATAGATATCTATCTTCAACCACTTATTGAAGACTTAAAATTAATGTGGACCAATGGTGTGACAGTATATGATGCATATACTCAAATGGATTTCACTTTACGTGCCATGATTTTTTGTACCATAAGTGATTTCCCTGCATATGGAAACCTTTCAGGATATTCTAACAAAGGAGCTAAAGCATGTCCAATATGTGAAGAAGGTACGATTGATTTGCGCTTAAAACATTGCAGAAAAAATGTATATATGGGTCATCGAACATTTCTTCCCCCTAATCACCCTAATCGTAAAAGGAAAAGGTCTTTCGATGGAAATATCGAGACTCGAGTAGCCCATTTCCCATTAACGGGGCAACAGGTTTTTGAACGGGTTAAAGATATTGATGTTGTACTAGGGAAGCACTAAATATTTTAGTTAAGAATTCCGGCACATTGGAGATGCTCTAACTATTATACATTGATATATGTTGTAAGAGAATCTATTGCCTATAATAGTTGGTTAAAAATTTTGTTAAAAGGAAATAATTAAAATTTTACAGAGGGGAACCGTGAGAACTCCAATGAGTTTAATTATAGAGTGACTGGGTATAATTTTTGTTAAGGGAAATTTTGATTCAAAAAATATAGTTAATGGAAGATAATTGTCTATAAATTTTGATGAAGGTAAATTATAAGGGTTTTTATGCATTGGGGTTCAAATTTTTTAATAAATTATCTATAAAATGTGCTACTTCGATATTGTAAGATTTTATTTTTTTCTTTTTTGCACTAATATGTTTTTTCAAAATATTTTTTGCAAAAATATAAAATTTTAAATTTTGTCTACAACCATGCAAATGTGCTACCAAATGCAATGCAACTCGATACAACGATATGCAATCTCAAATGCAATCAAGAGTAATTTCGGATATAAAATTTTATTAATATAGTCATGTGTGATATATGTTAATCCAGTTACAGTTTCAAGTAAAGGGACATGGTTGCAGGGGAAGTGCTCTTCCTTTAGGCCACTTACAAATCTTTTATCTCCACTTCTTTTCTGTGAAGCTAGGCTTGTTAACGATGGGGAAGACTGAATGAGTTACGGTTGAATCAATAGTGATTTTATTGATTTATTCGCCTTAGGAGCACAATGTAGTTCTTGTTTTGAACCTTGCCAAAAAAAATGATAAAATGTTATTATTATTAGTTTAGAGCATCTTCAATGGGTCAAATCCTTAGCTAAAAGTCTAGTTGACATGTGTTAGGTCCTGATAAGTTTGTAGAAGGGGGGTTGAATACAAACTATACCGTTTTATCGAAATTTGTTCTTTGAATAATTTAACAATTAAGAACAAATTAATGCGGAATATAAATGAAACAAAATTCAAGTTAAATATAAACTATATTAAACTTGAAGGGTGTTGCAAATACAATAAGGATTACAAAGTATTTATCTCAAACTAATTAATACAAATTTAGAATAAATTCGACATGAACTTTTCTAATATTTGTAATAAAAAGATCGAATGCTAAAAGCAAGTTCGAGATAAATTCTAGGGATAAAAATCCGCTAGTTAATCAAAGCAATACAAGTAATCAACTTCTAGTGGTTTGGATTTAACAATACAAACTAGAATTAATTGCTTGAGAAGAAATGAAATCAAATGGCTTCTTCGTTCTTTTTGTAGAGAGAAATGTCTGTGCTTTGATAATACAATCTTATCTTCTGTCTCTTTTTGGCCGCCTGTTTATACAAAATACATTTGCCTTGTATGACCTACAAAAGTGTCTATGACCTCAAGTTCTTCCAACAACTCTTGGTAGAACCTTAGGAAATGAACTTGTATGACCTTAGAAAAGACTTGTATGACCTGTCAAAATAACCTTGTATGACCTGTTCATATAGAACCAGTATGACCTGAAAAGAACCTTGTATGACCTTATTAAATAGGTCATACCGTGTTTTTGCTTTTAATAAACTAGGTCATACCGGATTTTTTATTTTTAATACCCCAGGTCATACTAGTATTAAGACAGGTCATACTAGTACTTAAGTTACTTTCTTTTAATTAATTTTAGTTGAAATAAATTCTAAATTAAATTAATTCTTTTCTGGAATTAATTTAATAAATAATTCAAACAACTAAATTAATTAATTTAATAAATAAATTAATTCTGAAAGAATTAATTTATTAATTAAATTGATTAATAATTTAATTAATTAGAAGAAGATAACTTAAAAACATAGTATCTCTCTCTCTTCTGAAAACCACTGAAAATAGATGATTTAATTCCACTGATTGATGTCGTCATTCGATGCACTGTCTGGTTTCATGAATAACTGACTTCAATGATAATTCTTCATCTTTAAAACATTTAAAGCTGTGGCTTCTTTTCTTTAGCTTTGACTGAACTTTGTATCCTGTACTTCTTCTGTCACCAACTGGAAATCTCTGTCACTGTAGTAAATCCACTTTCTTGTATACTTCACTGAGGCTTGAACAATAAATTGAACTTCTTTCAATGTAGAATAACTTCAATTCTGTAGATGACTTTAATCTTCAATCTCTTGACAGATAAAACTCTCTGAGATTCCTGTGACCTTTAATCTAATATTTACTTATTACATTCTGGTTTAAGTTGAGTAGAATCCTCGAATTACAAATAGGCTATAACATATGCCTTTCAACATGCCTTCAATAAAAATTATATATAATCTTCAAAATTTTCATCACTCCAATGGGACATTCCTGTTATCTATAATTTTAGCCAATCCTTTTTCGTTGATTATTTTTGTTCAACATCTAGAGACATGTAGGAAATCTCCACATCATATATTACCATATTTAAATATTATATTCTATTTTTAACTACTTAAAATAATAATAACATACTATTTTTAAAATATAGCCAACCATTATAGTCAATCATATTAGGGTACAAGACCTTACCGGTTCAGCAAATTTTAGCCAACTATTATTTAATGTCATTATAGCCAACCAATTTAGCTAACGTCATTGGAGATTCTCTTAGGCCTTTTTTTTGTGCAGAAATTAAGTTCGAACTTTTACTAGTAATAATAACACTTTTGGATGGATTTGTAGATAAGATCTTCGGAGAAAATCGACTAAAATGCATTACCAACTAATTTAAATATAGGATACAAAACCGAAACATGAAATCATACATGTAACTCTAATAATAATAAGGTATCACCTAAAAACTAAAGCTACAGTCAAAGATTATATAATCTTTGTTTGCAAATGGATTCATGGAGAACACCACAAGATGCTAAAGATTATCATGTTTACAAATCTTTAATCTCCACTTCTAATATGTGAAGCTGGGCTTGTTAATGATGGCGAAGGCTGAATGAGTTACGGTTGAATCAATAGTGATTTATATTGAATTATTCACATTAGGAGCACAATGTAGTTCTTGCTTTGAACCTTGCCAAAAAAATTATAAAATGTTATTAGTATTAGTTTAGGCCTTTTTTGTGCGGAAGTTGAGTTC
Organism: Heracleum sosnowskyi; assembly: GCA_030848705.1. Classification (NCBI taxonomy): domain Eukaryota; kingdom Viridiplantae; phylum Streptophyta; class Magnoliopsida; order Apiales; family Apiaceae; genus Heracleum; species Heracleum sosnowskyi. The sequence continues at coordinate 68,195 of JAUIZM010000116.1, forward strand.
GAACTTTTACTAGTAATAATAACACTTTTGGATGGATTTGCAGATAAGATCTCCAGAGAAAATCGACTAAAATGCATTACCAACTAATTGAAATGGTAGGATACAAAACCGAAACATGAAATCATACATGTAACTCTATATTGTTCTTTTCCTTTCTAATTTTTTTTATCTGATCTTATTCGATACGAAAAGAAGAAGCTATGGAGATGAGCTGCTTATGCAGTAGCAATGAAGAGGAGATCCAGGACTAGGCGCCTTACAAACTCCACCCTGCGGATACTGGATACTCTTGCAATGTGCATTACAATCAGAAACACTCAAACATGGCCCCTGATCAACCAACCAAGTCGCAGCTACTCGACCTGTGCCGCACAAATCATAGATGTTAATAAAAAATGTATATCAGTGTTAAGTAAATAGTCCATAGTGTTAAGTAAATAGTCCCTAATTTGATCATTTACTCTCTAACAACCCTAATCAATTACCAATATACTAATACCAACAAATATTTAAATTAAAGTGGAAGGACCGGAAACCAAATATCTCCCTAAACCGAGCTCTGTTGCATGTTAGGCTATGATTTACACAAAAGGAAAATATGTTTACCTGTATTGATAGTCAAAGCAATGAAAAAGAAGGCAATGAAAATGCTCCTAATAACAGAGGAGATGTTCTTCCCCGCCATTGTATCTAAGTTTTTGCTTTTTCTCTTCTATAATAGGATGATCTTTGTGCTCTGTTGTGTGTAATTTCTTGCTTGTTCGAATCCTTTTTATAGGGACAATGGGAGTAATATATGAGATATTTGATACCTCGCAAAATCTCTTACATTTAATTTCAATATTTCTATTATCTTTCAATAAAATTTGATCATATGAAGCTTTTACGCACAAACTCGAATTGGAATGGATCCGAATTAATCTTCTTTTAACTAAATAATATGATCTGATTCTGTATTTGACACATATAAGATATTTAAGTATTTATGGGGTTTTTTCCATCCATTTTTTTATATTTAAGTATTTATGGGATTATGTATTCAATTACGTTTTTTTTTATATTTTCATTAAAATCACGTGATATTTTATTTTATCCATTGTATCTTATACATATTTTATTTTAAGATTTTCATATCTAATAATATATAAATTTTAAATAAATCGTAATATATTGAATCTTAAATTTACGTAGATTTTTGAATATATTTTTATACCATTAAAAATTATTTTATAAATCTTATGATATTTTAAAGAATTTGTCATGATTCTTACTTCAATTTGTGAATCTCAACTTCAAATTTAAGAGATTTTATATCAATTCTTAAAATTAGAACAAAAATCAAAGTATCACCATAATTGAGGAGGTGAACCAAGGGATGAAAATGGCATGGGCTTCAAAGTGAAGCATAACTGAGAGCATCTCCAACCATTTAATAGCATGTTGAAATTTTTTTACCTAAAATCTTATCTGTCATGTCATAAATGAAATTTATAGAGATTAAGTAAAAAAATTACAACTCCAACAACACAAAATCCTTGCCAAAAAATTTAACCAAATCCCAATAGATGGGCTATATTTGTTGAACCTATACAAACCTGCACAATAATTATACATCATCTCTTGTATTAAGATTAGATATTATATTTATAACAACTTGAAATAAATAAAACATATTAGTTTTAAAATATAGCCAACTATTATAGTCAACTTCATTTCTTCACCGCGGGCTCTCGCGTCATTTTTTTGAAAAGATATTATGCACAACACCCGGTTAAACAAATTTTACATAATCAATATTTTATATTAATTTAGCCAACCATTTTAGCACACAGAAATGCTCTAAAACAAATAGCTAAAAATGTATATAACCTGCCATAAATAAAAATTATAGAGAATATGTAAAAAAAACTGTCCACTCCATGGGTCAAAGCCTTTATCTAAAATTTTAGCCAACTTTGGCTAAATTCTTCGAATCTCTAGAGACCTGTAATAAAAATCCATGTCATCTATTTCCATATTCAAACATTATATTCTATTTTTTCATGTTCAAACAATATATTCTCTTTATAATAACCTGAAATCGCATATTTATTATTTTATAGTACTTATTTTATCCAATTATTTTAGCTAGAGTAATACTTAAGGTAATAAATTTTGTACAAAATTTAGGTACAAAATGATGTTGCGTTAATGATATATTAATTTGAAATATTTTAATTGGAGAAAAAAATGTGAATGCAGAGGTCGTTATGCTCTTATTACATTAGGACTGTGGTTTATACTTCTGGAAATAATAATAAGGTATCACCTAAAAACTAAATCTATAGTCAAAGATTATATAATCTTTGTTTGTGAATGGAGTCATGGAGAACACCACAAAATGCTAAAGATTATCATGTTTACAAATCTTTATTCTTCACTTTTATTCATAGATGTTAATAAAAAAATGTATATCAGTGTTAAGTAAATAGTCCCTAGTGTTAAGTAAATAGTCCTTAATTTGATCATTTACTCTCTAACACCCCTGATCAAATACCAATATACTAATACCAACAAATATTTAAATTAAAGTGGAAGGACCGGAAACCAAGTATCTCCCTAAACCGAGCTCTGTTGCACGTTAGGCTATGATTTACACAAAAGGAAAATATTTTTACCTATATTGATAGTCAAAGCAATGAAAAAGAAGGCAATGAATATGCTCCTAATAACAGAGGAGATGTTCTTCCCAGCCATTGTATCTAAGCTTTTGCTTTCTCTCTTCTCTAACAGGATGATTTTTGTGCACTGTTGTGTGTAATTTCTTGTTTTTTCGAATCCTTTTTATAGGGACGGTGGGAGTAATATATGAGATATTTAATATCTCGCAAAATCTCTTACATTTAATTTTAATGTTTCTATTATCTTTCAATAAAATTTGATCAAATGAAGCTTTTACGCACAAACTCGAATCGAATGGATCCGTATTGATCTTCTTTTAACTAAATAATATGATCTGATTCTGTATTTGACACATGTAAGATATTTAATTATTTATGGGATTTTTTTCGATCTGTTTCTTTTTATATTTAAGTATATATGGGATTCTATATTCAATTACATTTTTTTTTTTAATTTTCATTAAAATCACGTGATAAAATCCCATTGTTATTCCCAGAACAATGCAACCTAGATTGTAGAAGGGGGGGGGGGGTGAATACAATCTAGTTAATTTTACAAAAATAATTCAAACCTTTTACAGTATGAACATATGTGTTTGCAAATTAACAAAAATTCACTCAAAACCGTGAACATAAATGAATTCTTCGAGTTAAAAAGAAATGCAGGAGACAAGCAAACTTTAAAACTTTTCAGGTGGGTTTCTCGGAAAAAGCCCACCTGAGGTGTATATTGAAGAATTCTCTGGTTTTGTTTTTCAACAAACTCCAGCTGCTTACACAGATGATAAAAGAGAGCCTAAGTGTTTTTACTTTCAGCTTGGTGCTCTCTTCACATATTTCTATGCTACTCCATACATTCTTATATACATCAACTGTATATTACAAACAAAACCTACAACATAATAAAATATTACATTTTTGGTTTTGCTTGTTCACATGCTCGACTCAGAAACTATCCTATTCGGGAAATGCCTTGGCTGCCATCACAAATAAACTTGTATAGTCCCAAATGGTGCTTTCTGAGTGAATGTGCTTCTCTCTTCAAGAATTACTAAGTCCATGCAATTGACCTAGCTTCCAAGCCCATGTGACATCTGCATGAAAGAGACCTTTCCTTGGTTACCCGACTGTCAAGTCACTATCAGCTGAGATAAGTGAACATGTAGTATTGCATATAGGTCTTCATGCTTGTCAAGTTTTTCCTTTGTGTCCAGTTAGAAGGTAAACTTCTAGGTAGCTGCTTTAACTCTTATTTATCCATCGAGACATAGAAGATAATGGATGACTTCACATTTCATCTGTAGGAATTTGAGCCTTTGAATATTTACAGTTTGACTCCCTATTCCATACATCTTTTGCATCGTTATCTACCATCTTTTAGTCACGGGTGTGTAATGATGATCTCTGAGACTGTCCTCCATTCAACCTGTTAAATAAAGAAGATTCCAAAAGATTTCTTTACATAGATTTGTTTTTCATGTTGAATGAGATGAATATCAGTAGGTATATTAATTCTTTATCCGTAGACTACTATTCTACTTCAATTATCCGTAGAAAGGTAACCTCAGAATATCAGTAGAAGTAATATCCCAAAACTGTATCCATAGATAGACCATGACCTCCTTAGCTACATCCATAGATAAAACATGACATCCTTAGTTGTATCTGTAGATCGACTGTTAGATCAGAATTCAATGATCGTCAGAAGCTAGACTCAACTGATCAGGATTGCTGACGTCATCAGTATTGCATGGTCATCAGTATTTGATCAAGCGTCAGTATCTTATTGATCATCAGGATTCCTACTCAGACTATGATCAGGATTGATCATCAGAACTTGAAGCTGATCAGGATTCCTACTTCGAGTTATATTTGGAGTCTAGATAAACATGGAAGTTTATTCTATTTGTTCCTGGTTTGTAGAATGTAGCTATCGATTAAGGATAGGTTTCTATCTTTGTTATTGATTAGGACTTATCTTGTTATTGATAGAGAAGCTGTGTGCACTATATAAACACAGTCTTGGTTTCGATTTATGTATTCATTCGAGAGAGATTCGAGAGAGAACATAATCGAGGGAATCAAGAGAGAAGCTCTTAAGAACAGAATTTCTTGAGAGAGTTTTTGTAAACTAGCAGCTCTCAAGAACATCAGAATTTCTTGAGAGAGTTTGTAACAGTTTTATATCAGATTTAATAAACCTGTTATCTTTCTTTGTTGTATATACATTAAGAAGTCGATTATCTTACTCTATTGTATTCAACCCCCCTTCTACAATAGATTATTACTGGGCAACAATTGGTATCAGAGCAAACTGATTTAATTCTGAATCAGATACGATCTAAAGATGTCGACAACCAAGTATGAAAGCATGAAGATTCCCATCTTGAAGATATCAGAATATCCTACATGGAAGGTAAAGATGCTGATGTACCTGGAGGCTATGGATCCCGACTACTTGGACAGGATTCGTGATGGACCATATATACCAACAAAGTTCATAGAACGAACAGATACAGTACCAGAACATTATGTGGTCAAAGCTAAAGCTGAATGGACTCCAGAAGAAAAAGCTCATGTACTCAGGGAACCAAAGATAAAGAATATCTTGCATAATAGCCTTGATGCTGTTATGTCAAACAGAGTGATTGCATGTAAGTCTTCAAAAGAAATCTGGGATACTTTGGAAACTCAGTGCCAGGGATCTGCATCTGTTAAGAAAAACAGAAGGGCTCTTTTGATTCAAGAATATGAACAATTCGATGCAAGACCTGAAGAGAGCCTGACTGATCTATATGATAGATTTCTGACACTATTGAACAACTTATCCTTAGTTGACAAAGTATATGAAACTGAAGATTCAAACACCAAATTTCTTAGAGCTTTACCTGAAGAATGGGATACTCAGACCTCAATCATTAGACACCAGTATGATCTGAACATTGTGTCTCTTGATGAGATCTATGGGATGCTAAGAACTCATGATCTTGAAGTTCAACAGAGAAAGAACAAGAAAAGCAGCAAGGCAAAGTCAATTGCTTTGAATGTAGAAGCTAAATCAAAAGGAAAAGCTATGGAGGTCTCTAGAAGGAAAGCAAGAGTAGCTGAGTCAGATCCTGACGACTCTTCATCAGATACTGATGGCAATCCTGATGCCAATACTGGTGATGATTCTTCTGACTCAGACATGGAAGAGATGGTTGCTATGATTGTCAGAAACTTCAGAAGGATGAAGTTCAGGAAGAATAGAAGACAAGGCAACTTTCAGAAAAAGACCTTCAAAGCAGACAAAGACAAGTATATCAAAAAGGACAGCAAGGGTAGCAAATTTGACAAGTCAAAGGTTAGATGCTACAAGTGTAATGGTATGGGTCACTTTGCTTCTGAATGCAACAAGACAAAGGCACTCATCACATCAAGCAAGGATTGGATGGACTCTTCCTCAGAATCTGATACTGAGGTAGTCAACTATGCGTTAATGGCCAATGCTGATGTAACTGCTGCTCCTGATGATAAGGTACTAAATACTATCTTTGATTTTGATACTGATAATGCTTCTGAGTTAAGACGTTTTCTAAAGTCATTACATATTAGCTTTAGAAGTCAAACTGCTGAGAATACTAGAATCTTATCTGAGATGTCTGACCTTAGAAAGAGGAATGAGATATTAGAAGCTGAATTTTCTCGTATGCAAGAAGTACAAAAAGAATGTGATAATGCTAAACACATGCACTTAGAGATGACATCTAAATGTACTTCCCTTGAAAAAGAACTTGAATATGCTAATGAGAAAATCAGAACCTGGACAGACTCTGGTAGGAAATTTCATGAGATTAATACCTCTAAGAATTGGAAAGAGTGTCTAGGATATAAGTCAGATGAAGATAAGAAATTAGCAGAGAAAATTGTCATTGATGAGACAGTCAGTCCAAAGACCTATAGACATGTTATAGACTCAACCAAATCTAAGATTACTCCTGTTAATTTTGTTTTTGGTAAGGATTCCAATTCTACTTTTGAAAAGGGATCTTCTTCTACTCAAGGAATTAAAATTATAAAGTCTAAACCTGTCATGAACAAAGTCACTAAGAATCTAGGTCTATTGTCTCAGAAACAGCTTAAAGATAAAATCTGTGAGGTTACAGATAAGAAAAAGGAAGCTATTGTTAAGAAAAACAGGAATGGTAAAGTTGGGATCAATAAAGAGAATGGTTATAAATATATCCCAAATGCACCTAGAAAGTGTTGTTTTAACTGTGGTAACTCTAATCATCTTGCTATTGATTGTAAGAAGAGTAAAAAGAAGATTACTGATATTCCTAAGTCTGATGTGAGGAATAGATCAGTACTCTATAAACCGCAGAAGTCCTGTTTTCATTGTGGTAGTCTATGGCATTCTATTTATACATGTAAAGAGTATCATGATTTGTACTATAACTTTTATGATCCATTGCCTAAGTTTGAAAGTAGTACAAAGTCTGATAGAACTGAAAATGTCATAGTGAAGCATGCTTTTGTTAATACTGATACTGACAAAGCAAATCCTGATGGAGTAAATCCTGTCAGGACTGCTAAAGTCAAAAAGTCTTCTACTGTTAAATTTAATAAAATGCATGAACAAGGAATCCAACAAGTGTGGGTTCCTAAACATTCTGACTAGTGTGTTTCTATTCTGATGCAGGGTAAAAAGAAAAATGTGTTAGTCATGGATAGTGGATGTTCTGTACACATGACTGGAAACAAAGCCCTGTTATCAGAATATGAGGAAAAAGCTGGCCCAACTGTGTCTTATGGAGATGGCAACATTGGACAAACCTTGGGATATGGCAATATAATCATTGGAAATGTCATCATTGAAAAAGTAGCTCTAGTGAAGGGACTAAAACACAACTTGTTGAGTATTAGTCAAATCACTGACAGAGGTTATCATGTCAATTTCTATTCCACACATTGTGAAGTAGTCAGTAAAGCAACAGGGAAGATAGCACTAACTGGCTACAGGCATGGTAACATATATGAAGCCAACATTCTCTCAGATACTGATGGCTCCCCTACATGTTTCATCAGTAAAGCTTCAGTAGATGAAAGTTGGAATTGGCACAAGAAGCTTTCTCATCTCAACTTCAGCAACATCAATGAGTTGGTTAAGAAAGATTTAGTAAGAGGATTACCTAATGTCTTATATACACCTGATGGACTCTGTGATGCATGCCAAAAAGCAAAACAAAGAAGGACATCATTCCAGAGTAAATCAGAATCCTCGATTGAAGAACCATATCACATGCTACATCTTGATCTGTTTGGTCCAGTCAACATCATGTCCATCAGTAAGAAAAGGTACACTCTTGTAATTGTTGATGAATATTCTAGATTCACCTGGGTGTATTTTCTGCATAGAAAAGATGAAACTCCTGAAATTCTGTTGGATCATGTGAGGATGATTGAGACAACCACAAAGTACAAAGTCAAGATTCTGAGAAGTGATAATGGTTCTGAATTTAAGAATTCAAAGATGGAAGAGTTCTGCAAATACAAAGGAATCATCCAACAATTTTCTGCTCCTGGCACACCTCAGCAAAATGGAGTAGTAGAAAGGAAGAATAGAACTCTTATTGAAGCTGGCAGAACTATGTTGGAAGAAGCTAAATTACCTACATATTTCTGGGCAGAAGCAGTCAACACAGCATGCTATACACAAAATCTCACATTGATAAACAGGCATGGTGTCACTCCTTATCAGTCACTCAAGGAGAAGAAACCAAGTCTGAAGCATTTGCATGTGTTTGGCTGTAAATGTTTTGTTCTCAGAACTCATCCTGAACAGCTAGGGAAATTTGAAACAAAGGCTGATGAAGGAATATTCATAGGTTATCCTACATCAAGAGCCTTCAGAGTTTTTAATTTGAGAACAAGAACTGTCATGGAGTCAATTCATGTATCTTTTGATGATAAGAAGATATCTGGAATCATTGAAGACTCGCATGATAGATTGTTATTTGAAAATGAAGCTTCCAAGGAACCTGAAGAAATAGAATCAGATCCTGTCAATTCATCAGATACTGATGGGTCACCAAATCCTGATGACTCACCAGGTACTGATGGTGCTTATACTGATGATGCAAACAACATTAATACAACTAGTAGTGCTAATGTTGAGGGGGAGCAACGACATTCAACTACAAGTTCAGAGTCAACTCAATCATCAGGACAGAATTCTTCAGATACTGATTCAAGTGAAGATCCTGATAACACATCAGGAGGGCATAGCAATAATTCAGGGAGAGCTTCAAATCAATCAAATTCTTTCAATCAAGATAACACCAATCCAGGGGGAGCATCTACTTCAAGAAACAATTTGACACCATCAAGGAAATGGACAAAAGATCATTCTCCTGATTTGATAATTGGAGATCCTGATGCAGGTGTTCAAACAAGAAGTGCAACTCAGAATGAATGTTTATATAATAACTTTCTATCCAAGGAGGAGCCTAAGAAAGTTGAAGATGCACTTAAAGATGCTGATTGGGTTACTGCAATGCAAGAAGAACTGAATGAATTTGAAAGGAATGAAGTCTGGAAACTGGTACCAAGACCAAAGAATAGATCAATTGTTGGTACAAAGTGGATTTTTAAGAACAAGACTGATTCTGATGGAGTCATTATCAGAAATAAAGCTAGACTAGTTGCAAAGGGGTATTCCCAACAAGAGGGAATTGACTATGATGAAACTTTTGCTCCTGTTGCAAGACTAGAAGCCATCAGGATATTTCTTGCTTATGCAGCACATAAGAAATTCAAGGTTTTCCAGATGGATGTTAAAAGTGCTTTCTTAAATGGTGAACTGGAGGAAGAAGTTTATGTTGAACAACCTCCTGGTTTCATTGATCCTAAATATCCAGATCATGTCTATAGACTGGATAAGGCACTTTATGGACTAAAGCAAGCTCCAAGAGCATGGTATGAAACCTTAGCTCAATTCTTACTAGAAAGTGGATTCAAAAGAGGTGCAATTGATAAAACTCTATTTTATTTGAATCATGGTAAGGAGTTGCTGTTAGTTCAGATTTATGTTGATGATATCATTTTTGGGTCAACAAACAATAAGCTGTGTGAAAAGTTTTCCAAGCTTATGCAGTCAAGATATCAAATGAGCATGATGGGAGAAATGAGTTACTTTCTGGGTCTTCAAGTTAAACAGACTGATGAAGGGATTTTTATTAATCAGTCTAAATACACAAGGAATTTACTGACAAGGTTTAACATGCAAGACAGTACTCCTGCTTCAACTCCCATAGCTACAGCTACCAAACTTGATCCTGATCAAGGTGAAGAGGTAGATGTAACTCACTACAGAGGAATGATTGGCTCTTTATTGTATCTAACTGCCAGTAGACCAGATATCATGTTTGCAACCTGTCTATGTGCAAGATTTCAAGCAAAACCTAGAGAACCACATCTGATTGCAGTCAAAAGAATTTTCAGATATCTCAAAGGCACTCCTTCACTTGGCCTTTGGTATGCAAGGGAATCAGATTTTGGATTGTGTGGTTATTCAGATGCTGATTTTGCAGGATGCAAAATAGACAGGAAAAGTACTTCAGGAAGTTGTCAGTTTTTGGGTGGAAGACTAGTTTCATGGTTCAGTAAAAAGCAGAAATCTATTTCCACTTCAACTGCAGAAGCTGAGTACATTGCTGCAGGAAGTTGTTGTGCTCAGATAATGTGGATGAAAAATCAGTTGTTAGATTATGGCCTGTCATACTCAAAAATCCCTATTTATTGTGATAACCAAAGTGCTATTGCAATGACAGGAAATCCAGTTCAGCATTCTCTTACTAAACACATAAGTATCAGATATCACTTTATAAGAGAACAGGTTCTGGAAGGAACAATTGAACTTTACTTTGTTCTTACTGATCAACAACTAGCTGATATATTCACCAAGCCACTACCTGAAGCTACTTTCAATAAATTGGTGAATGAACTTGGAATGATGAATTTTGAGAATTTCTGAGGAAAAGCTACATAGAGGAAATCCTGATAACTGTCAAATCCTGATGGTTATTCAGAAAGGTATGTTTCTTTGATCAAATCCTGATAGGACTCAATCCTGACAGGAAATCAATTGGTCAAATCCTGATGCTCAGATATTGAAGCTGGTATGAAAACCAGAGATTCTATGCTAAATTGTCATCAACACTCCTGGTAAACTCTGGACAATTAGATTATTACTTAGTCCTTGATTAAGTTTTCAGTCTTAATTATCAATTTCAATTTCATTATTATCAGAGTTTATTATTTATCATCTCTATATCACTATGAGTGTTACTAACAAATTTGCAGGCAAGAACAGGAAGAAAACAATTGAGAAAATAGACAAATTTCATTAATACTTGAAGATTCATTACACATGAAAAATGGAAATTACATATTTGTTTTCCTAGTCTATTTTCTACTCAGGAACTCGTGCTTTACAGATAAGCATGAACACGTGCCCTGCAAATTAGCATGAATGCTCCTGAGCAGCTTCACAGTCCATCAGAACTGGAAGGTCTCTTGTTCCATCCTTAAGAGACAAGAAGAGGAGCTGATTTACTTGAAGGCGGATCGTCACCATGACCACCAGGACGCCTCCGTGCCTCCAACTTGCATGACATACAAGCATCACGGATTCTCTTCTTACGTTTCTCAAGCTCTCGGACGAGCTCTTCATCATCTTCATCCTCATCCTCTTCATCATCCTCATCCTCTTCATAGATGAGGTTATCAAGCGGATTCCAGTTCGGATTGGCTTGCAGGAAGTTGTGCCAAACCACATCAACCATAGCGTTAATAAACGCTTCATGTTCCTGAGGGTCAGGAACTGGTTGTGGCTCCATCTCAGCAAGAGCCTCATCCATTTGATGCCAAATTCTATCAAGTTCTTCATCATGTATGTTGTTTTGATTGTTGGCAGCCATTGAAAAACAAAGAAGGTGAAAGGTTTTCGTAAGTTTTTCTCTGGAGAGGGTTTATGTTTTAATAGATATATGATGATTATGCTTAACAGTTCTCTTTTATAGAGAATGTGTATTAAGGGTGCAGGTCATTTCTACAATCTCGATGAGACGGTTCGGTTTTCCATATATATTTTTGCCTCATTTGCTAGTAAGCGTGTTTTAATTCTATGACCATTAATTTGGTTATTTTTCTTAAACCAAAACGCTATTCAGGATTGTTAAAATAAATTTTGTTTTCTTAAATAAAATTTTATTTTAATCTTATTGAATATTTTTTTTCAATCCTGATATGGCAAAATATTTTGTGCGGAAATGCTTTTATTCCTGATGAGGTTAGGTTTTTCTTACATCAGAAAATGCCTACTCGTTATGGACTACTTTCTAATGCTATGGGGCAAGGCCCAACCCACCTTGTTCCTGACACAAGCATGCAACCTAAACAGTCTAAACAGTTAACAACCACCTCTACTGTCTCTCAAAAGACTTTAGTTGTAAAATCAAAGAAATCAGCTAGAACTGATGTGTCTGGAAGGCAATCAGGTTCAAAGGATTTTTCCTCTACACCACTCACTAAAAAGAAGATACAAGGGGGTGTACAAGGGGTCCTGGTGAAGAAAGCTGATAAGGTTGTTAAGAATGTTCCTGTGAAAAGGAAGTTAAGGTTGATTGATGAAAGTGATTCAGAGGATGACTTACCTATATCCTCTGTGATGAATGTGAACAAGGAAGTTGCTGATACTGCTACTAAAGCTGTGGTACTTTTATCAAAACCACAAAAGACAAGGAAATTATCAAAGAGCAGGTATCATATTCCTTTGACAGTGCAAATGAAGGATACTGATATTCAGACATCAATTCCTGATGAGTCATCTACTCCTGATGCTCTAGCAAATCCTGCTGTTAGTATTCCTGATGCAACAACAAAAGTTGTCTCTCTATCAGACTCTCCAGCCTCTCCATCTCAGACAAGAGAAATTTCTTGGGAGAAGGTTTCTACAACTGCTTCCTTGGTTGGTTTTACACCTACATCAAAGAAAAAGAGGAATGCAGAAGAGTTAGTCTATCAGAGACAGAAGAAGCTGAAAGGATCAAGCCCACAAGAACCTGAATTTCAGAGTAATTCAGCAGCTACTGTTGATCCTGCCACACAAGAACCACTCAATCAAAGTTTGGGTGAAGGCTTACCTAGTGGAATGGTCACACAAGAACCATTTTCTCAAAGGGAGAATGAAGACATCAACATTCCAGCTACACAAGAACCATCTTCTCAAAGTGAAGATGCAGGCAAAGCTACAGCTTCTGTTGAAAGATTGGTCGAGAACATTGTCAATGAGGGAAGCACACAAGAACCTTTAACTCAAAGTGTTGAAGCAGCTTCTGAACCTCAAGCTCCACAAGAACCATTGGTAGCAAATACTGATGCAAGCATATCAAATCCTGACGATGTTCATCCTGACGCTAGTGGTGCTCCTGATAATGAACCTATTTTGATACAGCCACTTCGTTCAAGACCAATGGATCATCCTATCTCAGAACCACAGGATAAACTGAAAGGTATTGCAATTCCTGATCCTGATAAATCTCATGGTTCTGATGATGATAATTCTGATGATGATAGTGATGATGATAATGAGAATAGAAAAGAGAAGGAACAGCTTGCTACAACACTCAAGATTAGTCTTGGAACTAATTTTGGTTCATCAAGTACATATATGGCTAGCAATGCTTTCACTGGGAAAGATCAGAGACAAGATTTTTCTACTCCTTCCTTTGATCCTGCAGAGGCATTTAGACAGCATGAATGGAACAATTCATGGCACAATTCTGATGAATCTATCAGTTTTTCTTCTGCTATTGAACATGCCTATAATGCAGTGAAGTCTATAGAGAATCAAGACTTGAAGAATCATCTGAAGGCTACAACTATGTTATTCAAAAGCCTGAAAAGTGAGATTGATTCTATCAAGGGTTCAACTGAAAAAGTGAGGACTGATATCTTTAATAATTTTACAAAGGTGCCTACTACTTTACAACTGAGGGTAGTGGAATCCCAAGTGAAATCTGTTGTTTCAGAACAAACCTCCATCAATCAAAGAATTGATTCTCTGGATACTAAGGTAACTGAAATTCAAGCCTCTCTTTCCTTAATTTTGCAATTATTGTCAAATCCTGATGTCAAAAAGGGGGAGAAGGTTATTCAGACAAAATGTACACCTGATCTAGTATTAAGAAATAATGATGATGATACTGGAGATGATGGTGGTGACAAAGTGATACAAGGAGAAACCTCTGATGCTGCGGTTTTGAAGTCTACAATTCAAACTTCTCAAAGTCAGACTACGCAGTCAACTCATGTTTCTGATTCTGGAGTTAAGACAGTAAGAACATTGGTGCAATCTCAGATCCTGACGGAAGATCAAATCCTGACACCTGGTCATGGACACATTCTTGCTACAATTCCTGAAGGTGATGAAGATGTAATTATTGATAATCCTGAAGATGCATCAAATTTATTCCAGAAGTTTTCTACAAAAGACGGTAGAATTGTTACTCTTTATCACACTGATAAAAGAGTTCAACAATTATTTGCCAGAAAAGCACTCTCTACAGCAAGTGAAGAATATCCAGATCTCTCACATGAAGATTTCTTGAGATTACAAAGAGAGACAATGGAAAGCTATACTGCTTCTGCTAGAGGTAGAGGAAGCAGAGGTAGGAGAGGTTCTAGAAGAAATAGAAGAGGTTCTTCAACTCAAACAGTACCTAGACAGACAAGGTCTAGAGCATTAAGAATTGAAGAAATTCCTGAAGCTTCACAAAATCTAACAGATCCTGTTATCAAGAATATCATGGAGAAAGAAGACAAGGAATTTGTTGAAGAAGAACCTGAATTGAAAAGAAAATCAAGTAAATCAACTCTCAGCAATACAAATCAAATTGAAGATTCTAATCCTGACAATATTCAAGATCCTGACGAATCTGAAATTCTGCAAGAGGTTGATTTGATAATCTTATCTACTGTTGTTGATTGTCACAACAAAGAAGTAGATGAAGAAGAAGAAGCCATAAGAAGAGATATTACAAAGAGAACAAATGAAGATTTTAATCTCTATCTACAAAGGCTTAAAGTTTCAAATGAAAGAAAATGGAGAAATTCAAGCAGACAAGAATCTTTACTGGAAAGAAGCTATGTTTTTGAAAAGGAAAAGGATAAGAATTGGAAACATATTAGCACATTAAGTTGTGATACACCTATCAATTTTCAGTCTGGTGGAATTATTACAAGCGCTTCAAGTGTTGTTGATTTATCTGAGATGGTTAGATCAAAAGCACTCTGGTTAAAGATGTTTTCAAATCTGAAGCAATTGTCAAGTAATTCAAGAGGAGGTATTGGACACAGAGATGGTGAATATCTGAATATGTCATATGTTGATCCTTACTCCTTGACAGAAATTGGAGGTACTTTAACTTCTGAAAACCTGAACAATTTATTAGCTGTTGATATAGTTATAGATTGTCATGATGGTTTTGAAAAGAAAGAAAAGCTTCTGTACTTCATGAAAGATGATAGTGTGAAGATTCTATCTATTCAAGATCTGCTGATGAAAACTACACAGGAACTGAAATATGTTCACTATCTATTAAGATGGAAGAACCAAGTGTACAAAGAATGGAGTGACATGATTTTGTCAACTATAAGAAGAAGACTGGATGGAAACAGTAATTTCGATGGTAATTATACTCCCATGTACTTAAATCAAAGAGGTCAGGATGTGGAAATGCAAAGGGGTACTGCTGTTAAAGAAGTAAATTTTGGCATGACTCATCTTTCTCTCAATCCTGATGGGAAGGAAATTGCTTATCTTTTGCTTGAAGAGCACAGTCTACAGAGAAACTCCATACAGAATCTCAGAGCAGCTATCTACCAGATTAATGAGGAAGATGAAGAACTCAGAAATCTTAAGGAAAGACTGATTCAAATTCTTGAAGAAAAAGAAGAAAGTTTATTATCCAACTTCTTGAAGATGAATCTGTTCTATCAAAAAGCTTAAAACAGATAAGTTGTTTCTGAAGATACTTGTACATTTTGATACATGTTTTTGACATCATTGAATATTTGGAATCTATACTTTATTTCACAAAGTATGAGATTGGGGGAGATTGTTAGATCAGAATTCAATGATCGTCAGAAGCTAGACTCAACTGATCAGGATTGCTGACGTCATCAGTATTGCATGGTCATCAGTATTTGATCAAGCGTCAGTATCTTATTGATCATCAGGATTCCTACTCAGACTATGATCAGGATTGATCATCAGAACTTGAAGCTGATCAGGATTCCTACTTCGAGTTATATTTGGAGTCTAGATAAACATGGAAGTTTATTCTATTTGTTCCTGGTTTGTAGAATGTAGCTATCGATTAAGGATAGGTTTCTATCTTTGTTATTGATTAGGACTTATCTTGTTATTGATAGAGAAGCTGTGTGCACTATATAAACACAGTCTTGGTTTCGATTTATGTATTCATTCGAAAGAGATTCGAGAGAGAACATAATCGAGGGAATCAAGAGAGAAGCTCTTAAGAACAGAATTTCTTGAGAGAGTTTTTGTAAACTAGCAGCTCTCAAGAACATCAGAATTTCTTGAGAGAGTTTGTAACAGTTTTATATCAGATTTAATAAACCTGTTATCTTTCTTTGTGATATATACATTAAGAAGTCGATTATCTTACTCTATTGTATTCAACCCCCCTTCTACAATAGATTATTACTGGGCAACATCGACTTTCTTCAACTTTTATTCGTAGATATGATGTCCTCGGCTTTTATCCGTAGATGAGATAAGATGTTCTCAGCTTTTATCCGTAGATGAGATAAGATGTCCTCAGCTTCTATCCGTTGATGACATTTGATGTTTTCAGCTTTATCCGTAGATGAAATAAGATTTCCATAGTTTTATCCGTAGAACAGATACACTTGTCTTCATCCTTAGATAAAACATCTTGTCATCCTTATTGACTCACCATTACTGAGTTGTTTAGGCAGGCTTACCACTGAAACACTTGGTGCTTGATTAGATGTCTGTTGGCTTGCTTCTGAATTGCTTCCTAACTTGATGACAGAGTATCTTCCATACATTTGATGTGGCTTTCAGACCTTGGATAGATAAAATGCCTTCTAGTTAGCTTCCTGATTATCAGCTTCTGTGAACTAGCTTTCTGACAATCAGCTTCATTATCATGATCAAATTCTTGTCTTGAGTATTTTGTTATCATCATTCCAAATATAACCCTAACACCCATTATATTTTATACATATTTTATTTTAAAATTTTCATATCTAATAATATATAAATTTTAAATAAATCTTAAGATATTAAATCTTAGATTTACGTAGATTTTTGAATATATTTTTATACCATTAAAAATTATATTATAAATTTTTGATATTTTAAAGAAATTGTCATGATTCTTACTTCAATATGTGAATCTCAACTTCAAATTTACGAGATTTTATATCAATTCTTAAAATTAGAACTAAAATCAAAGTATGAGCATAATTGAGGAGGTGAACTGAGGGATGAAAATGGCATGGGCTTCAAAGTACAGTATAACTGAGAGCATCTTCAACGAATTGTTAACGGAGGAATTTGGTGATAAAAAATTTTGGGGATTGCTGGAATAACGAAATTGTGATGATGGAGGATTTTGGGTTTTTGGATGTTTGGGGCTGGACTTGAAAGGTGTCTCGACTTGTTAGATGTGTCAGATCTTATTCCAAGATGTCTGCGTACCCTGTATTTATAGGGATCAAGCCAACGCAGTTCTGTTATAGGATTGGTTTTTAATCCCTGTGATTATTATGGATGTATTTGGAATTTGTAGATTTTATCTTTTTAGATTGGGATACCTTCCTGATTTGAAGGATATCGTTTAGAGATATTTTCTATAATTAATTGGAGATATTTCATCGTTTCAAAGAGATGAAATCTTTAACTTAGGAATTAAGTTAACTATTAATAGATTCATATTGGGAAATTAGGAGATAATTGAGGCAACCGAAAATATGGCGTAACATCAACCATATGAGGTGAATTGAGGGATGAAATTGGAATGGACTTCAAAGCAAAGCATAACTAAGAGCATCTCCAACCATATAATAACATGGTTAAAATTTTTAGTTGTTGAACCTATACAGACATGTAAAGTAATTATACATCATATTTTGCCATTTTAAAATTAGATATTATATTTATAACAAATTGAAATAACTAAAACATGTTAATTTTAAAATATATCTAACTATTATAGTCAACTCCATTTCTTCACCGCGGGCTCTCGCGACATTTTCTTGAAAAGATATTATATCACTGTGGGACAAAGCACAACACCCGGTCAAGCAAATTTTACATAATCAATATTTGATAATATTTTATATTATTTTAGCCAATCATTTTAGCAAATAGAAATGCTCTAAAACAATTATCTAAAATTGTATATAACTTGCCATAAATAAAAATTATAGAGAATATGTAAAAAATTTCTCCACTCCATGGGTCGAAGCTGTTATCTAAAATTTTAGCCAACTTTGGCTAAATTTGTCGAATCTCTAGAGACATGTAACAAAAATTCACGTCATCTATTTCCTTTTTCAAACATTATATTCTATTTTTCCATGTTCAAACAATATATTCTCTCTAGAGGCCTGTAATAAAAATTCACGTAATCTATTTCAATGTTCAAACATTATATTCTATTTTTTCATGTTCAAACAATATATTCTCTTTATAATAACCTGAAATCACATTTTTTTTATTTTAGAGTACTCATTTTATCCAATTAATTTAGCTAGAGTAATACTTGAGGTGATGAATTAGGTTCAAAATTTAGGTACAAAATGACGTGATGTTAATGATATATTAATTTGAATATTTTAATTGGTGAAAAAAAATGTGAATGTGGGGGTTGTGCTCTGATTTCATCAGGACTAGCTAGTTTATACTTCTGGACATAATCATAAGTGTTAACGGAGGAATTTGGTATTAATAAAGTTTGAGGTTCGTTGCCGGGATCAAGATCTATGATGGTGGTTCTTCGCCGGAAGGTCGCCGGAGTGTGGTGGTTGTGATGAATTGGGTGCAAAGTGCAAGATTACTCCAAAGTTCCGCAATGAGGAAGCGCCCAATGAGTACAGGAACAGAGCTCCCAGAGCACACACCAAGGTTCACCCTACATCCCCAATGAGTACGCGCCCATTGAATACAGGAGGAGGCCTTCAGTACACAGGCATACCCCTGGAGGCCTTCAACAACGGACATCCCCCTCCTAGGGCACATCATAGGAGGGAATTCTTCAATCATCAGGCAAACCCATTGAGGCTTTCAATCACGGGCATCCCTCCTTAGGGTAAATACTAAGGAGAAGTCTTCAATATGATATCAATATTAAACCAAGAGATCCTTCACTGCCAAGTTGCCACTTCAACATATGAGGGCGCATCCACAGGGGGTGGACGGCAAGAAGGCGCGCCTTTTCCCCTACTAAGTACAAGCCCTAAGTCTTTCTTGCATCTTGGATATCCCCAATTGATTATTACTTGACCCGAATCTACCCAAAAAATCTGATACCAAATTTTGGCTATAACAACTACCCCCCAATTCCATGTGAAATTAGAGATGAAGCATGGAATTTTCAATCTTCAAAGTGCCAAAATCTCTTTGTATTCTTTTCTTCTTCAAGACGCGCCTTCATGCTCTTTCCCTACAAAAAATACTATATAGAGGGCGAGTCCTTCAATTTGACAACTCTAATCTTCATTCTTTTAGAAAAGATCAACAATTACATAACCCACCTCTAAGCCTACATGAGCGAACCCGGCGTAGGAAACAAGAGGCATTATGCACAAGTGTAAACCTCTCTCACATAGCACATCTTGTGACAAAGTATAATCTCCTAACAATTATGTGGAGATCAACCCATTCTTCCATATCTCCCATTAAGTCTTTCATCCCCAAATGTCTCTCCTTTGGGCATGCCCTAGACTATAGACGCGTCCTCATTCAAGAATTCCATTAGTAGACTAAGAACACAACAATATGCACATTAGAGATTCCCCTGAGACCATCAACATTGTAGGGCACGCCCTGAGAGAGAGGCACGACCATAGCCTAAGTTAGATCACCGGTCTTCAAGTAATAAAAACCCTTAGGAGAATTTTAGCAAATAATCCATATAAGTCTTTTGAGATCAAATGAGTTGAATGCAAAGTTTCCAACGCTGGATTTATTGAAGTTAAGAAGGTGGAGCTAGCCCAACAAAATAAAGATGAGGAAGTTTAAGAAAACCTTGGACGCAGGGAGGACGCGTCATGACGATGAAGGTGATCTTTCCACCAACAACACAATTGCTAACACAAAGGCAATTTCTTCAGCAACCGCCCTGTAACTCTACTCATATTGCTTGTTTATCTTCACAGACAAGTACGCTAATGAGGTCAAGTCTTACCCTTCCAACCAATCTTGTTACACTTGTACATTCTTCACATTGTCCCTTGTCAAGGCATACTTGAAAAAAACACATCAAACGGTGCCACCGGTATCTCATTCTTCAGAGGGCGTGCCCTATCGGGACTGCCATGTTTTCTTCTTTAATTTAACTAATGGAAAAGCATTTTGGCAGGACATCTATCTTTCAAAGAACATCTACAGAAAACACTTCTCAACCTTGTATGTTTGAGGGCGCACCCTGATGATAGGGCACGTCTACAAGATTCTACCTTTAATCATCCATATAAACCCTTATCTTCTTTAACTTTTCATCCTCTATCTCCTAAAACATTTTTCTCCACCGCTGCTATCACTACGCCATAAATGACCTTCTGCAACCCTTGAAAACCGTTGCCGGAAGTTCAAAATTTGTTGGCATAGCCTCAAAAATCTCAAAGGCAACACTTTTTCACTGTTAGTTTTTTCCCCGTTGCCTTTGGGGTCAACGCCAACACTTTTCTACCTATGCCAATAGATTAAAATATGTTGCAGTAGAGTAGACTTTGCTAAAAAAAATTGGGCCCCACACGTGGAACCCACAATCTGGTGGACCCACGAGTGGGCCCCTCTTATATATATATTTTACAATATATATATATTTAATAAGATATTATCCATATGTATATTTTATATTTATTTTCCACAATAATAAATGCAGTAGACTGGTTAAATTTATTTTTTTTCATTTCACTAAATATAATCAACAATGACATTACAAAATTCATAATCCTCAACTCTAAAACAAAAAAAGAACATCAAAGGAAGGTTTACAAGCTTCTAAAAGATCCTTATTTATGGGGAAAAAATCTATAAAAAAATATCTAACACTCTCTGGAGGCTCATGTATAATGTCAAGTTCTTCCGCACCTCCACCTCCAAGTAGACCAGCAATACCACCTTTAACTAGGCGTTCATCTGGACCTGCTAAAGAAACACTCATTCCTCTGAACCTAATAGTCCTTATTCCTCCATTTTCAGCTGGCATGCATAAATGATCACGTTAAGGAGAGTATCTCAAATCAACCCTGAAAGACAAACATAAAGGTCAAATTAAGAGAAACCAAACGTCCAAACTAGTGCTGATTATAATTGGCAAAACAAATTATCAAGTTTCTGCTTATAATCTGAAGCTTAATATTGTGTGTTAATTTAAGAGCCTTGTTTTGTCAAACAATACAATTTTTGATTATTTATATGTTACAGATATAATTTTGGGCATCTTGTAGGATCCAGTTAAATAAATAACTACATATCTTGTATACTCCATCTGGTCCATGGCAGAATTCTACAATTTTTTATTAACATCAATATCTTTCTAGATCTCCATTAATATTTTCAAAATAAAATATTAATCAAGACTCTCTTTTATATGTAATTTTTTTAAATCTCTTTCTCCACCTTCATACATCTAAAGAGTTCTTATTCCACCGCAATCTCATAATCATAGTGGTTAACCTCGATCTCTATTATGTTAACGTAATAAAGATTTATTATTGATACAGGAGAAGTAGTTATTAGGTACATAAAAGTTTCTCCATGTATAAAATTATAGCCATGATAAAGCTTTGCACTATTGTCATCCAATTTACAGGATCGGCATCACAGCTTCATTTTTGTCACAGAAAAACACAGAGGACAAGTAATATAAAAACAGAGGATAAGTGTGCGGTAAAATCAGTAGCCTAATCATCAAAATGTAATTGTGTTGGTAAAAACATTGCATACCTCTTCTTAGCTCTTTCTCTTATCCATTTTCTTGCCATCTTTTGTCTACCTACATGCCCCTGACAAATGTAGCCATAAGGTGAAACAAGACTCTCCTGGTACAAAGCCACATCAAATAGGTAGATCTAGCATTATAGCTTTTGGTATTGCCTGGTTCAAACGTACAATCTGATGAAGGCCGGTGTCCATTAGTTCATATGCAATATAGATATCATTAAATACTGCTCTCCATGGAGGGGGGGTATAATATCTCTTATCGCGATGACCTGGATAAATAGGTCAAGTAAAGTGGTTGGTGATAAACTTGCATCGAGTTATTGGGTTAGCAAAATTGTTAATTTGGTGCTAAACGGTTCTCCTTACGTGCAAAGAATGATAATCAAGATAAACATGCATGTATGATCATCTCATTTGTCATCAAATAAGAGCACAACAACGATTTACTACATTAACATAGTTCTCCCAAACAATACATAGGACAAAATTAATGCAGAACACGGAACGATTAAAGCAATTCTGGCTTTTGGAATTGAAACCTTGTTTACAGCTTTCTCGCAACAATGCTTGAACACTTATAAAGACAGAAAGAGCACATGAAACATTTACTAGATGTCTATAGTTCTCCCTAACACAATATGTAGGACAAAATCCACAGTAACTTGGGTGGATTAACCGTAGAAAATCCACTAACCCAACGGTTTCTCAACCGCGGAAGGCATAAATTAAGATGTGTCGCAACCCAAATACAAGAGGCATAAATTAAGATGTGTCTCAACCCAAATACGAGACTACAAACGATTCAATAATTTCTGAATAATAAAGTCTTAGATGACGTGTGAGGATTACATCAATACATAGATAACAGAATACATACAATAAAGAAATATTTGCAATCACTTATAGTCTTCAATGTTTACCTAGCATGAGATCACATAGACCAATAAAGAAAAAAAACAAGTATATTCCATACAATCACTCAATATAGGAACAATCATTACCAAAAAACGACAACACATCCTTCCATTTATGAAATATGATCATACACATATATGATTATACCTGAGCAGAAATTTCCTCAACAGCAAATTGTTTGCCAATAGCTCGACAATCAAGCTTAACATCCCATTCTCATCCCTAACAACAATATATGAAACCTGTTTTGCTAAACCTGCTTAACGAGTGATTAAGTGAGAGACAATGACAGAGGGAGAGAGATGCAGGGAGGGAGAGAGATAGAGGGTGAGAGAGGGAGATGGAAAGATAAGAGAAACAACACACAAAATACATATAATTAACACTACTAATTAACAGAAAAACACATACATAAACATATATATACACATACAAAACATACAAAATTAACACTACTGATTAATACATACATACATGCATATACATATAAATATACAAAACACAACTTAAGCCCTAAAGAAAGTTATCAAATTAGCAACTTAAGCCCTAATTAACAACACAAATTAACAAATTAGCAAATTAAAGTTAGGGAGAATGATACCTTAAGCTTAAACCTGAATTTGTAAGCCCTAATTGAACTGTACCAAAGCCTTAAACTTAAATTGAAACCCTAATGTTGAATCCCCTAATTTGTAAATCGATCTTGAAGCTCTAATTCACCCTTATCGAACCCTCAGCTTGAAGTCCCTTACTTTGGAACCCTAATTCATCCTTGGCAACTGCAATGTCGACTTAGAGAGTTAAAGGGAGAGAGTGTATATGTTTTAACTTTTAAGACAATAGTTGACCAAAATGTGACTCGGACAAATTGTTTAAAAGTTTTGGTGAAGAGGAGGCGGTAATAGTTGCCGCTCGGTTACTTTCATCAAAATATTTGCCGCTCAGTTACTTTTACCAAAATGCATACCGCTCCATCATGTCACTTATAATAATTTTATCAAAATTTAATCACCTATATTAATTTCTTTAAATTTTTTTAAAAAACTTTGATTTTACATTTTAAATTTGTTCACTTTATCGCTTCAATTTTTTTTTCATTTAAAACTTACTAAAAATGAATTATTTTATAAAAACAATTAGCATCCAATACTTTTCAAATTAATAATTTCAATGAAATAAATAATTCATTTTTCATAAATTTTATTACATTTAATGTAAAATAATTATTTAATTTAATTTTTTTTAATAATATAAAGCTTTTGTCTATAAAACATCTACCGCAACACTTGATCGGGTCTATGCTAACACAAAGAATTAATGTTTTAATAGACATGATTGAACAAAGCTATTACAACACTTATAGATGGCAACACCTTGCAAAACCGTTGTAGAAAGCCATCTATGGCATAGTGTATGCTTTTGGCTTTTTGGCAGTTGATCCTGGCTATGAGTTCTCCAAGTTTGGTGAGGATAAAGTTGCATGAATTGATAAATTCAAAGTTGATGAAGCTGCGACCATCAAAGCCAAACAGATCAAACTTGGAATTGAGGATGTAACACTTGAAGATAATAAGGACGCGTTCTTTGAAGACGCGCATTCTGATGACGAGCAAGATATCACTTCTCTTCCTAAGGATCAAGGAAAACAATCTTCTAAGGCCGATGTTATTCTTGAAAAGCCTTTACATGATGTTTCTAAAACAAGTGATATTCCTGCTGAAAACATCTCTACTCCTCTTGCTGATGACACTCAAGACGCGTCATGAGGCCTGATATGACCTTTATCTCTTTCTCTAAGTCTTCTGAATATTATTGAGGTGCAGGTCTTCACTTCTAAGCCTTGCAAGTTGTAATGATTTTACTGTGCTTTTAGTAACTTGATGGGACTTGTTTCCTAGACTTAGCTTATCATATTACACCATCTTAGACTAGGAAAAGTGTATATGAACTACAACCCAAGACTAGGAGGTAATTAATTTACCTTGTAGGCTATCATTCAGTCATTGTAATCTTTAATCAACTATTAGTAGAATGGTGAACCAAAGCATCACATTGTTAAAAATACTCCATCAAGCGCTTGCATGACTATTCGTGGGCCTCACCCTCAAAAGTTTCATAAAACTCTAGGGGGCACTCTCCGGCCACAGAATACTTCGAATCCCAACCCAAGAAAGGGGCATCTCAATATGAGGCATAATATGAATGAAATCTCTCAAAGAGGCATCTCACGAAAAGGCATCTCTTAGAGGGGAATGTTAGTCACCACTATCTTCTATATTATTTATCGCGTAGAGGGCCTTCACCAGACTAGCCTAAGACCGCACCTTAGCGCCTCTGTCCGGGGAAGGGGCACACAATAGGCGTCAGTTGTATCTTCAAACATCTTCTCAAGAAGAGGCATTCCCATAAGGTTACTTCATTGTTCATAGGAAGAGCCGGGAGATGCATCAGTACCCCCCAGTTTCAGAATATCATTCCTTAAAGGAGCATCTCTTAAAGAGGCAATTCACATAGAGGCATCCGAAGAGGGGAATTTTAGGAGGAAGTTCCTCTAAGAGTGCGTCCTGATGCTTAGGAGATGCCCAAGTGAACGAGGGCATGACTAAGCCTCTTCTAGTCTTCTAGTACATTTTATAATAGCATTCTCCTGTGGAGGGGCCCACTCATGACCTTGGGGCCGCATCCTGCTGATCAGGGGGCGCATCCTAAGGTCCATGGGGCCTCTACTCCAAATATTCTTCTTCTTTCTAAAAACAACTTGAGGGCTTGTATAATCATGTTTAAAGTCGAAGCCTTAATATACGAGGCTGATACACTTATGGTGCACCCAGAAAAGCATGTTTCATATTAAGAATATGAGGGTGCGTCCTCTGAAGATAAAGATTTTGTCTTTTCACGGTGGGGCTCACTAATGTCCATGGGGTCTCAACCTATAATCAGGGGGCACTCACTGTGGATAACAGGGCCTCTGCTCAAATAGCTTCCTTTCTTTTGAAATTCAAGTAATAAATTCTTCTTGTAAACATTGGAGTCCACTTGAGCATTAGTGTTTTTCTTTGAGAGCACGTCCTTTTTCTTTGAGGGCGCATCCAGTGTGTTTTGACGCTAATCATTCCGCATAAGCTTCCTATCATGTCTTCCTCGGTAGTCAGTCATATACCACCAATCTTGATCTCGACGGTCCATCGAATTATCACGCGGAGGGGGTCGCTCATGTCCATGGGGCCTCGACCTGTAATTCTCTCGAGAATCAGGGGGCGCTCTCATTGGATCACGGGGCCGCTCTCCCATGTTATCCATTGAGTTTTCACGTGAGGGGGCTCGCTCAAGTCCATGGGGCCTCGACCTGTAATCAGGGGGCTTTCTCTTTGGATCATGGGGCCTCACCTCCATATTATCTTCCTCTAAAAATCACTGGATTTCATGCTGATCAGTAGTTCTTTTCCTGCGGGCGCGCCCTGGAGGAAGGACGCGTCCTGAAAGACCAAGAAGTGGCCTGAGGCAACCAGCTCTCCATGTACTCGTTGGAATTTGTTTGAACATCGAAGTATCTTCGGAGGGCGCGCCCTGGAGGACGTGTCCTAGAAGTGTGGACGTGAGCAATCACTACATTTTCACAAAAGTTGTTGGAAACCATCTGATCCTCGAGCATCACCCTTAGGGCGCGCCCTAAAGGTTCTTGGGTAATTTCCTTGGCAATCTTCTTCCTGCAACAATTCAAGGAACAAATAACATAGAGCAAAAAACAAAACTAGTTACGTGTTACCTTGAGGGCGCGTCCAGAAGATGATGATGTGCTCCCGATAATTGCGCCTTCTTTTTAGGATCTTGCTCGGAATAACCCCGAGTATACATGGAAATTGCCGCCTTCAAACATACATGGAAACATCCTTCAGATCTGAATCGCCTTGATCAACACCCCTCCTTCTAGTGCTAATTTGTTAACGACGGAATTTGGTATTAACAAAGTTTGAGGTTTGTTGCCGGAATCAAGATCTATGACGGTGGTTCTTCGCCGGAAGGTCGCCGGAGTATGGTGGTTGTGATGAATTGGGGGCTGAGATTGTAAGGGTTTTCTTGGTGGTGGCTCGCTGAGCTCTTCGCTTCCAACCCCTTACAATGTGCCTACGTACCCCGTATTTATAAGGGATCAAGCCCTATGTAGTTCTTGGGGAGCAAGTAACCTATATGTGTTGGTTTCTGATTTCTGAGGCCCACTAGGATACCTGATCCGTCTTCTGGAATTGGTCTTCGACTCGCTTTAGGAATGTCCAATGATGAGGCCTAGTCACAAAGACCCAAGGCTCGTCTATGCTTTCATGACTTCACGGATAAGGAAACTTCCCACGTCGAGGACTAGTCCAATCCGTTACCAGCTATTTCCTTATTTCATAGACGCGGGTATAGCCATGACTTACCCCAAATGCCAAACGCAACATTGTCCCCCGAATGAGAAGCACCCATCATATTTCAGGACAAGTGATCCCAAGCGTTTGGGTGCAAAGTGCAGGATTACTCATTGAGTACAGGAACAGATCCCAGAGCACACACAAAGGTTCACCCCACATCCCCAATGAGGACGCGCCCATTGAATACAGGAGGAGACCTTCAGTACACAGGCATACCTCTGGAGGCCTTCAACAACGGACATCCCCTTCTAGGACACATCCTAGGAGGGAATTTTTCAATCATCAGGCAAACTCATGGAGGCTTTCAATCACGGGCATCCCTCCTTAGGGTTCATACTAAGGAGAAGTCTTCAATATGATATCAATATTAAACCAAGAGATCCTTCACTGTCAAGTTGCCACTTCAACACATGAGGGCACGCCCACAGGGGGTGGACGGCTAGAGGGCACGCCTTTTCATTTACTAAGGGCAAGCCCTAAGTCTTCCTTGCATCTTGGATATCCCCAATTAATTATTACTTGACCCTACCCTAAAACCCGATACCAAATTTTGGCTATGACAATAAGGTATCACCTAAAAACTAAATCAACCGTCAAAGATTATATTTTGTTTACGAGTGGAGTCATGGAGAACACCACAAGCTGCTAGGTATGATATTCTATTTGTAAATGTAATTTGTATAAATTATTAGAACCATGAACAATTTGATTTTTGCAAATCACATAGCCAAAGTGTCTTTTTTTTTTTGGCAATCTGATAGTCACATTAAAACCTGTGACAGTAAAGCTCTTTATGATCTGCTAAAGTACCTAGTAGTTTCTAACTTGGCGATTGCATTTTTTTTTTTATTCTCTTTTGCATGCTCATGCTCTATTGCTTATAGGGAGTCAGGAATGATAGCCTCAAAGAAGTATATTTGGAGTGCCTGGTGGTAACTGGTAATTAACTTGGTGGAATGATACACTCTTGGACAGAAAAATCCCGTTGAAGCAGTGAAGTTCTTGAATAACATATTTTGCGATTGTATAGGGAAATCATCCATTTTGAGAGTAGTATAAAAGATCCAATAAAATTGTTGAGTGCATTCTAGTGATGATTTTGGGCTGCATGAAGAAAGAAAATTTCCTGACATTTTGTTCGGTCATTCAGGGTGACTTGAAGTTTCTTGTTATTTACCTAATTAACATCCAAATCTTTGGAATTGCTAGGCTAGCCTTCATTTGCAGCATCATCCTCTTTGAGCACCAATAAGTGCATCAGTCTGAGTGAGTTTGTTGTAAATAAAGGTGTGTTCTAATTCATGCTTTAACCGAAACACTGGGTGGTGGAAGAGTAACCAACTCCATCTCATCAACTCCATCAATATACTTCAGAAAAAAGGATCCTAGATTGATTTCATATATATATACACAATCAAAGATTTAGCTTCCAGGTATCTTAACACTTGATACCAAATTTTCTATTTGGACCAGGAACTATATCTCCTTGTAACATGGCACCCCACATCTCTATTGCACTTCCATTAAAGGGCTTGGTCTCCCTCCTTTTCCTAGCCATTACAATCACCTGCACAACCTCAGCTCGAATTCTTGAAGCAGAAATGTCATCTACGGATGAAATTGCACCTGTGGTAACTAATTCAGTCGAGACGCCTCTGTCCACTGTACCTACTGTGCCTGCTTCTACTACCCCAGCTGCTGCAACAGGGGGAGCAGCTATAAGCCATGACCATCCGCTCACGTTCTTCATGCACGACATACTAGGGGGAACTAACCCTTCTGCCCGTGCAATTACAGGAATCGTCACTAACCCTGCTCTCAACGGTCAAGTACCCTTTGCCAAACCAAACGGTGCAAACTTTCCTCTAAATAATGGTGTTCCATCAACAAGCGGAAATAATGCACTTGTGGACAACAATAACCTCCCCTTCCTCACCGGCCTTGGCAGAAGCACATCTAATGTGATTCAAAACAACAATGGAGGTTCTGGATTCTTCAACGGTGGCCAAATTCAAGGAGCTGGAGCGGACATCAGGAAGCTTATGTTCGGAACAATGACCGTTATTGATGATGAACTGACCGAGGGACATGAACTTGGGTCAGGGTTGGTTGGTAAGGCGCAAGGCTTTTATATATCGAGTTCAGGAGATGGATTTAGCCAGACAATGGCCTTCACTGTCATGTTTGAGAATGGTGGTTACACGGATAGTTTGTGTTTGTTTGGTGTTCATAGAAGCTCAGTTTCGCAGTCTCAGATTGCTGTCATGGGTGGCACTGGCAAGTTTTTGAATGCCAAGGGGTATGCCACACTCAAGACCCTCGGAGATGCGAATCCACAAAACAATAACGGGAACACTGATGGATTGGAAACAATTTTGGAGATCACTCTGTATCTTGCTTATTAGGTTGTGCTTCTCTTTATGATCATGTATTTTTCTGTTCCAAGTACTTCTAAAATATATGCATGTGTATTTGTATCAAGTGCCTTCACATTTTCTTTCATTATCATCATATATAAGGTGAACTCCTCAACATACTTTCATGTTCAACAACATGAATCAATTTTCTATAATCTCAACAACAATTCTGAATGTGACAGAATTAACTAACTTATCTTGTTCCCTACTTTAATTAAAACTAATCACACTAGGGGTGCCTTTCGAGTAAAGGCAACTAAAACCTAATATTCTCTCCGTTCCATCCATTTGTTAACATTTGTAATGGAGGGCTCGGTACATATTTTAAGGCTATTGTAAAGAATAGTTCTATTAATTATTTTAATTTTTTTTCTTCTGAATAAAAATTTAATGTTTGGATTTTTATTCAAAAAAGAAATTTTTTAAAAATAAGTAATGAAACTATATTTTATAAGAGACTTAAAATGCGTGTCGAACCCTCTATGTCAAACGTTACCTAATGGAATGGGACAGAGGGTGTATTAATTAGCGTAAAAAATTTATAATTAAGTTAACGTTAGTTACCAACAAAACCTGCATCACGTGTTAATATAGCTGGAACGCATACACTTTCCTATATAAACTATGCATTGATTCCACTTCCATCATTTCTTAAGATGATGTATTGATTCCACCACCAATTATATAAACTACCTTATAACCCGTGCCAAGCACGGGCCGAGCATGAGTCGATATTAAAATATTAGTATTAATAAATTATTAATAAATATTAGTTAAAAATTTATTTCTCGAGAATTGAATGATAAAAATATATAATAAATAAATAACTATTTAATTATGTATTTATAGACAATCGAACTATGCATAAAGCTAAAGAAATTAAAGTAAATAAATAAATCTTGTATGATTACGTAGCTGCAAAGAATCTAACGCTCGATGAAGCTATTGAATTTAAAGTAAATTAATAAATCTTGTATAATTACGTAGTTGTAAGGAATTGAATCCTGGATGAAGCTAAAGAATTTAAAGTAAATAAATCTTGTATAATTATGTAGTTGCGAGGAATCGAACCCAGGTTAAGTGATAACCAAATTTGGTATTTTGGTACTTTGATATTTTAGTACCGCGCGCCATTTTCACATTGTTTTGCTTATTAATAAAGAGTATAGATTTGTAAAGAGAGTTTTATTATTTTATATAAGAGAATTTGACCATAAGTCCACAGTGGCCAACTATGATGCTTTAGCACTAAGTATATCTTATTAAGTTGTAATTAATGAATTAGCAAGTAAACAGAAAATGAGCAAGTCCCAGAACAAGTTGATCTCAATCCTCTGTTTCTCCATTTTCTTCTTCATTTCTTATGCAAAGACTTCATGTCCTATTGATTTTAGTTATGTCAAAACATTGCCATGGGATAAATCGAACTGCGTAGACAAACCATTAAACCAAATCACCTGTTGTGAAACCATTAAACACCTCCTTGGCTTAGGCCTTGCAAAATATCTCAATCAAACATCAATGTTTTACTTCCCAAACACAGATACTGCATCTGCATGTATGTCTGTTTTCGATGACCAGCTTATGTCCATGTCTATTAACATTTCGATGTGCAGTGGTGGATCCTATGACCAGCTAGTGGTTAACAGCTCAAGTAACTGTGCTGGAATCACAACACTTAAAGATTGGAAAGAAAAATTTAATGAAAGTACCCCACTAGACTCAAATTGCAAAGGAAACTTCTCTACTCCCAGTCGGTGCAATGCCTGTAATGAGGCTGGCCAAAGGGTGGCTTCTCAATTAGGGATCACGAGGCCAAACTCAACAAAATGTTTCGAGTATGTTTGTTTGTATGCTGCCGGAATTGTTAATGAACATGGTCCTGAAGATCCACGAATAGCTTCTTGTGCACTAGGCATTACTATGGCCAAGTCCACAACCGACAAGCGAAAAAAGACATTTAAAGTTGCTTTTGGAGTTTTAGGGGCACTATTTGGAGTTTTGACAACATGGGGTTGCGTCGTTGTTTATAAAAAATTGAAAGAGGAAAGGAGGCTAGCAGTGTTGCGAGAAGAATATGTAAGAGGGGTGAAGGCTAAGGTGTTGCCTAACACAGGTGCAAAATGGTTTCAAGTAGCTGAGCTGGAGCAAGCCACTAAAGGGTTTTCGAAAAAGAATTTGATAGGGCAGGGAGGATTTGGAGTGGTCTACAAAGGCACACTCGTGGATGGCTCAATCGTAGCTGTGAAACAACTTCTTGATATGGATGTAAATGGGGATGATGAAGAATTTACTAATGAGGCGGAGATCATTAGCAAAATCAGGCATAGGAATCTTCTTGCTCTAAGAGGATTTTGTGTTGAGAGCGACGCTGTAAAAGGTAACAGAAGATATCTTGTTTATGATTATATGTCAAATGGGAGTTTAGATGAGCATTTGTTTGATTATGAACAAGGGAATTCAATTGGTAAACAGCCATTGGATTGGCCTCTGCGCAAAAATATCATTATTGATGTGGCCAAAGGGCTTGCTTATTTGCACTATGGAATCAAACCAGCCATTTATCACCGCGACATAAAGACCACAAACATACTTTTAGATTCAGAAATGAAAGCAAGACTGGCTGATTTTGGATTAGCAAAGCAAACTACTGAAGGAGAATCTCATTTAACAACGAAAGTAGCTGGCACATACGGATACTTAGCTCCAGAGTACGCTCTATACGGACAACTAACCGAAAAGAGTGATGTCTATAGCTTTGGCATCATAATTCTAGAGATCATGAGCGGGCGAAAAGTACTCGACACTTCTTCAACATCTTCAAGACTTCTAATCACGGACTGGGCATTTGATCTTGTAAAGTCAGGAAAGGTTGATAATATTTTTGATGATCGAATGGGAGAAAATGCATCAAAAGGAGTAATGGAAAGATTTGTACATGTTGGTATACTTTGTGCTCATGTAATGGTGGCATTAAGGCCCACAATTTCGGAAGCACTGAAGATGTTAGAAGGTGACATAGAAGTTCCGATGCTTCCTGATAGACCACTGCCTCTTAGCCATGAGTCATTAAGATATATCCCAGAGTTTAGTATATCAACATTGGGAATCTCAGCTGGAAGATCAAGCCTTGATATATCAGGTAGCAGATCCAGTATCTCAGGTAGCAGATCCAGTATCGATACGTCAAAACCTAGGTCTAGCGTATAGATTAGCTGCTTGGACAGTGATTTTATCAAGGCCAACAGATACTTTCGAAGCAGAACCTTAAACATCCAGTGGTACAAGGAAATGGATTTGCTTTAATGCATAATGCTTGTATGTCTCGTTTTTTGTCATTATAATTAGACTTTAGCAATACTCATAGATTTTGGCCTCCCTTGACTAGAATAAAAATTTATTCATTCATGTACCCATGTTCCTTGAAACAATTTATCCCAAAAACAGCGCATAAAGCTACATTTCCGCTACATTTGTTTAGGTCGATATACGATTTTTTCCATCTTATGCTCCCTTTGGTTTGCGAGAAATGTACCATTTCTGCACAACTGGTACATAAATGTACCAGAAATGTTAAGGAGGCCTTGAGAATTCTCTAAATATTCTCTGTTACAATGCTTGATCCACTTGCTTTTGCAGGTCTGGATGTTCTTTTCATGAGCTCGTCCTATAGGATGGCTTGTTTGGTGGACTTGGTGTTGTATGTCCCCAATACCTTAACAGTAGTACACCAGAAAGGAACTCATTGGGTATCAGAAATTAACAATGTTAAGAGCTATGCCCGCACAAAGTTAGGAGATTGTATCCAACGGCCAACCAATGCAAACATAGAGCTCAGGCATCCTCCACTTTGTTTTCTTCAAGAAATCAGAAAGACAATAAACTACTTTCATTTACTGAGATTAGTATGACAAATCATCATATTTTCGGCGCCAAGTCTAATTTAACATTGTCAAACAAAAAGTGCAGCTGTTTCTTCTTCAATCATGAGTTTTTCCAGAGTCATACTGTCAAGGCTTTTGGAGAAGTGTGATAAGCATCCATGGAGATCACCGGGAACCCAACTCTTTTTTTTTTATTATTATTATTTTACTAGCTTATAACCTGGGTAAGCACGGACCGAGCATAAGTTGACATTAAAATATTAGTATTAATAAATTATTAATAAGTATTATTTAAAAATGTATTTCTCGAGAATTGAATGATAAAAATATATAATAAATAAATAACTATTTAATTATGTAGTTATAGACAATTGATCTAACGCTCGATGAAACTATTGAATTTAAAGTAAATAAAGAAATCTTGTATAATTACGTAGTTGTAAGGATTCGAACCCTGGATGAAACTAAAAAATTTAAAGTAAATAAATCTTGTATAATTATGTAATTGCGAGGAATCGAACCCGGGTTAAGTGATAACCAAATTTGGTACTTTGGTAACCAAATTTAAACTAAAAAATTTAAAGTAAATAAATCTTGTATAAATTATGTAGTTACGAGGAATCGAACCCGGTTAAGTGATAACCAAATTTGGCAAAGTACTTTAGTACCGCGCGCCATTTTTACATTATTTTACTTATTAATAAAGAGTATAGATTTTTACTTTTGGCCTGCTGAAAATGGAAGAACCAATGAGTTCTCTTTGAAACTTAGAGCAAGGGCAGCGCGCAGCCCAACTCTCCTCTGCCACGTTTCTACTTTTTGATGTCAAGTAAGCAAAAGTAGGACTTGGTAAATCAAGTGGTCAACTAGCTCGAATGCAAGTCCAAGTCCAACTCTTAGTAGGTCTTATTTAATTATTATTTAATTATATTATATAATTTTTTAATTTATAATATAATTAAAATATATATATGTGTGTGTTCGTATATTTAAATTATTAATGAAATAATTCAAAAAATATTTTTAAAAAATGAAAAGATTAAAAAATTTAAAAAAATGAGAAATTTTAAATTTAAATATTAATAAGATTGAAAATAATTTTGTTTATTCAAATGCATTACATAATTGAAAAGAAAATATTACAAGAACAACACAATTTAAAAGATTATATGTCAAACAAATTAAACACCATTATGGAACCTTGTGATATGCTCAACCAGAAAATACAAATTAAAAAAAAAGTGTGCTAGTTGGTCAGTCCACCAAGCAGGGTCTGACCAACTTTTTCCTTTAGCTCAAACGCATACAAGCAACTCAGTTCAGATTCTCTCACCTCCACATCAACAAAAAATGACCCGACGTTGAACCTGCTCTTAGAGCTTGTTTGACTTTAGATGCTTTTGCTGTATCAACTTTAACTTTTAAATGCTTTACTAGTAATAACATTTTCAAGAAAGCAATGTCCATTAAAAATTTATTGTAGAAGTAAATATCTGATTTTGATTTTTTGAAAAGGCAGCTTCAAACAGTTTGGTAGTATTTGCCAAGGCTGTAAGACAGGGAATCCTTGCTTTCTTTTCTTCCAATTTAAAGCTCTATGTCAATGATAAGCTTTAGAAATGGACCGGAACGTGTACATTAAAGTCTTAAATAGTTAAAGGCAGATGGTGAAAAACAAACGATTGTTATAACAAATCGTACAACGGAAAGTTTCCGCGCTACGTGTAAATGATAGGCCCCCATGTATGCACACCTAAAACTTTATTGTACACGATGGGTTGGTGAATATTTAGTGTGGGGATTTCTTTTGGTCAAAGTGTTACATTTTGGTGGGATACAATATGGTATGAAAGTTGCAAACAAGTATCAAGTACTCCTTTGAGATCAATGGGTGGCAAGTGCAATGTCATATTAAAGGGACGATCCATGTGTGTTGGTATTAAATACATTCTTGGTGACTTTTCACTGCCCTTGATTACTGGAGAATGACTTGACTTTTGAAAAAAAAGAAAAAAAAAAAGAGAAGTTATGAGCAAGAGGAAGATAAAGTAGAGTGTGTTCATTTGATTGATACAATGTGAAAGTGGGAAAGTACATGGGTTATATGTGCTTTGCAGTTTAATGCTTGTGAAAGCTTGATCAACTTTTACATGATCTAAGTTTCATGTTGGGTGCTTTAATTAAAAGTGAACATTATTCTCTATCAGTTATCAAGTTTAACCACTTGTTAGCCTGTTTCTTTGATATCCTACCCCGTACCTAAGCCCCGTTACAACCTTTAACGAAGACCTTTTGATTCATGTATGCATATGTACGAGGTTGTGGAGATTTGGTGGACAATCAAGCATATGGTAGCACATGAGTACATTGATTGAACTTGAGCGATACACTTATACCCATACACTTGTGTGAAGTGAGAGCAATGTGAGATATTTATCCATAGCATGCTTACTTGTTGAATGCGACTTTGATGTCTATCTCATGATATTTTTGTCTATCTAGACATTGTGTGCATACTTGGATTATTTTGTGTTAATGATGCTTAAAGTGAGAGTACTTGTACTTTCAGACACTTTCAGGTTGTTATGTGATTGAGATTTACAATGTGTGGAGTACTATGACATGTTGCATGTTTGAGAGACTTGGTGGTTGAAAATATTTGATTTTGTGGGTATATCTTCTATAAACCCTCACGAGACAAAACTCGTCCTACTAGGGCTGCCTAGGGGTTTAACGGCTTGTTGCATATGCTCAATGCAATCGTGTCATCTACGAAAGTGGTGGTCCTATTAGTTAGTATTATTTTTTATTTCTTTATTTGCCCGAGGACGTGCAAAATGCTAAGTGTGGGGATGTTTGATAGAGTATTTATTTATATATATTTTATATGATTTTATTCCTCATATTTATTATATTTTGCATTTAATTGGATTTTTATTTAATAAATTTTAATGTTTTATTGTAGGAAGCAAGGAAATCCTACACTTAGAAGGATTGGAGAATAAAGAGCTTAATTTGGAGATTTATTAAAAGGAAATTCGGATTTGTTGGGCTGCCTGCACATAATTCACTGTTTGGGTCATATCTTGAGTTCTAGAAGTCAGAATTGGACGATTTAACAGCCCACGCGAAGATAATGGAAATCTCTTTTATTCTAAAGTGGTCCAATTATCAAATTACTCCAGGAACGGTCCAGATTTACTGAAGAAAAGTCAGCTACGAATTTTCCTTGTAAAACAGAATCAGTTTAGGAAACGTACTTGTACTTTCCTCAAGGCATTAAAATATTTGAGAATATGTATATAAACATCATATCTGAGACATACATATACATAGATACATAGATACATACAGACGGAGCGGATCTTGTACTTTTTCTTCTTGGAGAAAGATTGAAGGTTTTCTTCTCTGTTCTTAATATTATTATCATGTGTTCTTATTATATTATGTATTTTGTTAGTTTAATTATGAGTGAGTAGATCTTTAATCTAGGGTTAAGTTGAACCCTAGTTATGATTGATGTATGATTTTCCCCCAACCCCCAATTTAGTTATGTTGTATGCTCTTGCTTATTGAGTTGTGCTTAATTAACAATAACATGTCAGACGTGATTATGTGTATTGTTTGAACCCAATATCTATCTATCATCGAAAGTTGGACTTAGATGGTTGTGATTTATCCAATAAGGACATGAACTTCTCCATGAAAATAGGTAGAACGGATTGTTAGGAAGTTAGGATGCTGTGTTTAATGTCTCTAAATTGCATGATACCATGAAAATAGGCTTGAGTGTATTTTAGAGAAGCCATTAATACTCGAGAGAGGTTATTGGTATTTTATAGGGCGCATCTTTCCTCTTGAGTCGCATATGATTAATTGGGGTGGAAAATCATGATTGCATTGATTCATACTAGTGGGGATACTTAATTCTAGATGTTTTAGTTAATTGATAATACAATACAATTTGCCTTAGTATAATATTAGTTTAAAAATCTCTCAATAATTTATTGTGTTACTTGCTTAGTTGAATTAAATCAAGAATAACTAGTGATTGATACGTTTGTCTCTGTGGGATCGACTCTGACTTACCCTACTACATAGTTAGAAGGATTTGTTAGATATTATTATTGGATAGGCACGCGACAGCCTTGTCACTTTCCTATCGCAGAATGTTCAAACGTTGATACATAACCTGCGTACAATAGGAAAAAGTTTTCGTTGAGCTTCTTCATCATATTTTTGGAGTTGGTAAATTAAGCTTTCTGATAAGTCAATCGTTGGGTCAGAACTCATCTTGCCTTGCATAATTTATTTCTTCATTAACACCATTAGACAGATATCAGGTTTAGCTGCTGCTTGGCGCCTCCCTTGTCTAAGAGCCATCACACTAGCCAAAAACATGATCATAAGAATCTGATATTTTCAATACAAAATAATACACCTGCTTTCAGGAAAAACATATTAAGCTTAGCTGAAGTTTGGAGTTATCTTACTTGAGTCATCAAGTTGGTGAAAAGAAGAGAAAACAAGTTTAATAAAATTCCTAACAAGAATTGAGAATATTTTCATGTCCTCAGATTGGATTCTAGTATGGTCTTCAGAAAGAATGATTATTTAACAACACTTCTAGATTACAGGCAATTTCAAATATAGGCAACAATTTGTTTATGTAACTAACAATAATCTTAACCTAGTCACCTTCCAGTGCAGCAACATGGCTGTAACGCAAATGCACAACTAACCACACTATCATGTTATAATTCCACCAACAACCATATAGAGATTTATGTAAAGATAGTTTTTTATATATTAAATATGACCCCAAGTCCACAGCAACCAATTTTGATGAGTTGACAGTTGACACTAACAAACATAAGAATAGTATTAAACCTTATTAACCTGTAGTCTCAATTTAGCAAAACAAACAAGAAATGGGAAAGTCCCAAAATAAGTTGATTCCAATCCTCTGGCTACTTTGTTTCATTAGATGTGTCTATTTCATTTCTTGTACAAATTCTTCATGTCCTATTGATTTTAGTTATGTCAACAGATTACCATGGGAGATATCAAATTGCCTAGATAAACCAGTAAGGCAAGAAATTTGTTGTCAAACTATTAGAAGCCTCCTTGGTGTTGGTCTTGCAAATTACCTTAATAAAACTTCAATGTTCTACTTTCCAAACTCAGAAACTGCAACTTCTTGTATGTCTAGTTTCACTAACAAGCTTGCATCTATGTCGGTTAAAATTTCGTGCAACGATGATTCATATAACCAGCTCGTGGTTAACAGTACAAGTAATTGTGGTGGAATTACAACACTTAAAGAATGGAAAGAAAAAGTTGGTCTTACCGAACTAGACTCAGCTTGCAAAGGGAGGTTATCTACTCTCAGTCAGTGCAACGCCTGCGGTGAGGCTGGGCAAAGGGTGGCTCCTCGCTTAGAGTCTATGAGGTTAAACTCCACGAAATGTTTTTATTACACTTGTTTGTATGCTGCTGGAATTGTTAATGAATATGGCCCTGAGAATGCAAGAATAGCTGAATGTGCACTAGGGT
The DNA here is from genome assembly GCA_030848705.1 of Heracleum sosnowskyi. Classification (NCBI taxonomy): domain Eukaryota; kingdom Viridiplantae; phylum Streptophyta; class Magnoliopsida; order Apiales; family Apiaceae; genus Heracleum; species Heracleum sosnowskyi. The sequence goes on from JAUIZM010000116.1 coordinate 107,303, forward strand.
TGGATGTGGCTAAGTCAACAACTAACAAGCGGAAAAATGTATTCAAGGTTGTTTTTGGATTGTTAGGGGCAATTTTCGGAGTTTTGATAACATGGGGCTGCTTCATTATTTATCAAAATTTGAGAAATAAAAGGAGGCTAGCAGCTTTGCGCCAAGATTATGTAAGGGGAGTGAAGGCTAAGGTGTTGCCCAACACAGGTGCAAAATGGTTTCATATAGCTGAGCTTGATCAGGCAACTAAAGGATTTTCAGAAAAGAATATGATAGGGCAGGGAGGATTTGGAGTGGTCTATAAAGGTACACTTCTAGATGGCACAATTGTCGCAGTGAAACAACTTCTTAATATGGATGTAAATGGGGATGATCAAGAATTCACTAACGAGGCAGAGATTATTAGCAAAATCAGGCACAGAAATCTTCTTGCTCTAAGAGGTTTTTGTGTTACAAGCGACGCGATTAGAGGTAACAGAAGATATCTTGTTTATGATTTCATGTCAAATGGTAGTTTAGATGAGCATTTGTTCAATTATGGAGAAGGGGGTTTTGTTGCTAGGCAGGCATTGAGTTGGCCCCTGCGCAAGAACATTATTATTGATGTTGCGAAAGGGCTGGCTTATTTGCACTATGGACTCAAACCCGCCATTTATCACCGTGACATAAAGACAACAAACATACTTTTAGATTCAGAAATGAAAGCTACACTAGCTGATTTCGGATTAGCAAAGCAAACTATTGAAGGAGAATCACATCTTACGACTAAAGTAGCGGGCACATACGGATATTTAGCTCCAGAATATGCTCTTTACGGACAACTAACTGAGAAGAGTGATGTCTATAGCTTTGGCATTATAATTCTAGAGATCATGAGTGGGCGAAAAGTACTCGACACATTTTCAACATCTTCAAGGCTTTTAATCACGGATTGGGCATGGGATCTTGTAAAATCAGGAAATGTTGACTACATATTTGATGATCGAATGGGAGAAAATGGATCAAAAGAAGTAATGAAAAGATTTGTACATGTTGGTATACTCTGTGCTCATGTAATGGTGGCATTAAGGCCCACGATTTCCGAAGCATTGAAGATGTTAGAAGGTGACATAGAAGTTCCAACGCTGCCTGATAGACCATTACCTCTTAGCCATGAGGCATTAAGATATATCCCAGAGTTCAGTATGTCAACATTTGGAAGATCAAGCCTTGATAGATCAGGTTGCACATCAAGTATTGATACATCAAACTCCAAGTCTAGCAATTAGATTAGCATGGAAGGTCCAGACCCATAACTACACTAGAATAGTAGTCACAGATTTTGTATTTTTTGCTAAATAATAATCATAGATGTTGGCCTCATTTGATTTTGTCTTTTTTATTATAGTTCTTTGTATGTAGTTCTTTGTTATTTTAAACGAAGTTTACAAATGTTGTGGTAGCTGTTGACATTTCTATCTTGTATCAACTCTGAAATTGGTGATTCTTGAACCCCAACTCGTTTGACTAGGACTCACTCAACTCTGATTTGTCCGATCCAAGAAATGAAGACGAATAAAAGTACAAATGAATGGGTGGTGGAGAATCATTGTTCGGACAAGTCACAAAGTGAATAAAAGTATGCGGAGGAATAATTTGAAGAAGTTCGAGTTCAAGTTTGATAAATTTGGTTTAATAAGAAGTTCGAGTTCAACTCAATTCATGTATTTTTGGTTTTTTAACTTCGGTATGCAACTTTAAATCATAATAACCGCCTGCAAATTGTTTAAGGTTGGAACGAATGCAATGATGGGAGAAAGAAATGAAATTTTAAATCATGATGGAAGCAGGATATACCCAGTCACTTTGAAATAGAAGGAAAGAACCATAAACCAGCAGAATGGGAAGACAGAAGGAACATATATTTGTCCATACAACTCTCCTTAAATTTGTTCAAAATTCATTTCGTTCTCACGTCTTATTGTTCGATCCAAGTAAACAAAACGTAAGTGTAAGTGTGTGTTCTGATGTCCACCACAATTACTTTATTTGCAGTTTGCTCTGCCCTAGTTTCATTACTTTATTTGGTCTTAAAGGTTAATTATCTTTCATACTTGTACTTTGTTGCAAATTTTAGTCCCCATTTCCCAAGTTTCTGTTCTTAAGTTCAAAATAAGAGCACAAAGTTTCCTTCTATTTTTTTTTGCTGAATGTCCTTTCATTTAAGACTCAGTTTGTGTACCCGATTTTTCCAAAATCTGCACTTTGTGTACACCTGAAGTATGGTTATTTGTGCAATTTGTGTACTAACGTTAAATGCAGTTAACCCCGTTATTGTTTAAAAGCTGACAGAGGGGTGTGATTGTCTTTCCACGCGCCTTTTAGGAAATAAAACCTAGATATTACTCCCGCCTCCATTATTGTATTACCTGCACTATCTCAAAACTCTCTCTCTCTCTCAGTTAATTACTGTTAATTAGTTTCAAAGTAGCTGATTAGATCGTGTTGAGATGTGCAATGTTTTGGATGGTTCTAGGCTAATGTATGTGTACTGTGAAACAATCGAAGAAACCCAAGGAGAAGAAGTAACACTATCACAATATGCATCTCCAAACACTACTCAAGACCTAGAAATTGAAAAACAACAATTACTGGACATATTCAATTTAGAGGGTATACCTGAAGACATGTATGATATAGATCACTTGTTGAGCAAACCTATCTGTGATGAACAAACTAGTGAGGTTAGTGATCATGACAATATTAATTTTTATGAGGATAGCTCCAACATAGATAGCACAGATGAGGATGTTAGGAGTCACAAAGCTAAGATGGTTGATGTTCCTATAGAGACTCTAAATTGGAATACAGAGGTTGTGGACTCTGACTTTAGTGATTGTATTGACAGTGATGAGGAGAGAATGGTTGCTAACAGTACTGATGAAGAAGATGATGAGAGGAGGTTCCCTAGTTTTAATGAAGAGACATACATGACCAATCCATAATTTGAGATTGGTATGACTTTTACTAGTGCTAATTCCTTTAGAAAAGCTGTTAAAAATCAAGCTATAATTGACAGAAGGGCAATAGTACAGAAGAGGAATTTTGGCCGTAGAGTTAAGTTTGCTTGTGAAGGGGTTAATTGAAACTGGAAGATATATGCTTCACCAATGCCACACTCCTCCACTGTTCAGATTAAGACCATGAACAAGAACCATAAGTGTACACAAACTTTCAAGCAAAGACAAATAAATTCTAGGTGGATAGCACAATATTATGAGACTGATATTAGCAAAGACAAGTAAATTCTAGATGCATTCAGAAAAAAAGTGGTGAATGACTGGAGATGTGATATTAGTCAACATGCTATTGGGAGGGCTAGGAGAATGGCCTTAAAGAACATTAAAGGGGATCATGTGAAAGAGTATGCACTGTTATGGGACTACATGAATGAAATCAAAAAAACCATGCTTGATAGTACTGTTAAGATAGAACTTGAAGATCCTGAGGGAGACAGGGAAAGAAGAAGATTCAAAAAATTGTATGTTTGCCTAGGGCATGTGAAGAAAGGCTTTAGATCTGGTTGTAGGCCTTTAATTGGTCTGGATGGTTGTCATCTAAAGGGTCCCTATGTGATGCAACTTTTATCTGCTGTGGGGGTTGATTCAAATGATGTGATGTACCCCATTGTATGGGCTGTTGTGGAAGCAGAAAATTCTGACTCATGGAACTGGTTCTTGCAGTTGGTTGTAGATGATGTTGGCATTGTCAACAGTGGTGCATGGACCTTCATTTCTGATAGACAAAAGGTACATTATTCATACAATTTACTTGTGCATTGTCCTTCATTTTTTTTTTACCTAAAAGTTGTTTCACTTATGTTGCAGGGCTTGATCAATGCTCTAGAAAATGTGGTACCTAATGCAGAACATAGATTATGTGTCATGCATCTCTACAATAATATGGGGAATGTTCACAGGGGTAGGGGATTAAGAGAATTTCTTTGGAAGGCAGCAAAAGCAACCAATGATTACACTTTCAACAAGCATATGACTGGTCTTAAAAAGGTTGTTTTTAATTCATTTTTCAACATGTTTTTATGAATTATTCTCTTCTGATTTACACTGCATGATATAGATATCAAAGAAATGTCATGATTGGCTCATGGAAATGCCTAGATCTCAATGGTCCAGGTCTGCTTTTAGAAACACATGTCACTCAGACATGTTTGTCAATAACCATTGTGAAGTGTTCAACAATAGCATTGGACCTTTTAGAGACCTGCCAATTATTGGATTGCTTCAAGGGATACACAAAGGTGTCATGAGAAGGATCCAAGCTAGAAGGGACAAGATGAGTAGGAGCTATCAACTCAATCCTATTTGTCCAAATGCAATGAGGAAAGTAAACAAGTAAGTTATTAATTTCAGTTGCATTTGCAGTTTATCATGGGGATGTCCTTCTTCTGTAATGCCTTTTTATTTTAATTATTTTAACAGGGATTTAGGTTTTAGTGGGGGATGTGTGGTCCAGTGGTCAGGTGACATAAAATATCTTGTGACTGTGGCTGATGGAGGACATGAAATTGTGGTCGACTTGGATGCTAGGACATTCAGCCAATAAATAGTCAAGAATATTGGGAAAAGACCCCATACCCACCACCACTGCCACCAATACTTAAAGTTCAACCAGGAAGGCCAAAGAAAAAAAGAAACAAGAAAAATGATATTAAGCCTGAAGTTCCTAAGCATGCAACCAAACTATCAAAGGTAGGCACCAAAGGACATTGCAGCTATTGCAATCAGAAAGGTCATAATGCTAGAACATGTGCAATGAAGGTAATATTTCATCTAACTATATTTAAATATTTCTAATGATCTTGCATTGTTAAATGTTATTTGAGCTAATTTTACATGTGTAGAAATCTCAAAGCCAACAAGTTGGCCCATCAAATGATGGTAATGTGCCAAGTGATGCCCCTGTGACAAGTGAGGCCCCTGTGTCAAATGATGCCCCTGTGACAAGTGAGGCCCCTGTGTCAAATGATGCCCCTACTCAAGGCAGCTCAACACCTAGGCCTCGAAAGAAAAACAAAAAAAATCAATCTTTTCCAACTGAAAATCCAAGTGATCATACTCAAGGAGGTATTTTTTCAGTCCCTATCCAGCATGCCAAAGTAAGTAATACAACACTTGGAATACAACCTCAGAGAAACCTTTTGAATGGCAGCCAAGTGACAACCATGAAGCAGTTGGAGCAGGCAAAAAATGAGAGGATTATAGGGCTAAAAAAAGGCCTGGTTGGAAAATTTGAATGTCTAGTATCATCTTTTGATTATTAAGATATCCATTCTAGTATCATCTTTTGATTATTAGGTTAATTCCATCCAATGTAGACTGTAAATACCGTATTTTGTAATCAAGCTTTGATGTTAGACTCATGGCATGGTGTAGTATCACAATTTTTTGTCAAATTGCATGGCAATTTGTAATATGTACAATGAATGTTGCATCTTTAATACTGATGTTACAGACCATTTAATGGTTTGTTTTTGGAATTTTGTTGTTATATTTGTGTTATATTTATTAGAGTTATTTTATTATCTACTGTTACATGGCATAAATACAAACAAAACAGCTTTTGCTAGACACAAGAATGCACTTAGATTGGTTGTTTCAATATATCAAAGCTATTATCTACATGCATTGGTGGTTCCATTCAATGGTCAAGCTTCATCTTCTTGTAACTACAAACTTTTACCAAAGACCATTGACTGCATTTACCACTTACAACCACCTGTAATGCCTATTTAAACACACATTTTAACACCATTTACCATCACAAAGAAATGGCATACAAACTTAATGTAAAAGGTGTATATGATAGGGCAACAAGATCAGCTAGTGTAGGAGGAATCATGAAGAGGAATGGTAGGTGGGTGAGAGGGTTGGGAGGCTGCATTGGCTTGGCTGACCCCGTCACGGCAGAGCTTTGGGCCATTTACTATGGCCTAAAGATGGCTTGGGAGAGGAACAAGACCAATCTAGTTGTGTTCACTGAGTGTAGGGAGGCAATAAGTATTATACGCAATGACGATCCTGAATATCCAATGGCCATGCTTGTTGACATGATCCGAATGCTGCTTGGGGAGAACTGGACTTCTATGGACATCCAACCTACACATGCAGATGCTAATGGAAGGGCCAATGCCATGGCAGGCTACTACCTCGGTCATGAGGGAGGGATCCGTGAGATGGATGAGCCACCAGAAGCCATCAGCCACCTCATCTAAAGACTCAAGCAAACCATCTTCCAAGTCTATGTTTCTATGTTTTTAAAAATTTGAATGTAACTAGATGTTTATCATCTAGTAATTATCCTTGTTCTTAAGTTTTTATCTATCAATTTATTCTTGTTTGCATGCTTGTTTTCATTTCTTGTTATTGTTTTCATGTTTGGTTAAACAAAATCACACAACAAAATCATAAGTCATAAAAACATAGGATTGAGATGCAAAATTAAAAACAACATAACAAGGACTACACCTACAAGGCTAAAAACAAACAACGAAACATTGACTACATCTCTACATCTCTAAGCAAACAACATCCATAGGCTTACAATGACAACTAGTATCATGTTAAACCACTTCTTCAATGACTTCTTCTCGGCCTCTATCATCTTCAACTTGTCTTCAGTTTCTCTAACCCTGCGCAATAATCCCGGGATTATGTTACAACACCGAGGACAGCTTGGTGGATCAATCCAACGGAAGAAATTACAACCACTACTTCCATATACACACCCGAGGAACCTACGCCCAGCATTGTTGTTAGTCCACGATGTCCGTTCAACAGCAACACTCCCACAGGAACAAAGCATTTTTCTTCCGACAGTAGTAAGGGGAAAGTAGACCTCCGGCAGTATTAAGGGAAAAGGGGAAGGAAATAAATGGAGGGAACGAAATGGAGGGAAAGAAATGCATAGTAAACTAACGGGGTTAAACCCCTTTTATCGTTAGTACACAAATTGCACAAACAACCATACTTCAGGTACACAATGTGTGCAATTGGTACATTAGGTACATTAGGTACACAAAGTGCAGATTTTGGAAACATCGGGTACACAAACTGCATTTAAGTCTTCATTTAAATGCAAAACAAGTTTCTAGTATATTTATCTTTGGGATATTCCTAATAGTATCATTTTAGAACTCGAAACTTTTGACTTCTAAATAGCACCATTACATTTTTGACTTTATCCACGATGAAGTCAAAAGTATTATGGTGCCACTTTGAAGTCAAAAAATTCTGTTAGGAATATCCCATTTTATTTTACTCAAGGCATCATTGACATTTGTTTCTATTCAGTCTTCTTGGACCAAACCAAACAAATAGTTTGCAGGTTCTGATAGGCTATGAAATCCCGGACGCGGATGAAAGTCCTGATTAAATACTCAACTCGGATTCTTGGTTGGGTCATATACAAACCATCCTTGAACCTTGGCTCGTTGGCAACCCTGACTCATTCCTGAGACCTGACTCAAGATGATAGGCTATGAAAGCCCGGACTCGGATGAGAGTCATGATTCAATACTCAACTCGGATTCTTGGTTGGGTTATATACAAACCATCCTTGAACCTTGGCTCGTTGGCAACCCTGACTCATTCCTGAGACCTGAATCAAGATGATAGGCTATGAAAGCCCGGACTCGGATGAGAGTCATGATTCAATACTCAACTCGAATTCTTGGTTGGGTCATATTCAAACCCTTTTTGAACCCTGGCTCATTGGCAACCCTGACTTATTGCTGAGACCTGACTCAAGATGATAGGCTATGAAAGCCGAGACTCGGATGAGTTTCATGATTCAATACTCAACTCGGATTCTTGGTTAGGTCATATACAAACCCTCCTTGAACCCTGGCTCGTTGGCAACCCTGACTCATTCCCGATACCTGACTCAAGGTGATAGGCTATGAAAGTCCGGACTCTGATGAGAATCCTAATTCAATATGCAACTCAGATTCTTGTTCCCGAACTTGGTCGGGAGTCCTGATTCGACTCTCAACTCGGACTCCTGGAACATATCCAATCCCGGCTTTAACCCTGACTCATTCCTGAGACCTGACTCAAGGCAAACCAAATTTCACTCTACTCAAGAATGGATAAACTCAAATGACGTGAGACAAGATTATCAACTATGATGCGGAGAATACATGTCATGACTGGGAATCACACCTGGCTGTGATACCTTTTAATAGCCAATGATTGACACAATTATTTCATATCTAAACCACATGCCAACATGAGCCTAGAACACGTCACCACATTTTTCACCTGGACACGTGTGACCCATCAACATTATCACACAGGTGTCCTGGCTACCTTGGATTCTATGCTCAAGATAGGTACTGATGTGTAAAAATAATGTAAACTGCAAGCGCACAGTGTTCAGTTGTAGCAATCACAGATCGATCCACGGAGACTATGAATTTTTGAAACCCTAACAATTAACTCAGGCGAACTAGACAAATAAGATTTGAGTTGAGATTTGTTTAACCTAACTAACAATTAAAATCAGATAAGGAAAACCTAGGAATCCGAATCCATTAATCAATCACAATTAATATTAACTCGCCCTAAAATCAATTCTCTTTCCTTCACAAATAAGATATATCAATTAACGAGACAATCATACACTATGAAACTTGTTATCTAACAATAACCTATCAAAACTTCATGGAGCAAGCATAGGCTATGAAAAATAAATCCGGTAACAATAATATATCAAAATCACTTTGTCAATTGAACAATTAAGCACCAAGAAAAATCATGAGAACCAATTAATAGGAACGAGAAAATATCAAGAATAATTAAATTAACTTCATCTTCATCCTAGGACAAGAGAATTAGCTAGACATGTTAATTAAACTAATAAAACAATTATTAATAACACACGTACTAAACATGATTCAACCTAATTAAATTAATAAACTAACATATGATTAATGTACTCAGTACGTGGACAACTAAATATATAATATAATAACTACACAATTGAAGAACTAGTAACACGAACAGCAAATTGGCAGCAAACTTATTAATATATTAAACTAAGGAGACAAGCACGGCTAACTGGATAATCAAGTGAAAATAGCAGCAGGCGAGAGCAATAAACGTAGGGAAAACAAATAAAACAGAGATCTATATAAAACACCAATGACTATATAAAACAGAGAAAGCAAATAGCTATCAAATTCTAGGTGTCTAAATTCTAGGTCCCTCAAATACAAGAGGGGAGATATATATATATATATATATATAGGAAAAATAATGGGCTTGAGCTCTTTGACTACAAATCGGATTGTAGAAATATTTCCTCAATTCCTTTTTCTTCTCCGATAAGTTTTCCAATTTTTCTCCAATTTCCTTTTGACTTCAAGTATTTCCATCTTCTTGCCTTTTTCACCTTTTCCTGCTTGAAATATGATTTTATTTATTTTCTTACAAAACAAAAGAAAACAATTTATTAAATAATAAAATTACGAAAACAAACATAAAATAGGTATTAAAAATGTAGTAAATTATGGACCTATCAAATGCCCCCATACCTATCTTTTGCTCGTCCTCGAGAAAAACTAATATATTATAAACTACTAACTAATATATAATACCACTTCCGTAGGTGATCACGGTTGCATTTGGCATATGCAACAAGCCCTTTAAACCCCTAGGCAGCCCTAGTGGACGAGTGAGGTCTCGTGAGGGTTTATAGTGAATGTACCCACAAAATCCATCTAGCTCATATAAAAGATCGCATGGAAATGCAACGCCACACATACAAGTCCTCTCTTGCTACATCAACTTAAGAATCAAAAATGACTTTGCAATGTCTTGTCGTGGAAGATTCAAGGATTCACATAGTCTACTCAAAGAAATATGCATAAGTGCTCAAAAGTCCATGTCAAGTGTAAGAATAACACTACTACAAAAATGGCCTTTTACGTCGGTTAAATAAGTCATATACGTCGGCTAACTGGCGACGTATAGAGGGGCGACGTATAAAGAACTAATATTTTACGTCGGGTAAAATAGCGACGTAAAAGATTGAATATAAGTCGCTATTAAACCGACGTAAAAGACCAAAAACCCGACATATATGATTAAGAGAGGCCGACGTATAATTACTAAACCACCAACGTAAAAAGTCTACTAGCCAACGTATATTGTTTGGCTTTTTACGTCGCCTTATTTAGATAACCGGCATATATACCTCGTGTTTTATACGTCGCCGATATTTTATGAAGAACCGACGTATATTGTCAAAAAAAAATGCAAAAAAAAAAATAATTTTTTTCTGATTACCAAAAAACCTGTTCAGCAATCAAAAAACTTATAAACAACATATCTGAGCTTCAAAATTCAATTTGAACAGTCATGCACTAAATAACATGATTCTCTGTTACACACTTGAACAAATTCACTCACTATATATATAAATTCTCAATCTTCAGGCATCAACCATTTATTATAACAGAGACCAAATAAGTAAAGATAAAACGATGCAGTGAGTGACAATATTAAGAACCCTGCTGTTTGATACAAGTTTGACAGAACTTAATGCTTGTTTTCGGAAACCTCCACTCTTTTATATACCCTCCTTCCTGCCCGCCTGCATCTCTGTAATTACCAGAAGAAAAGAAAAGATGTGATCGCCCACGTAAAACTATAACGAACTAAATAGCAGTAAAAAAAATATCTATGTTATAGCGTATGTGTTAAAGATATCATACTACTACTCCAGAACTGCAGAACTTTGCAGAACTGCAGCTTGAAGAACTGGGAACAACTTTTATTTCTAATCAGCAAGTCAAGAGTACAACTTTTATGGTTTCAACTTCTCCTAACTAGGTACTTATAAGCATCATAGGAGAGATCAATTTAGGACACAAATACTAAGGTCAATCCTAAGGTCAAAATCTTAATGTTGAAGTTAAAAAATTACAAAATTCTTAAAAGATATCGACACCAATTTAAACAACCTTTCTAGTTTACACTCATCAAATTTATTTCTTCAAGGTGTACAACCCTTCCGAGTAACATAAATCAGATATGGGACAAGCAAAGCCCTATTTTTGAAGTCATGGCTTCACGATAAAGTATACATCCATTTTCTTTTATGTCAAGACAGATAACCTTTTTTATACATAACATATAACATATAACACATAACTTTGTATTGGTATAAGTTAACGCATTCTTCTAGGTACATGTATCTTAACATGGAATTGACCTCAAGACATCCTTTTTTAGGTACATGTATATTAACCCATCATCCAAGCTCTCTTAAAATTATGCTTTGATTAAAAATCTAATATTTCAAATTTTTATAATATTTTTTGTTGACCAATTTAGGCCATGGATGTCACAATTAAAGTCCAACTTGTATATATGCGCAAAATACTAATTTAGGTGATTAGCTTTCTTACCAACTTATAATATCCAGTCAGGAAGTCGTATTGTGCACTTCTCTCTTTTCTTGAAGGCTAGTGCTAGCCATAAATGGTACCTCAGTTGCGATTTACGGACGAAAGGGCCAAAATCTCCCTACAAACTTTAAGATGACAATACAAACATCAAGTAATCCATCAAAACTAGTAGATTAAAAAGAGAGTAAGAGTGTATTATCTCATGTGAAGTCTATTTAAAATGGAAACCATATATTATATATTATAAAATACCATAGGCAGACAAGAATGAGATATTTGCAGCTATTATGAAATTTTGATAATTTCTCATTCTTGCTAATTTTGTGCATGTCTCTGCATAGTAGCTTTTATTAATATAAATATATGATACAACATATTAGCAGTGCAAAGTTTCTTTTGTAAAACATCAAAGTGGCATGCACCACAGACTGATATAGATGAGCTAACTCTGAGAAAAACTCCTCTGAAAGTCTTGATTATTTAATTTTCAATTTTTGCTTCTGGAAATGATTGATGATGTTTTAGTTTAATAAAGATAGCAGAAGAACTATTAGCTAGAAGATGGAATGATTAAGGTTGTGTACATCTTTCATCAATCAGACTTGACAGATGCAGATGGTCAAAAACAAAGTTGGTCGCAAACATTAACTCTGCCTGTATCATTAAATAACAAAAACTGGAAACTTTAAGCACAACACAAGGAAAAAAGGTAAAAAGAATGAAGTCAAGCCTAGCGCTTGTTCCCAATTGTAACTATCGTACAAGATGACCATTCTTGCCTCTTGACTGCTATAATATCTTAACACTTCCCCTGTTATCTTTTCCCATTTAACCGTATATATTTTGGGTAGATTTTTCTGAATATACCAACTAATGCTGAGCCACATCATCTTTTAAGCTGATATATCACTTTAAAGACTTGCCCAAGTAATTTTTTACTACTTTTTCATATCTATCTCTGTGATAGTTGTACCATATTATCATACAGACAAACTGCAACCCTATTTGCATACAGGATGAGGGAAGAAGTTACAGAGTTATAATTCACCATTTCAACATAAAGATAGCAGAAGAACTATTAGCTAGAAGATAGAATGCTTAAGGTTGTGTACATCTTTCATCAACTAGGCTTGACAGATGCAGATGGTCGCAAACAAAGTTGTGAGTATTTTAATTTTTTTAGCTAGGGCTGCATTGTTAACTAATGGTTGTATGTTCCTTTGTACACTAGTGCGATTAAGTAAACTTGGTGTGTTATATTAAGAATACCCAGTTACCACAAACAAATTAACAAAAAACCAACAAAGGCAGCAAATCAAAAACACAAGTCTGTACTATTCAAAACAAAAGGGTCTCCAGACAAAAATCATAAACCAAACTCACAATTCAAATCAAATAGACACAAAGCTCTAAAGCATAAATATATATAAATACAAGGATAAGAGATAGGCGGTTATACATACATTCACATACCTACATATACAAATATAAGCAGTAATTCTCGTATATACGATCTCAATCACATACCTGAATCCAATTAGTTAGATAATTGCTTAAATCCTTATTGCTTTAATTTTAATTGCTTGAATTGAGTGTTAGGGCACGTAGTCAGAGAGTTTTAATTTGGGGAAGAACGAGCAACTCAGTTAGAGAGTCTAATTATCGAGAACTAAGTACTTTGACTACACGCTTTTAAATTAAATTCCTTTTTTTTTAATTAAAATTTGTAGCTTTAATGTTTTATACATCGGACAAAAAAAGCGGTCTTATGTTACAAGACCTTATATGTCGGGTAAAAAAAGACCGATGTATAAGCCCACACCTAATACGTCGGTTTGGGAGAAGGCCGATGTAAAAGATAATTTTATACGTCGGTAAAAATTAAACCGACATATAATTTGACCATATACGTCGGTTTTATGTCAAAGCGACGTAAAAGGTTCCGTAACAATGTACATATACGTCGCCCTTTAAAATGACCGACGTATAAAGTATTATATACGTCGGATTTTTAGATGTGCGACGTAAAAAGCGCGACGTAAAAAATCAATTTTGTACTAGTGTAAGTTGGTAATAATGCTAAGCCCACAAGAGTACACCTTTGAGTCAAAACTTGGGATCTCAAATGTAGAAACAAGCAATAACTCTCCTTTCACTCATAAAAGAATATTCACTCAAGAACAAGGGTAAGTGTATCACTCTATTCCAGCTAAATCATAAGCATGCTTGACACTTGGAATCAATCTAACTTTAACACAACATACATCAATGATGATAATCAAAAGGTCTTTATTTGGGTTGTAACGGGGCTAGGGACAAGGTATGTCAATTAAGGCCAAATAAGGTGAAGTGTCAAAAGCTAGTGGGTATCATAATTAATCATACATATCACCAAACATCCTCCCTACACATGAATTTTCTACTTTCTAATTTTCTTCCAACAAAAGGCTTGATTAGTCGAATGAAGAAGGATCACAAAAACATAAGTATGCTCTCATAATATATATATATATATTTTCTTTTTTTGATTTTTTTTCATATATTTTGTTTTTCTCTTTTTTTTTCGAGAGCTAAGAGATAAATATAAGCAACCACAATCCTCCTTCAAAAATTTATTGAACAACGACTAACAAGTATGCAACCAAACTCAATATTTCCTCAAAAGTAATGAACAAAAGTAAACCCATCTTACACACCTTATTACTCCCTCAAGTTCCTACTAGCCATTGACAATTTGGGATCAAGCATAAGTAAGACTAAACAAGAAAAAGGTCTAGGCAAGTAACGTGGTGTGTCACCGAAAAAATAGGATTTAAGCTCAAGAGGGTAACTAATTGATCATATATAAATGGTGTGTGGTAATTTGGAAAATATAGGTTATTCCTAAATGCCTTTATCATCTTACCATCAAATAATGTCATGCATTTCAAGAAAGGTCTCAAACAAGTGCTAGCAATGCAAACAACATGTGGACACTCAAGCAAACGAATATAAAATGCAAAAGAAATGCATATAGGCTCAAAATCTCACATGGTGGTAAAACATAATCAATCCCAAGCAAAAATCTCTTTAATGCACCAACTTGTACTCAAAGCATGAAAACCAAATCATTTTGCACATATTCATGTCCTTCTAATTACTTGCAACATTCAGTAAGTCTACTAGTTTCAACTTGCTAGTGTATGTGTGTGAACAAGAACTTAGCAAATCACTTCTCAATCAAAAGTATCAGAAACACAAGATTATCACAGCATGTAAGGGTGCATCAAGCCACAACAAATCATTTTACAAGGCTAGAATTCTACAATTTACAACTAAAATTCTTTTTGGGATTTTTTCATTTTATTTTTCAATTTTTTTTTGGTTTTTTTTAATACTACTAAACCCTTCCCCACACCTAAATCATGCATTGTCCTCAATGTATGCAAATGAGAGAAAAATGACAAAGTGAAAGGACGAGAATACCTGATAAGGGAATGATAGAGGAATATAACTACTTATAACACACACACTCCCCCATACCTACACTTGACTATGGAAGACACACGCAAAAACTCTTACTAACCAATACCAGATCGAGGAAAAACTACCTTCGTAAAACAATCAACAAGCATGTGAAACTCACCCACATAAAAGACAACATTATCCACTAGAGAAAGATGATCTTGAACCAGAATAAAACTCATACCACTAACATCATTCATTGACCAAGTAGACGCTTCTTTATGTTGTTTAAGCAGATTAATGAGAAATTCTTGGTCATGAACTATGTCACTAGAGATAACAACATGATGAGTTTCATTATTAACTACCAAAGACTGATCAAGAGTGGAAAAAGATAGATTAGAAACAAGTGGGGGTGGCTCACCAAAAGAAGTCTTAACAACGGACTTAGGATTAAAAGAACTATCCTCAAATTGGGTTTCATGCTTAGAACAAATATCATTCAATTCATCTAACATCTCATCAGAAGAAAAATTCATGTACAATTCATGAATTTCTTTATTACTCTCATAATCTAACAAAAGATCTTCCTCAAGAAAGGACTCAATTGCAATATCCTCAAGATTCGACCATGAAACAACCTCATCTATCAAATTAACTCCTACGGGTTGTTCAAAAAGCTCATTAGGTTGATTTCCTACATTAAAGACATTAAGATCTATCGTCATATTTCCAAAAGTGAGTTTCATCGAACCATTCCTACAGTTAGTCAAAGCATTAGAGGTGGCAAGAAAAGGTCTTCCTAGAATGATGGGAATTTGATTTTTGAGATTTTGGACAGGTTCGGTTTCTAGAACAATGAAATCGACGGGGAAGACAAAATCACCAACCTTAATCAACACATCTTCCACCACACCCTTAGGAATTTTGACAGAACGGTCAGCTAACTGAAGAGTGATAGTAGTCTCTTTAAGTTCACCTAAACCCAAGTCTTGATAGACAGATAATGGAAGAAGATTCACACTAGCTCCTAGATCGAGTAAAGCTTTATCAATGAAAGTATTACCAATGACACAAGAAATGGTAGGACAACCAGGATCCTTATACTTCAAATGGATTTGATTTGACAAGATAGAGCTAACATTAGATGTTAGGAAAGCTTTCTTGGGAACATTAGTGGTTCTTTTATGAGTACACAAATCTTTTAGACACTTCGCATAAGAGGGAACTTGTTGAATTGCATCTAAAAGAGGAATATTAATCTTGACTTGATTGAAGACTTCCAAAATCTTATCTAATTGAGCAGATTGTTTGTTTGAAGTAAGTCTGTGAGGAAACGAAGCTTTTGGCTTAAAGACTTTTTCACTAGACATATCAAATTGGGATTTTGAAGGCGGTTCATCGGAGGGTGATGACTCATTAGATTCAACTTCTTCAGGACTCTTGGGATTGGAAGATTGTTTAAGACTAGGATTCAAGAGTAACGGGTTTGGTTCAGATGTAAGCTTATCTTCTGCTTGAGTATTGACACCAGCATGATTATTGAATTGATTACCAGACCTTAGAGAAATAACAGAATTCACATTTTCATGAGACTTTTGATTTGGATGAAATTTAGGATTAATCTCGGGTTGACTAGGAAATCGATTTTTCTCTCTCTCACTGATGGTGTTTGCCAACTGACTAACTTGGACCTCTAGTTTAGATATGGCTTGAGCGTTGGAATTTAGCAATTGCCTATCTTGGGTCATAGTGTTCATGAAATTTTGTTGACATTTGAGCAATGCCTCTAAACTCTTTTCTAAAGAAGTAAATCTTTTGTCAGATTCGGTAAAACCAGGAGGATTCAAAGGGACTGAATTTGGATATTGACCGAGATTTTGTGGAGGATATGAGTTAGGATTTTGAGTTGGATATGGACCAGGGTTGGGCTTTTGAAAAGAAGGTTGAGAATTTTGGTTATACTGATTGTATTGACCTTGGTTCCATGAGAAATTTGGATGATTTTTCCAACCAGGATTGTATGTGGATGAATAGGGATCATTCCTAACTCTAGATTGAAACATGGCATTGGCTTGTTCAATTTTAGGACAATTTTCTATCAAATGAGTAGGAGAATTACAGTTTGCACACAGAAACACTTGTAAGGACACCTTGTTGGTTTCTAAGGCTTCTAGACGTCTAGTGAGAGTAGCTAACTTAGCTTCGATTGCAATAGAATTACCAACTACGTGTACACCCTTAGATTTTTCAATTTCCTGACTGGGTTCCCTAGTTGACTCCCACAACATTGTTCTTTCAGCTAACTCTTCAAAAAATTGCCAAGCTTCTTCATCGGTTTTATCCATAAACCTACCATTACACATAGACTCTAACAAGGCAGTGGTTTGGCTATCTAAGGCTTCATAGAGAATTTTACAAAGTCTCCATTTTTCGATACCATGTTGAGGACACTTAGACAACAACTTTTGAAATCTATCAAAATATTTCCAAAAAGGCTCATATCGATTTTGTTGAAATTGGTTGATTTCATTCCTAAGCCTGTTAACCTTATGGTTGGGAAAATATTTTTTAAGAAATATAGCAACAAATCCCTCCCATGTGGAAATAGAATTAACGGGTAGACTATACAACCACTGTTTAGCATCTTATTTTAAAGCAAAGTTAATGAGTCTAAGCCTAATGGAATCCTCACTTAGTTGTTGAAGTTTTTGTAAAGCACACACTTCCTCAAATTCTCGAATGAAAAGATATGGATCCTCTCCCTCTACCCCAGCAAACCTAGGTAACAAGCTAATGTTATGATGTTTGATTTCAAAATTGTTTGCGGTTACTGCTGGTAGCACTATGCATGAGGGTTTGAGCGGTACGAGTGGGGTAACAACGTTCTTTAAGAGAGACAGCCATGATGGTTGTTGGAACTTCTACTTCTTTTAACTCAATTTTAGTGGGTGAAGAGAAATCGAGTTGGCACGTAGCAGACAAGACCTATAAGTAAACACCCAAAAATATTGAAAATCAAAAGAAAAATCTATCTTATCCTAAAAAAATCTAGACCTTGCTCCTAACAATAAGATACTACTAAAAGTAACAGCTCAAAAAGCATTCGTCGTGACTGGCCAGGCAGGAGGAACCAAAAACTTGATGTGTAAAAATAATGTAAACTGCAAGCGCACAGTGTTCAGTTGTAGCAATCACAGATCGATCCACAGAGACTATGAATTTTCGAAACCCTAACAATTAACTCAGGTGAACTAGACAAATAAGATTTGAGTTGAGATTTGTTTAACCTAATTAACAATTAAAATCAGATAAGGAAAACCTAGGAATCCGAATCCATTAATCAATCACAATTAATATTAACTCGCCCTAAAATCAATTCTCTTTCCTTCACAAATAAGATATATCAATTAACGAGACAAGCATATACTATGAAACTTGTTATCTAACAATAACCTATCAAAACTTCATGGAGCAAGCATAGGCTATGAAAAATAAATCCGGTAATAATAATATATCAAAATCACTTTGTCAATTGAACAATTAAGCACCAAGATAAATCA
The DNA here is from genome assembly GCA_030848705.1 of Heracleum sosnowskyi. Classification (NCBI taxonomy): domain Eukaryota; kingdom Viridiplantae; phylum Streptophyta; class Magnoliopsida; order Apiales; family Apiaceae; genus Heracleum; species Heracleum sosnowskyi. Next base: position 125,771 of record JAUIZM010000116.1, read on the forward strand.
TGAGAACCAATTAATAGGAACGAGAAAATATCAAGAATAATTAAATTAATTTCATCTCCATCCTAGGACAAGAGAATTAGCTAGACATGTTAATTAAACTAATAAAAAAATTATTAATAACACACGTACTAAACATGATTCAACCTAATTAAATTAATAAACTAACATATGATTAATGTACTCAGTACGTGGACAACTAAATATGTAATATAATAACTACACAATTGAAGAACTAGTAACACGAACAGCAAATTGGCAGCAAACTTATTAATATATTAAACTAAGGAGACAAGCACGGCTAACTGGATAATCAAGTGAAAATAGCAGCAGGCGAGAGCAATAAACGTAGGGAAAACAAATAAAACAGAGATCTATATAAAACACCAGTGACGATATAAAACAGAGAAAGCACATAGCTATCAAATTCTAGGTGTCTAAATTCTAGGTCCCTCAAATACAAGAGGGGAGATATATATATATATAGGAAAAATAATGGGCTTGGGCTCTTTGACTACAAATCGGATTGTAGAAATATTTCCTCAATTCCTTTTTCTTCTCCGATAAGTTTTCCAATTTTTCTCCAATTTCCTTTTGACTTCAAGTATTTCCATCTTCTTGCCTTTTTCACCTTTTCCTGCTTGAAATATGATTTTATTTATTTTCCTACAAAACAAAAGAAAACAATTTATTAAATAATAAAATTATGAAAACAAACATAAAATAGGTATTAAAAATGTAGTAAATTATGGACCTATCAGGTACATCCCACCAAACCCTAATCCTTGGCCTATAAATAACCTGAGGATAAAAGGTTTGTGGGTTACTTACTCACTCCGGAGGCGCCGCTAGGGTCAAAACCCCCTTCCGGTGTTGTTTTACAGAAATCCACCAGCAGCTACACCGCAGCCAGACATGGAAACGACGATGAAGGACTGGATCGGTTACTGAAATTATCAAGTTCATGTTTTATCTATTTTTGTTAAGTTGTAATCATATTTTGTCCATTTAAAATATCATCATATGCCTCGGCAAGTCCTTGAATGTTGAACAAGTCATCCACTTGCACAAGAGCTTCACCTTCTTTTGCAGAACCTGTAGTGTATAATTGATGGAACCAACCAGTACTTACAAGTTAGAGCTGCTGGAGAAACCTGTGCAGATTCATTGGAGCTTAGGCTTGATTTGAACATGTGCGGAAGAGTAATCTGTCCTTGTTAAAGGTTCGTTACCACTACAAGAAAAACGGGCAATTATGACGGAAAATTTACACTAAACTTCTTGCTGTGTGGTAGTTGCTTAGCTTTGACATCACCCATACAAACATGACAGGCCATCTTCCCATGGGTTGACCACCCACTGACCATACCCAGTCCAGGAAAGTCACCGATAGTCCATAGCAAAGCTGCACGCATCATGAAATTAGTCTTTGTAGAAGCATCAAATGTTTGCACCCCAACTTGCCATAAATTAAACAGCTCATCAATCAAAGGCCTGAGATAGACATTCAGATTCCTCACATGATCATTTGGCCCGGGTACTAGTAGTGTCATGAACATGTATGGCTCCTTCATGGACATGGTATGTGGAAGGTTGTATACAATTAGTACAACAGGCCAAACTGAGTATATAGTAGAAGTAACATTACTGTACGGGGGGAATCCATCAGTTGCAAGACCAAGTCTAACATTACGAATCTCTGCTGCAAAATCTGTATAGTTCTTGTCAAATTCCTTCCATTCTTCTCCATATGCAGGGTGACTAAGGACCCCTTCAGTCACTATTCTATTCTTGTGATACTTCATATGCTCAGTTGTGTGGGTACACATGTACAAACGCTGTAGACGAGGAGTGATTTTAAAATATCTTAAGATCTTTCTCGGAATGGTATCGCTCCCACCATTAGTTGCAACTTGGTATCGGCTCAATTCACAATACTTACAATTTTCCAAATCTTTATCATCACCATAGAACAACATGCAATCATTCTCACATGCATGTATTTTTTCGTATCCCATGTTCAGCTTCTTGACCATCTTCCTCACAGCATAATAATTTAAAAGGAAGCTTATGCCCCTCTGGAAAGACATCTCCAAGTAAAAGGAGCAGCTCATCAAATGCCTTATCACTACATTTATTATGATTCTTCCAATGTAGTAATCTCGTAACAAACTTCAGTTGCGAGTACTTGGTATTTCCCGGATATATTGGTTCCCCGACGCTATTCACATTGTCTAAAAATTTAGCCGCTTGCTCGTTCGGGTCCTCGTGTTGGCTATATACCTCTCCAAAATCTTCTCCTCTAAAGGCATCCCTCAACATTTCATATTCATCAAACACATATTCACGATCAATCATTTCTTCATCTCCCGATCCACTTTCTTTTTCATGATAATGCCATACGGTGTAACTCTCAAGAAAACCAGTTGCAAATAAGTGGAACTCGACATTGGGAACGAGTTGAATGAGTTGATTCCTACATGTATTACACGGACATCTAATTAAAAGTTCCGGATTATTGGGATCCTTACTATTTTTTTTTGCAAATGTCAAGAAATCTTGAACCCCTTTAGTGTATTCATCCGTGAAACCATAACAACCGGGTATAGTTCGTTTAGAGATCCAACTAGTATCATAAGACATCTACAAATATAAAAAAAATATACAAATCAATAACACAAGTGCACACACACATATATATTGAACATGTTATGAACTTAAAATAAATCACATATATAGATGCATTAAACTAAAATGGAGGAACTTTAAAATTGAATCCTTAACTTGATGATTGTTGTAATCGTGGTTGCTATGTCATTATAAATGACATGAAGATGTGTTTTTGTTACAAAGAAGGAGTAGGAAAAGGGACAGTAGTTGTTGAGTTTTACACATGCAAATTTACGACGGAATTTAAGATTCCGTCGTAAATTCATTTAAAAATATTATTTTAAATGGTTAATTTTGTAAAAGTGACAGTACGATAAGAAATGGGGGGTGAATTTTACACATGCTAAATTACGACAGAATAAGATTCCGTTGTAAGTTCATTTAAAAATATTATTGTAAACGGTTAATTTTGTAAAAGTGACAGTAGGATAAGAAATGGGTGGTGAATTTTACACATGCTAAATTACGACAGAAAAAGATTCCGTCGTAAGTATACTTACGACGAAATTATCGTCATATGTTCAATTTGTAAACGACGTCGTTTTCTGCTACTTAAAATTTATTCATTTTATAATTAAATCTAATTTCGAAAAAATAATAAAATATTGAACTTCCAACGGAATTGCAAATCCGTCGTAAGTTGATACGTCGTCGTTTTAGTTGACGCACTGTTTTTCCTTTTTTTTATTTGGTTTGTGCCCATTTTTATTAATAAAATAATAAACTTGCGACGAAATGTTTTTTCCGTCATAAGTATTTGTGACGAAATGTTCATTTCCGTCGTAAGTAAGGCGCGCCCAAAATTCCGTCATAAGCTTTCCGTCGTAATTGCCTGTTTTTCTTGTAGTGTTACTAGTTAATTGATGTCTAAATATAAATTTATACTCTTTATTAATAAGGGAAATAATATTTAAATGACGCGTAGTACAAGAGTACCAAAATACTAAATTTGATCTATCTGCTAGTATAAATAAGAGCTAAATTTCGGTATTGTGTTTCTTTATCACTTCTTAGATAAACGAGAAGAAATGCTCTGTGTAGTTTATTGACAGAAATTTTTTACTGATACCAAACCGTGAAACCAGAGTAACTAGAAAGGTAAGGTGGTAAGCACACGTACCATGACCCCAAGTTCGAACGTTACGAGGAACCGACTAACGGACATTATCTTATTTGACCGAAATCATATTTCAAATTTACCTGAGTTTAAATTAGGACCTGTGTGAATATTAATTTTTACTTGGCATACAGGAAACTTGTCCAGGATAAATCAAAGAAGATGAAGTAGCATTGAACAAAGAAAAATGTACGGACAGATTACGTTAAAGTAATGTATCAAATCTAGATAGGAATTTGAATTATTTCTTCATTTTATCTTTGAATCTAGCACTTCACTTTTTTTTTCTTTTTTTTTTTTGCTAAGCTCTAGCACTTGACTTTCGGTTCTTTGAAGGATGGAAAAAAGAGAAAGACAGGAAGAAAGGAGTTAAAAAAGGCCACCACTTTTAGTGGACTTGGTACCAAAAAGTTTACTTTCTTGCGATCATTAGGTTCCACATCTTGAGTATGAAAAGAGTGCACAGACTCACACCAGTTAAATGCATGCCACTACATTATTCCTCACACCATAGCATAGTCAATCCCGGTGTGGGTTTGTGTTTGCAGTAACGGAATCAGAATTTAAAATGAGCCGGGATAAAATATTTAATAAAAAATTTACTGATTATTAGAGCTCAGAGTAAAATTTGTACTGATTTCTATGGACGAAATAAGACTTCAAATAAAAACTTTTACCAAAATTTTAGTTCAGTCTAGGTTCGGGTCTGATCTAGGCCCTTACTGGTTCCATCCGTACAAGTATGCGTTGAGTTACACAACATAGTTGCAGGATTCTCACAAGCATTAGAAGCAAATGTCTTCCACAACTCTTTGAAGACCTTATACTAATATCAAACTGGTAATTAGCCTCTTTTGGTTACAAGCAGAAGCATTGCCTGCTACTTGAGCAAGAATTAACTGAATTTAACTAAAAAATTATTTAAATTTGTAGGAAGATTATATTCAGAGAAGTGGAAATGTAATATCTTTATCGCTTCACCTATATAATTTTGTCATTCAGTGCTGCCAACCAATGCCACTGCATGCATAACTTTACTTTTATCATGTCCTACAAACTTCTAGTCTTTTTCTCATAATGCACCTCATTATCGCGGTCTCATGGTTTTAAATTTTCCTGTAATGATTATTAAGGATAAAGGTGTCTCATGTTTTACCCTAAGTTTTTTAAATTTCCCTGTTATAATATGTCTTGAATCAGTAATTGTTTATATGGAAATAATTTTTACGGATCTAGAATTAATCTTTATCCACCGTCAAGGATAAGACTTATCCTCCAAGAAAGTGATAATACTTATCCGTCTAGAGAGTGTTATATAAACTCTTTAGGGCATAACGTATTTGTATCTGACTTTCTAGGTTATAACCTAGATCTGTATCTGTATGTTGTAATCTGTATCCTCAAGATCAATAAAACTTTTCTCTTCTGCCTATTTGTGTTTGTTCTTTACGTTTATTATAATCTTTCTTGCTTTCGTTATAGCAAACTGGTATTAGAGTCTGGTTCTATTTCTAAGGTTTGAGTTTCGGTGAGAAAGATGCAGTATGGTGGTATTAACGTAAAGGTTGACAAATTTACTAGGAGGAATAGTTTCAGTCTATGGCAAATCAAGATGCGTGCCTTGTTAAAACAACAGGGGTTCTGGGCGCCGTTGAAAAAGAAATCGATGGATCCGCAAAGCGCTGAGATGGCCAGTCTAGAAGAAAATGCACACTCAACAATTTTATTGTGCCTTGTAGATGATATTATTACTGAAATCGCGGAGGAGGATACCACGTCTGGTTTGTGGTTGAAGCTTGAAGGTCTCTACATGACAAAGTCTTTAACAAATAAATTGCTTCTGAAGCAACGTCTATTTAGTCTGCGAATGCAGGAAGAGGAAGTTAGATCTGCTCTTCATTCTAGAGAGCTGCGCCATAAGGCGGCTGGTACAGGTGCAGATAATCAGGCTGTTGGGTTAGTAGCCAACGGGAGTAATGGACATGGAAAACCGGGAAAGAATAAATTCAAGAAACCAGCTTCTAAGGGTCCGAAATCTAATGATCTCTGTAATTACTATAAAGAGAAGGGACACTGGAAATGTGACTATCCCAAGAAAAAGAAGCAACAGGATAAATTGACAGGTACTGCTGCTGTAGCTGGTACCAATTCTGAAGAAGATATTGCACTAGTTGTTGTTGAGCACACGCATCACTCTGATGTGTGGATCCTTGACTCTAGAGCGTCTTACCATGTATGTCCGCGCAGGGAGTGGTTTACAACCTACGAGCAAGTAGACTGTGGCAAAATTTCTATGGCTAACAGTTTTGTTTGTGAGACGGTTGGAATAGGCTCGATTAAAATTCGGACACATGATGGTAAATTCGGCACATTGAATGATGTTAGGCATGTTCCACTTATGACGAAGAATCTGATATCTCTGAGTATGTTAGACAACAAATGTTTCAGTTTTCAAGGTGAAGGTGGAGTTCTACATGTCTGCAAGGGTTCTGATGTGGTCTTGAAAGGTATTAAACGTGGTACCTTGTATCTTCTTTAAGGTTCTACGTTATCAGGTTCTGTTGTTGTCGCGTCCTCGGAGATTGATAAGGAAAACATGACCAGGTTGTGACACATGAGGCTTAGTCACATGAGTGTAAGAGGGATGCAAATTCTGTCAAAAGCTGATCTTCTTTGTGGTCATAAGGTCACGGGTCTTGAGTTTTGTGAACATTGTGTTTTTGGAAAGTTACATCGCAGCAAGTTTTCTAAAGCAACACACAGAAAAAAATGCACACTTGATTACATCCATTCTGATTGTTGGGGTCCTTCTCGGGTGGAGTCTTTAGGGGGTCGCAGATATTTTGTGTCAATGATTGATAATTTCTCAAAAATGACTTGGTTGTTCATCATGAAGCATAAAAGTAAAGTCTTTAAGATTTTCAGGCAGTGGAAGACATTATTGGAGAATCAAACAGGGAAGAAGATTAAGAGGCTGCGAACTGATAATGGTCTGGAATTTTGCTCGTCTAAGTTTGATGAGTTCTGTAAGAATGAAGGGATTGTTATGCATCATACAGTCAAGGATACACCACAGCAGAATGGTGTAGCAGAACGTATGAATCAGACACTTCTGGAGAGAGCTAGGTGCATACTCTCTAATGCTGGACTAACTAGAAGATTCTGGGCAGAAATGGTTACTATAACATGTTATCTGATAAATCGTGGACGACACACAGGCAAGGAGCATTGGCAAGTTGTGAAGAGGGTTTTTCGGTACTTAAAAGGTACGTCTGATGTTGGTCTTATTTATGGAGGTGATACAGAATGTTTGGTGACAGGGTTTTCAGACTCTGATTATGCTGGAGATGTTGACAGTAGAAGATCTATGACTGGTTATGCTTTCACTCTGGGTGGTTCAATTGTCAGTTGGAAAGCTACTCTGCAACCTATGGTGACTTTGTCTACTATAGAAGCAGAGTACATGACATTGACAGAAGCAGCAAAAGAATGAATCTGGTTGAAAGGATTGGTCAGTGATTTGGGTCTACATCATGATCAGGCTATAGTGTATTGTGACAGTCTCAGTGCAATCTGTTTAGCTAATGATCAAGTCCATCATGAGAGGACTAAGCACATAGATGTAAGATATCATTTTCTAAGAAGTGAGAAGAGAATAATGGTGAGCAAAGTGGGTACTGTTGATAACCCAGCTGATATGCTCACCAAGCCGGTTCCACATAGCAAGTTTCAACATTGTTTGGATTTGCTAAATGTTCGGAGTTGTTGATTGCTCTTTTAGGGAAAAAAATGTGAGGCATAAAAGTTTTTTCTGGTACATCTGACATTATTATGGTGCATCTGGTACATCTGTTTTTGTGAGATGATTCAAGTCAAAGTGGAGATTTGTTAGAATATGTCTTGAATCAGTAATTGTTTGTTATGATATGGAAATAATTCCTACAAGGAAGGATCTAGAATTAATCTTTATCCACCGTCAAGAATAAGACTTATTCTCAGGATAAGACTTATCATCCAAGAAAGTGATAATACTTATCCGCCTAAAGAGTGCTATATAAACTAAAGAGCATAACGTACTCTCTAGGTTATAACCTAGATCTGTATCTGTATGATGTAATCTGTATCCTCAAGATCAAAAAAAAAAATTCTCTCCTGCCTATTTGTGTTTGTTCTTTACGTTTATTATAATCTTTTTTGCTTCTGTTATAACATTCCCTGTAATGATTATTAAGGATAAAGGTGTCTCCTGTTTTACCCTAAGTTTTTTAAATTTCCATGTAATGATTATTAAGGATAAAGGTGTCTCCTGTTTTACCCTGAGTTTTTTAAATTTCCCTGTAATGATTATTTATGCACACGTAAATATCCCTAACAGAATAAGCAAAACTGTAATACATGTGAATTATATTACTTTTGATTCAGTACAAACAGAACTTAAACAACTCCTTATGTCAGAGATCCAAAGGAAAAACCACAGTAAAAACAATTCAAAATTAAGTGCATTCTCGTAAGCTACATTTACATATAACAGCCAAATTAGCAGTAGACCACACACACGGTAATTACCCTGCTAAAATGTGTAAAAAATTATTCGTAACAGGCAACCTAGTGAGTAGTAGGGCATATCTGCAAGATCTATGAAGCAGAAGAAGTTGGAGATGGCCAAAGCTGAGCATTCTTCACCTTTGAAATGCTCGAAAGTACTCCTAATGGTGTCACCTCCCCAATCACTGTCACTTTCTTTGTTGCTCTATCAATACTGAATGAGGTCACTCCTGCAAATTGATCAAAAATTTTAAAATTTTATCCCTTAATCTTAATATAATTTTTATTTTTTCTATGGATCAACCCTTTCAATTTGAAACAATTAAATGAAATAAGATGTACGCATATTTTACCCTACTCTACCGTGAAGGCAATAAATTGATTACCTTCGATTTTGGAAATGTGTTTTCTCACTTTTCCTTCACACCCCTTGCAATGAATTGACACCATAAGTTCCACCACCTGAGCAAACAGTTTGGTTTCTAGTATTATAAACACAGATATACTTAATTTAAAACTAAAATTTATCTCCAACCTAATTATAATCATATCAAGTTTATACACAAACTAAGCTTTCATAAAACTTATGTACAAATATATCTTTAAGAATAAGGAGATACAGTAGAACCTGGTTACGGGACTTCGATGGAGCTGCGGAAGATTTAAGAACAGAACTTTCATCTTTCCCCACAGATTGACTAGCAACTAACTCTCTGTTGATAGAATTTGAAACGAGAGAGTCATTAGTGCTGATCGGAAGCCCACAAGGCCTCGAAGCTTGATGGTTTGAAACTAATGCAGAATCATTGGAGCTTAGGCTTCGAGTAATCATAGGTCCTTTGGAGCTTTGGCTTCGAGTCATTACAGGTTCACTAGGATCCGATGTAAATAAACTATCAGTCTGCTGTAACACTTCACTCAAAGTTTTGTCACTTAAGAGATGCCTAGAGGATCCATGAGGGGTAGAAGTTAGATCATTAATAATTTCTGCTGAGCCTCTTCTTCGTACTTCTCTGTTGCTTTGTGAAGCAAACATAAAACGAAAATCAGAAGCACTTTTCCTATGTTTTGGTAACTGTGGTGAACAAGGAATTGCAGGAATGTCATCCTTTGATTTCCGTCGATGGTGATCACTTATATAGTGATTACTTCGACGGTCCATAGATCTCGTGCCATGGTCATTACGGACCATGGCACGTCGATCCGTGCTTGAACGTATGGCTGTGGAAGCTGGAGATGCACACAAGAAGTCTATTGATTTCATGTTTTTGACAAGTTAGTTGAATAGAAAGAAAGTTGAAGAAGTGAAGAAGAATGGCTTAGTGAGTGTGCATGATCCAAACATTACAAAAACGAGTTCACAAAAACATCAATATTAATGAAACACAAAATGAATTTAATGAATACTTGAATGTGTCTCAGGTTATATTGTTTATTTATAGATTTCACACTCCTAAAAAAAAAAGAATAAGTACCATAAAATAGAGTAAAATAAGTGGCAAGCTGTCAGGGGGACAGCTAAAGCCTCAAGAAATGTGATGTTAAAGGAATAAAATCAGTGCATAGTTCACGGGTGCCAAAATCCCTTATTGTGAGTTAGTTGCAGATCTCAAATTTAACAATCATGGATTATAATATTGCTTAATTGCTCAACATATTAAAGAACACTCGAGAATGCGAATGGATTTTACGATGAAACAAGGACATGCATGTTCATGCAAATGCATCGTAACATCTCACATTTTGCTCACATTTTTTTGGCTATTAATTTTATAAAAAAATATTAAAAATAAAATTATATAACGACAATAATAAAATGGAAGCGGCAAAAATTCTATACATCTTTATTCAAAGAAAAATGTGCATCAAATTTGTTACCAAATTTTTTCCCAAATACACATGTTAGATCCTGATTCGATATAATAATAATTGGCCCCTCCATTCACACCAATAACATCAATCAAAACATTTCAAACTAACACATCAGTCATACCATGTCAATTCATAATAATTTTTTGTATCAAATTTTGTGCATTTAGCACTACTATTCAAGTCCTTAAATCCATATCACAAATACAATTTTCACATTGTACAATTAATTAAATTTAAACCATAAACTAGCGTAAAAGTCCGTGTGAGTCACATGCAGTGTAGTAATTTTTCGCCCGAAATTGTTTATATATTGTGATAATTTTTTGGTTAGAATTTCGAAAAATGATAAGATTTCGATTTTATCTTATAATTTATAGTACTTTTATAACATGACATACAAATTACATCAACCAAATATTTTATAACTTGATTAGATTTCATAAAATTTGGATAAATATCCATATGATAATAATCACATGATTACTTTTAAGTGATAAAATATTAGTATGATTTTCCGTGATATGAACTTTATCAAAAATTGAACATTTGAGTATAAAATATATAAATATTTTAGCAAAATTATCGGTATATAACGTAGGTGTATGTAAACTCATGTGATTTTAATATAGTTATAGTATATTTATAAAAAAAAATTGATATATACGTAAGGATGAGGCATATTACGAAATTTATTAATATTATGTAAAAGTCATCATTGCAGTGTCTCTCTCATTTTTTTCATCTATTTTTATACATATTTATACACTTTTAAACTCAAATATTTAATTTTAGTCTAATGTTTATTACACTGTATTGAAGTTCTACTTTAAAATGTTGACAAATTGAAACATTTTTTATTTTATAATTTTAAATTACTTTTTAACTCAACTTTAATTTTTTGCAAATATTTTGATCAATGTGAAATATGATTAGACGCCCTTAATAACATGTGCATGTACATGATATTTAATATCAAATTTTTTTGGTTTCATCATATATTGATCTAAGTATATGTTATAACTCAATCATTATGGATTATATTGATCAATTTACTATATTATATAAAATTTCATATTACTGTACTTTATTTGAGTTATAGTCAAAAATATAAACAATTATGACTTCCAATCACACTTTTAAATCGCTGAAAGTCTAAACAGTTGGGTGACCAAAAATATCTCAGATGACTTCCATATTTAAAAAAATTTATACCTAGAAATTATGCGATGCAATCATTTATGATGTATAATTTGATAAATAAAATTAAATATTTCTTAAAATCAAATCTTATTTTTTATTTTAATAATTTAATATCTAGATGACGAATGTAAATAAATTTATATTTTTTTCGGACTCGGTTACATTTAAGTGTAATCTTATATTATTTTAAAATTTAATTTTTTATATCAATCATCTAAAATTACAAAAGAGAATTATAGAGTATACTCAAACTATTAAAATATTTTATGTAATTATATACTATGCAATTTCTAGAAAATAATATAAACCAACATTTAATTTTCTTAAAGATTAGAATTAAGAAAAAGATGATAAAAGAGGAAAAAAAATGTGATTTATATAATAAGATTTTTTAAGTAAATCTCAAAACAAAATGTACCACAATAGTTATAATATGAGCTTCATTGGAGAAGGTTAGTGGTTTTATTCCCAATACTCTCTTTGCACAAATATAAAAATAGTGGTGTTTTTTTCTAAAATTTTAACATATAGGGGTAAAATCGTAAATTCACAGGTACTAAGGGCATCTCCAATGGTCCATCTTTAACTTCATATTTGAAGATATGAAGTTAAAGATGGACAAATACGTCTCCAATGACATTCAACTTTATCTTCAAATATAAAGTAATATTCTATAACTTTATCTTCAACTTCAAATATGAACTAACACTATTCATATAAAGTAGTGATTTTATAATAAATGAGTGATGAAATATTTGAAGATAAAGTTGTTTTATTATAAAGTTATGGTTGAAGATGGTCTAAAGTGAGTTTGAAGAAATATTTAGAGTAATGATTGGAGATGAAATAGTGATTTAAAGTTAAAAAGGTGAAAATTTGAAGATAAAATTGCTTTATAATAAAGTGATGATCGTAGATGGCCTAAAATAGCATATACCAATCATTTATATTGACAAAAGAGAATTGTAGATTATGTTTAATCGATAAAAAAAATTATAAGTATATACTGTGCAATATTTTAGAAATAATATAAACCGATATTTATTTACTCAAAAAATCATTTAAAAAGATAAGGGAAAAAGTGGTTTATCTAATAAGAGTTTAAAAGTAAACACAAAAAATAAAGTGTAGCACAATGGTTATGGTACAACTTTGATCAGAGAATGTCAGTGGTTCGAACATCAAAACTTACGTATTGTAATCCTTTTTTTTTGCATAAATGTTTAAGAGTTGACATTTTTGTAATTTTTCAAAAAATAGGAGCAAAATCGTAATCTAACAGCCATTAAAATAGAACTTTTTGCCCATGTGTTGAATTTTAATATATAGTAACTAGCGTAAAAGCCCGTGCGAGGCACGGACATTGCAATAATTTCTCGCACGAATTTTTTTATATATTTAGATAATTTTGTAATTTAAAATTCGAAAAAGGATAATATTTCAATTTTATCTCATATTTTAATAGTATTTTTGTAATATGGCATACCAATTACATTAACCAGATATTCTATAACTTGATTAAATTTCATAAAATTTGGATAAATATCCATAAGATAATAATCGCATCATTACATTTAATTGGTAAAATATTAATATTAATATTACATTACATTACTTTATAAAATTGAACATTTGAGTATGTAATAACATGGTTTTTGATGACGGAACTTTATCAAATTAAACATTTGAGAATAAAATAAATAAATTTTTTTGAAAATTTGCAATATATAACATTGACAATGTGATCTTAACTTAGTTATAACACACTTATAAAGAATCGATATATACGTAAGGCGAAAACATATTATGAAACTATTAATATTATATGAAAGTCGTCTTTACAGTGTATAGCTCATTTTTTTATATATATTACATACATATTTTTACATTTTTAAACTGAAATGTTTAGATTTAGTCTAAAATTTATTACACAATATCAAAATTCTATTTTAAAATTTTGGTAGATTGAAACAGTTTTTATCTTATAATATGAATTATTTTTTAACTCAACTTGAATTTTTACAAATATTTTTATCAATGTAAATTATGATTAGACGACTTTAATGATTGTGCATCAACATAATATTTAAGATGAAACTTTTTGGTTTCATCATAGGTTGATCTAAATCTATATTATTATCAATACTATTATATAATAGACGAAACATTAAAAGTTTAGTCGGTCGGTCGGTATGGTACGTTGTGATTTTACTTAATTGCCCTTTCTTAAATTCGTGTTTTTACTTAATTAACCTTACTTATTTATAGAAATATATTCTTAAATAATAATATTACATATTTATAAGAAATTACTTTTTTCACCTAAAATACATTTTTTTTAACAAATTCCCCTACTTTTTGAAATATATCACGGGCAATTACCTTTTTTTAACTAAAACATGTTAGTTTTTCTATTTTTTCTTACTAAAACCCCTCATTTTCCAAAAATATCACGGACAAACGTTTAGTTATTTATTTTTAAACCTAATATTATAATTATTTTTTAAAAATTTACCTATTTTAACATGTATACTTATTTTTCTTAACAAATGTAATTACTAAAAATATTAAAATATAAATAATCAAATACCTATATATAACCAATTACCTTTTCTGCTAAAACACATTATAGATTTTTTCTAACATAGTCCCTCATTTTCTAAATATATCACGGGAAATTGCTTTTTTCAATTGCTTTTTTCTATTTTTCTCACTAAAATCCATTCTTTTTCTAAAAATATCACGGACAAACCCTTTACTTATTTCTTTTAAAACATATTTAAATAATTTGAATTATTAAATTTTAAAACCTCATTTTCCAAAAATATCACGGGCATTTACCTTTTTAAACTAAATATATGTTACATTTTTTATTTTTCCATACTAAAATCCTCCATTTTCTAAAAATATAACGAGTAAACCCTTACTTATTTATTTTAAAATCTGTTTTAATGTTTTTAATTAATTAAAAGTGTTTAGCTATTTTAACATGTATACTTATTTTTTTAACAAATACAATTAAAATAATAATAAAAAAATAATAAAATAACAATTAACAATCCGTGCATCGCACGGGTTTTAAGCTAGTATTATTAAAGCCGAAACATTGAAAGTTTTGGTTTTCGGTTAACGGTCGGTTTTTGGTTTTCGGTACTTTTTCTAATTAATAAATTAATAATATAATCAAAATTTGGGAAAGTTTTATTCTACATTAATATTTCACTATATTTTACTACATAAAAATCAAATAATATTGAAATCAAAAAAATGGAAATGTGGGATCTAAATCAAATATACTTCTTTCTTTTTAGGATAACGAAAGCTAATACAAATCAAATCTTTAATGAAATTGTATTATTGTCAAGTTACCAAAATAGTAACTAGATGATTGGCTTTTATAATTAAAATATTTTTTTCTAACAAAATCTACTCCTTGTACAAAAATATCATTACAATTATCTTTAAATTAAAACATGTTACCTTTTATATTTGTTATTACTAAAATCTATGTTTTCCAAAAATATGACGTGCAATCCTTACTTATTTATTTTAAAACCTAATTTAATAATCTCTTTAATAAATAATAAAATAATATAAAAATAGTAACTAACTGATTGCCTTTTATAATTAAAAAAAAAATCTAACAAAATCTACTTCTTTTCCAAAAATATCACGACAATTACCTTTATATTAAAACATAATATCTTTTATATTTGTTATTACTAAAATCTCTATTTTCCAAAAATTTGAGGTGCAATCCTTACTTATTTATTTTAAAATCTATTTTAATACTCTATTTAATAAATAATAAAATAATATAAAAATATAAAAAAATATTAACTAGCTGATTGACTTTTATAATTAAAACATTTTTTTTTCTAACAAAATCTACTTCTTTTCCAAAAATATCACGGACAATTACCTTTAAATTAAAATATATTACCTTTTATATTTGTTATCACTAAAATCTCTATTTTCCAAAAATATCAAGTGCAACCCTTACTTATATATTTTAAAAGTTATTTTAATACTTTTAGTTATTTAAAAAAAAACTTACATATTTTAACAAGTGAACGTATTTTTTTAACAAATACAATTAATATAATTAAAACACATCATCACTAAAATCCCTATTTTCCAAAAATATAAGGTGCAACCCTTAATTATTTATTTTAAAACCTATTTTAATACTCGATTTAATAAATAATAAAATAATATAAAAATAGTAACTAGCTGATTGCCTTTTATAGTTAAAACATTTTTTTCTAACAAAATCTACTTCTTTTCCAAAAATATCACGGGCAATTACCTTTAAATTAAAATATATTACCTTTTATATTTGTTATCATTAAAATCTCTCTTTTCCAAAAATATCAAGTGCAACTTCTATATTTTAAAACCTATTTTAATATTTTTAATTATTTAAAAAAAATTACCTATTTTAACAAGTGAACGTAATTTTTTAACACATAAAATTAATAAAATTAAAACACATCTAAAAATATTACGTGCAGTTACTTTTTTATAATTAAAATATGTTAACTTTTCTATTTGTCCTTATTAAAAAAACTTATTTATTTTAACATGTCAACGTATTTTTTTAATAAATACAATTAATATAATTAAAACACTTCTAAAAATATCACGATCAATTACTTTTTTTAATTAAAACATGTTAGATTTTCAATCTGTCCTTATTATTAATATTATTTTATTATAAAATAATATTAATAATACCTCATTTATCTTCCTCGGCCTCATTTGTATTTTTTTTATATTTTTTTATGTTCTAATGAATATTTAAGTTTCTCATTTTATAATTTATCATATTAATTTTTACTTTTATTTTAATATTTTCCGTTCATATTAAATTTTTTAGTTCATTATTTTAAGGCCCGTGCTTTGCACGGGTTATAGGCTAGTATATGTTATAACTCAACCATCATATATTATGTTGATTATTTGATCAATTTAGTATACTATTTAAAATTTATATTACCATACTTTGAGTTATAGTCTAATTGGTCATTACGAATAATTATTGCAATTTTTTAATATTTATAATTCAAAAAAAACATATCTTTTATCATTTTATATTGAATATTAATTATGTTATTTTTTATATATACAACATAAATCTTATTTTTGGATTAGTCATTTTTTTAAACATAAATTCAATTATTTTAGTTTCTTTTAATATATATGTTTTTAGATCGATCACACTTTTAAATCGCTGAAAGTCTAAATAGTTGGTCGACCAAAAATCTCTAATATGACTCGTGTATTTAAAATTTCATATACATAAAAATTATGCGAGACAATAATTTATTATGTATAATTTTATAAACAAAATTATATATTTCTTAAAAAATCTAATTTTTTTATTTCAATAGTTTAATATCTGCACATAGGAGAAGGTAAATAAATTCATATTTTTTTAGGAATTGATTACATTTATGTATAATTTTATATTATTTAAAATTTTATTTTTTATATCAATCATTTAAAATGACAAAAAAGAAATATAGAGTATACTCAATCCATTAAAATATTTGTTTGGAATATATAATATGCAACATTCTATAAATAATATAAACCAACGTTTTTTTGGAGAAAATGTGATTTATCTAAAACTATTTTTAAAGAAAACTCAAAATAACATATAGTATAATGGTTATGGTATGAGTTTGATTAGAGAAGGTTAGTGGTTCGATTTTCAACACTAACATAATTTCATCTACTCTTTGCATAAATATAAAAGAGAAGATGTTTTTTGTAATTTTTTAACATATAGTAGCAAAATCGTAAATTCATAGGTATTAAAATGACATATATCAATCATTTAAATTGAAAAAAGAGAATTGTACATCATGCTCAATCAAATTTTTTTTTTTGTAATTATATAGTGTTCAATATTCTATAAATAATATAAATCAAAATTTATTTACTCTATAATAAAAATAAAAAAAAAGATGGGAGAATATGTGGTTTATCTATTAAGATTTTGAAAGTAAACTCAAAACAAAGTGTAGCACAATGATTGTGGTGCAATTTTGAGTGTTGAAGGTCACATGTTCAATTCTCAAGACTAACGTATTTAATTTAATTTTTTCATAAATATTAAAGGGGTGGCATTTTTGTAATTTTTCAAAAAATAGGGGCAAAATCGTAAATTCACAGGCATTAAAGTGGCACTTTTTGCCCTTGTATTGTGGTTTAATATATAGTAATAGATAGATAGATATACCTAATGTCAAATCTTTAATTACTCCAAATCTAATATTATCGAACTCTTATGCACATTAACTTGCTCTTACGCCAAACCTGAAATATTGAAAAAATGAGCTGTGAAGTCCAACAAGCAACTACCATTCGACAACTCAAAATAATATTCTTATCTTTTTCAAAAACATAACGTAAACACACATAACATATATCATAGAGAATCACACCTTACACTCAATAAACAATTCACACAAATGTGCACACAATTTACTCTATAACAGTAATCAAATAGATGCACACAATATATTCTAAAATTCACATAATCAAATTCTTAATCTTATTCTTACATCTTTTACTTTTGATTTCCACAGTCCTAAATCACACCTTATGCCACACTTTGGATCTTATACTTTATGTCGCACTTTCCCAAGTGACGGGAATCTTATACTTTATGCCACACTTTTCCAAGTGACCGGGATCTTATTTTTATTCGTTGGGTTAGTTTACGTCTCTCGCCAAGTTAAACATAAGCTTGAAAAGGTATCGATGTGTTCCAAAATGTGCACAAACTAGTTCTATGTATCACACTCTCCCAGTGATCGGGTTCCTATTCTTATTCGATACGCGACTAAGACTGTGAATTTCTGAAATTTCATCTTATTAATCACATACGATATCATGCTTATAATAACTAAAAAATATATTTGAGAGCACGTAGTCAAACAATATACATCTTGTTTCAAACAATATGGAACAACGAATAGTTACTTACAGAGAACATATAATCAAACAATATAAGGTACCTTACACAATAATACGGAGCAATATGTTACACAATAATACAGAACAACAAATATTTGAGAACATGTGATTAAACAATATAAAGCATGTTTCACTGTTATACGGACAACAGATAGTTACTTACCTTGTTAGGCTCAAGACATGTCTGAATACCACTATTAACAAGCCTACACTATGTGACTATGTCACATTACATGACCTAGTGAGTTCTATCACTGGGATATAGTATAGGTCTCTATATGTACTTGTCTTGTTCTCATGAACATTAGCTTGATCATGTATGCTCAAAATTATAATGAGCTTAACAAAGTTTCTTGCATCTAGATTGCATATAGGCCATTGAATAATTGTCCTGGTAGAAGTTCAGAAGTGTTCATGCAGCAGGATAGAAATGAATAAGGCCATGAAGAAATAAGTTGCAGAAATTTGTCTAAGGCATTATATAGCAAAGTCAGAAGAAAGCTATGTCGTGAAGTCACCAATATCTATGTCGTGAAGTGCTACATCGCATAGTCCATTTTGTACTATGTCGAGAAGTCCTCAAGACACATGTCGTGAAGTGTTGAAGTCAGCAAAGTCAAAGAAGCCTAGATCGTGAAGTCCTCAGAAGCCTTATGTCGCATAGTCATCAAATGACCTATGTCGCATAGTCGTCAAATGACCCATGTCGCATAGTCATCTTATGGCCTATGTCGCAAAGTCTTCAAAGGCTATATCGTGTAGTCCTCACAAGTGAGATCGCGAAGTCAGGAATGAAGTGGAGTTCACGATATCAACACTTAGCCATTTATAACAAGACAAATCAAGGTACAGAACCAAGAATCAAAAGAGACAAATACTGAAGCATTTGTTCTGGCAAGGTGGTCCAAAGAACATATGGCAAATCTACAGCTAAACTTGGAGAGAAAGATAAGAGACAAACAGCTACAGAAACGGGAAAGACTCCGAAAAGCAGGTGGTCCTTCCTGACACAGTGAACTTCTTATGGCAGTACAAGTTGGACTTTCAAAAGGGGTAGCTGTGTCATATTGTGTGTGCCAAGTTTGTATAGGTTAATATATATATTGTGCACACACCATCGTAAGATGGAAGAGAGATACACATAGCTAAGATCTCAAGCTCTTTTCTCTGTAAGCAAGCAAGTACAAACTGTTCTTGTTTAGAAGCCAGAAATTCGATTGTGAATTTCTTGGAAAGCTGTAGTATTTAATTTGCTTATACAAAGTAGATTAAAGTGATTGTGCGTGTTGTTTACTTTCTGCATATTACATAGCATAATCATATACAGTTTACATTTAGTTTCAAGAAAGCAAAAATCCATCAAACTATCCATTCACCCCCCCCCCTCTATCTAGTTTCTAGGTGATATTCATTCCTAACAAGTGGTATCAGAGCGTAGGCTGTTAACGTACAAACAGGAAAAGATCAAGAATGAGTTCACAGAAACTGAGCAGTATCAAGATTCCTCCCTTTAACAAGGAGCACTACAGTTTATGGAAAAAGAAGATGTTGTTTTTCATCAAAGCTTCTAACCCCATATATTTAGATATTCTAAAGCATGGTCCCTTTATTCCAATGATCGAGATTGGTGAAACAACCAATGGCACTGAGATTGTACCAGCAAAACATGTGCCCAAAGACCCCTCAAAATACACTGATCCTGAAAAGGAGAAAGTAGCACTGGATGGACATCTTCAACTTATCATTTGTGAATCTATGGACATCAACATGTATGGCACTGTTTCTCATTGTACTAGTGCCAAGAAGATGTGGGATCTTATAGAAGTGCTCTGTGAAGGAACTACTGAAGTAAGAAAGAACAAGAAGCAGATTCTTGTTTCACAATATGAAGCCTTCATGGCTCAGCCAAAAGAGGGAATCACATAAGTGTTTGAGAGATTCAACAAGTTGATAAACGAGCTCAAACTCTATGACAAACACTATGAGACAGAAGAGCTCAATATGAAGTTCTTACTAACTCTTCCAGATCACTTGGAACCAAGAATCTCTTCCCTTAAAGAAAGAGATCTAACAAAGATTGGTTTTGATGTGTTGTATGGTGTTTTGAAGACATATGAGTTAGAGCTGTTTCAAAAAAGATCTATTCAAGCAAAGCAAGGATTAGTGGCCAATACCTCCTGTGCCCTTATTGTTGACAATCTAGGTCAAAGAATGGATTCTCTAAAAATCAGTCATGTCAAGATTGAGGAACTGGAAAGTGATGACACTGGTGATGAAACTCAGGTTGTGTATGATTTACCTGAAGAGGATGAGTTCTACAGCATTGATGAACTGGACAAGATGGAAAACAAATCTTTTGCTTATATGGCTAGGAGATACCCTAACATAAGGTTTAAAAGGAAGCAGCCATTCAAGTCTAGATTCAATAGTGGAAATGTTGGTGGTTCAGGTAGCTCAAACTCTTTCATCAAAGGAAAAGGGATTACTGGTGCAGTTAAAGGAGGATACAAATCTGGGAGTGTGGATAGGTCCAAAATAAGATGTTATAACTGCAATGAACTTGGGCATTTTGCCACTGAGTGCAAAAAGCCTAAACAGGTCAAGAAGGACAAAGCATACTTAGAGCTTGAAGCTAAGTATGAGGCTCTACAAAAGAAACAACAGGGTAAAGCTTTTATTGCTGAGGGAAAATGCTGGGATGATTCTGATGAAAAAGAAGAACAAGAGTACTCAAATTATGCCTTGATGGCATTTTCTGATGATGGTGATTCTAGTCAGGTACCAAAAACAACTTAGTTACTTTGTGAATGCAGGGCAACAGGAATAAAAGAGTCATATGGATCTTGGACAGTGGATGCTCAAGTCACATGACTGGTGATATAGCCCTGCTATCACATTTTGAGGAAAAGGCTGGCCCATCAGTAACCTTTGGAAATGACAACATGGGTTATACAATGGGATATGGCAGTATAACATCTGGAAATGTCATTATTGAAGATGTAGCATTTGTTGAAGGACTGAAGCATAATCTCTTGAGCATTGGACAATTTACCAACAGGGGTTTCAAAGTGGAATTTGATGAAGATCATTGTTCAATCTCAAAAAGAGAAAGTGGTGAAGTTGTTCTAACTGGTGTGAAGAAAGGAAGCCTGTTTGTAGCTGATCTCAAGGCTGCAGACAAGGGAGAAATTTGTTGTTTCTACACTAAAGCCACAAATGAGGAATTCTGGCTATGGCACAAGAAACTGTCTCACTTAAATGTTCAGGCAATGAACTCTCTAATCAAGAGAGAACTCATCAGGGATTTGCCTGCCTTGGAGTTTGTGCAAGATGGAGCATGTGAAGCTTGTCAGAAAGGAAAGATTAAAAGGTCTAGTCACAAGAACAAGTTGCTCAATACAAAATCAAAACCTCTGCAGCTAATTCACATGGATTTATTTGGTCCTGTGAATGTAATGTCCCTTTCCAAAAAGAAATATGCTCTAGTAATGGTTGATGATTATTCAAGATACACTTGGGTGGAATTCCTATTCTCCAAGGATGAAGCACCTCAAGTCATAATAGAGCATATCAAGAGAGTTGATAGAGAAGCACAAAGCACTGGTTCCTCTATAGTTGCTTTGAGAAGTGATAATGGGACTGAGTTCAGAAATTCAACATTGTATGAGTTTTGCAAAGATAAAGGAATTTCTCAACAATTCTCAGCTCCTAGAACACCTCAACAAAATGGAGTAGTTGAGAGAAAGAATAGAACTCTCATTGAAGCTGCAAGGACAATGTTGTTGGATGCAAAGCTTCCTACTAGCTTTTGGGCTGATGCTGTTAACACAACATGCTATGTGCAAAATAGAACATTGATCAATAAGAAGTCCGGCAAAACTCCTTACTCATTAATGACTAGAAAAAGAGCATCCTTCAAGCATCTGCATGTTTTTGGAAGCAAATGTTTTGTGATGAAAGATACCTCTGAGCATGTTGGAAAATTTGATGCAAAAGCATTTGAAGGTATCTTTATTGGATACTCTCTGGAAAGGACAGCATACAGAGTGTTTGTACCGGAGCAACACAAAGTCATGGTAAGCATGGATATTACCTTTGATGACAAGAAAACTCCTGGACTTAAAACAAGTGATCAAGACATTGTGCCATTAAGATTTGAGAATCAAGGCTATCTTGAGGATTCTGAAAGTGAAGATGAACCACCTGTTCAAACTGTTCTAGAAAATGAAATTCTTGAAGTTGACAATCTTCTAAAGACACCTGTGCAAGGGTTCACAAACACAGGGGGAGAAGAAGAGAATGCAACTGTCAACCAAAATGAGCTTGGAACAGATCAAGGAAATGAACAGGGGCACACAAGGAAATGGGACAGAGCCCACACTAGGGATCAAATCATTGGAGATCCTGGTGAGGGAGTTAGAACAAGAAGGGCAACTATGAATACATGTCTGTATAGCTGCTTTCTGTCACAAGAAGAACCTAAGGTAGTTGAAGAAGCTTTGAAGATTTCTGATTGGATTGTTGCCATGCAAGAAGAATTGAATCAATTTGAGAAAAACAAAGTATGGGAGCTAGTGCCACCTCTTGAAAGAAAGAATGTTATTGACACCAAATGGGTGTTCAGAAACAAGATGGATGAAGAAGGAGTGGTAATTAGAAACAAAGCAAGGCTGGTTGCCAAAGGATACTGTCAGCAAGAAGGCATTGATTATGATGAGACATTTGCACCTGTAGCAAGACTGGAAGCCATCAGAATCTTCCTGGCTTTTGCAGCTCACTCAAATTTCAAGGTGTATCAAATGGATGTGAAAAGTGCATTTCTCAATGGTGATCTTGCTGAAGAAGTGCACCAAGAGCCTGGTATGAGACTCTATCTCAATTCCTTCTTGAGCATCAATTTACCAGGGGTACAATTGACAAAACCCTATTCTTCAAGAAGCATGGAAATGATATCATTCTTGTTCAAATCTATGTGGATGATATCATCTTTGGCTCTTCAAATGAAAAACTCTGTGAAAGGTTCTCTAAGTTGATGCAAAGCAAATATGAGATGAGTATGATGGGAGAATTAACCTACTTTCTAGGTTTGCAAGTACATCAAAGGGAGGATGGCATCTTCATAAACCAATCAAAGTATGTCAAAGATCTTTTGAAGAAATATGGTTTAGAAGACTCATCCCCTGCAAAAACTCCCATGTCCACTGCAATCAAGCTTGATGAAGACAAGAAAGGCAAAAGAGTAGAAATCAAGGTTTACAGAGGCATGGTTGGATCACTACTCTATCTCACTGCTAGCAGGCCTGATATCATGTTTGCCACATGCCTTTGTGCAAGGTTCCAGTCTGATCCCAAGGAATCTCATATGATGGCTATCAAAAGGATCTTCAAATATCTGAAAGGGACTCCTAATCTTGGGCTATGGTATCCAAAGGGAACTGGGTTCAACCTGGTTGGTTACACAGACTCTGATTATGCTGGATGCAGAATTGACAGGAAGAGCACCTCTGGAAGCTGCCAATTCTTAGGCCAAAGGTTAGTGTCTTGGTTCAGTAAGAAACAACAGTCCACAGCAACATCCACAGCTGAGGCTGAATATATTGCTGCTGGTAGTTGCTGTGCTCAATTGCTTTGGATTAGAAATCAACTCATGGATTATGGACTAGTGTTAGAACACATTCCTCTGTTGTGTGATAATACTAGTGCAATATCCATAGTTGCCAATCCTGTTAATCATTCTACTACAAAGCACATTGAGATCAGGTACCATTTCATTAGGGAACATGCTGCAAATGGTACCATAGAAGTCTCTTATGTTCCAACTGAGAAACAATTAGCTGACATATTTACTAAGCCTCTGAATGAAGCTGTCTTCAACAGACTTGTGAGTGAAATTGGAATGCTCAATCCTTCATTTAGTTGTTCTAAGTAAGTATGATAGTTAATTGTTGCAACAGTAAATTTTCACTGTATATAAATGCTCTATTTATTTAGAGTGAAAATTAGCTGAGATATGATCTATAAATATTTCAGTATTTTACTGCATATTTTTCAAATCATATTTGATTGTGGAGTTGTGAGCTTTTGAGACATCTCGATATAGATGATTTTGAGAGTTCACGACATAGTACAAATCAAACAGACTTATATTGCAAACTGTTAAAATTGTGAGACTTTGCGATATAGTTCGTTTCATGAGTTTGCGACATTTTTCATTTTAATGACTTTGCGACTTAGAATAACTATATCGACAAGTCTCCATATTTGACAGAATTTTGATTTAAATTTACTTTATTTCAATTTTTGATTTAAGTCTGACAAAATCAAAAAAAAATTCAAAAAGAGAGTTTTAGACAGGGTATTTTCACTATATCGCAAAGTCATCCAAATTCTGATATCCTCAAGACTTTGCGACATAGTTTAATTCAGGACTCTGCGATATACTTTGCAAAGACTTTGCGGTACAGGCCATTTTGAGACTTCGCGACATACATTTAGTCTGTACATATTCATAACTCCATATCGCAGTGTCTCTATCTTATAAATACTTTTTGTCGACCGTTCACAACTTTTCATCTTGTCATTTGCTCTCAATTTCTAAAACCTAAACTCTTCTCTCTCTTCTTCAATCTCAATCTCAATTTCAATGGCACCCAAATCTCAAACAGCTTCCTCTTCAAGCCCTTTAACCATTCCCAAAGAAACAAATCTTCTCACCATTCCCTCTGAGGCTGAGGCTAACCCAAGGTACAAGTGTTTTGTACGGTTCTTGAACACTTCCTACCTACGCCAAGCCCTAACCCTGAACCCTACCTTGTATATCGATGTGTTGGAAGGATTCTGAAGAACGGCGTTGGTATCAACAATGGCTAGGAAAGATGGAACCTCATTCCAGGAGGTTAGTTTTTCAATTGGAGGCAAACACTTCCAGTTTGGTGAAAAGGAAATCAATGAAGCTTTGGGGTTGAAGGTGGTGGGTCATGACCAAGAAGCTATAGATGCTCAAATCGTAGACTTCATGACCTTCATTCTGTATGCTGATGAGATAGATACTGGAAAGCTAAATAAGAAGTTTGTGAGAAGGGAGTGGTCATTTCTGTTTGACGCACTCCAGAAGGTGTTTCTCTGCAGGAAGACGGGATGGGACCATATCAGTCACATTGCTGTGAAGCTAGCCTACTCCCTGGCCAACAACCAGGAGATCAATGTGGGAGCCATAATTCTCAAGGAATTGGCTCAGAGGCTAGGCAGGACCGTTCGTGGTAGAGGTAATGACATCTTTTACCCTCGTTTTCTTCAAGTTATTTTAAATTTTCTTGATGCAAATATCCATGAATTGGAGGGTATAGATAAAACTAAAATGGCTTATTCCAAGTCCATGTCCAAAGTACTATTTGGCTCATTAGACACAAGGAATCAAGTGGATGTGATTCTAAGTGTGACCAAGCATATGCAGGACACATTTGAGTCTTATCCACTTGATAAGCCCATATACCATGCACTTTCCTGGACAGGGGAGGCTGAGACTGAAGGAGCTACACAGTCTAACCCCAGCCTTCCCATCCCATCCAGTAACCCAATTGCAAACACAACTGTAGAAGCTAGGCAACCAAGTGCATCAGTCTCCCAAAAGACTGATGTTACTAAAAAGAAGACTAAGAAGAGACCCCTAAAAGTGATTCAAGAAACTGTAGAGTTAGAAAGTGAGAATCCCGAGTCACCTCTCACCAGACAAAGTAAGAAATCCAAATCCAAACCTACCACTGGATCCTCCCAACAGGATTCAGATGTGGAAAAAGGGGTACACCTATTACTGTCAATGGCCTCCCAACAGGTTATTGGCATTGAAAAGAGTAGTCTCCCCACTACAATCTGTACTGAGTCTGCACAGGATCAAGAACTCACTCTTGATCCTAGGAGAAATAAGGATGCTGACACATTGAGTGGAGAGCACATCACACTTGAAACTCCTCCTATTTCTCAGGGGGAGTTGCCAAAATTCAATCCACACCACACTTCTCTTCCAGAATCTACATCTAACATTTCTTCTCAACAGATCAGTCATTCACATGACTTTTCTGAAATTGATCAATCACAATCCAACACTGTGATTGAGCCAACCTCAAGTGACATGGTGCATGACACTGTGCTCACCACCCAGGAACCACATCTAGTTGGTCAGGGAATGCATGTTGGGGCATATCCTAATGACACCAACACAAACATGAAGGATTCACCAGTTTTCACTGGAGACTCTATGCCAAATTCTCCCATCCTTAGGGATGTGGAACTGTCTTCACAGACAAATAGGGCTGATGTTGTAACACATCCCATTTCAATGGAGACAACATCAGACTTTACAGCCATTCCAAGGCTGGAGGAGACTCAAAAACTTTCATCCCTTGAAGTGCCTAGCACTAGCTCTCACTTGGCTCAGGCCACTCTGTCAGAATGGCTGAAGCCTGTGCAACATGACAGGCCTTCAGGATCATCAACTGTGCCTTCTAAAATGACAGAAGAAGCCATTCAAGATCTACATGTGGCACAGATTGATGAGTTCTCAAAAATAGCTCAACACCTCCTCACCTCCAACTTGCCAAATGCTGATTATGAGGCTATTCTTCTTTGCCACAAGGAGGATGTTGCAGCTCAGCAGGAGAAACTAGTGGATGTAGTTGAACCAGAGGGAAATGTGGATGCCTGGTTGGATGCTAAGAGGTCTATCAAACTCAAGGATGCCCTGGCTTTTCTGAGAGAAAATTACCTCACCTCTCTAGGCTCCAATGCAAAGGATCTCTCTCCTGCTGCAGTTTATGATGCTATAAATGATGTCTACAAGAATCAGCTCAAGGCTCTGCACTATCTTGGGAAAGGGCTTCAATCAGAGATTTATTCTATCCAGGAGGAGACAGAAAGATCCCTCACTCAGCTAAGAAACTCATATCTCTCTGATTTTCCCAAGGTGGATGGCATCCTCAAAGAAATCCAGAAAACAAATTCTAATGTCAACAGGATGGATATCTCTCTAGCCATGGTCACTGACAACATCAAGAAACTGGCTACTACATTGGAAAATCAAGTCAAGGCCAACATCAACTCTAATGCAATGCTGAATGTGATTTGGAAGAATCAATATGGCAAATTGGTGGATGAAGTTCTTATGTCAAACATCTCCAAATTTGACTTTGCCAAGATCAAGGATCAATCTCTAAATTCTTTCAAGTCTCAACAGCTATTCTCCAAGGTGGATGGTCTAGAAAGAGAAGTGGCCTCTCTGAAAGATGAAAACAGGATACTTGCTCAATCTCTAAACCAGCTCAATGACAAGCTGGATGACCAAGGCAACAATACCTCCAATATCCTGCTGGTGCAACAACAAATGTTGACTTCTATGATGAGACAAATGAACTATCCTATCCCTGGGGAAGCTCAAGACATCTTGTCTGATTCCAAGCCTAAGGGGGAGAAACAAAAGGAGGTCATTCTGTAAAAGAAAGGGGGAGTACCTGCTAAGCAACAGAAGCTTAAGGGCAAAATTTCTGAAGAATCAAACCAATAATCCTACCCCCTGTAGAGGTTATAAGTGCACAAGGTCAGAAAAGCACAGTCACAACCACCTACTATCCATCCACGATGCCCAAAGACACTTCAGCTACTCAACCTGCTCAACCTACTCCTAATGCTCAACCTATCAAAGCTACAGTTATCACAGAGGCCAAGCTACAGGAAGTTGCTAATTCAAACATCTATCATGATGAGGCCTTCCTGGAGTTTCTGAAAGCCATCTACAGAAATGCTCATGAAGATGCAAGAAGCTACAGAGAGAAGCTCAAAGAAAGCATCAAGTACTTCACAGTTGCAGTAAAGAAAATCAGGGATGTTCATCTAAGAGAGGTTATCATGATGTGCAAGGACAATTGCTTGTGGCATCTATCATTTCAAACTCTAGAAAGACTGAGCTGTCAATCATTCTGGAGTTGATTGAAAAGCATGGAGTGAACAATGAAAGTCTATACAATGACTTGAAGATAGATCAAAATCAAAGATTGCCTGAGGTTATCTCCAAGCCAAGGATAATTATCTACCAAAGTCTATCTTAAGATAACAGCATTGACCAACTTGTCATTCCCTCAGACCTGAAAATGAAAAACAATGCAAAGATCAAACAGGTGTTGCAGATGCTGAGATCTAAGAAAGGAGTTAGGACAGTTGAGGAACTAGAAATGATTCACACTCTACAATCTTTTCTGATTCATGGAGTCATTCCTGAATCTGTCAAAGAAAAGAGCAAGAAGAAGGATGGTGAGGATGATGATGAGGAGAAAACCTACAGAAGGAGATCTCATTCAAGGAGTGATAAGGATGGACCAAGTGAAAGTAGCAGGAGCAAATCCTCAAAGAAGACAAAAGGTGCTGATGATGACAAGAGGGATTCTAAGGGGACAAAGGAAACAACCAAGAGAACAAGAAGTGGAATTCAGCAAGTCAAGGACATTGCTAGCAGTACTTTAACCACAACACAAGACTCTAAGTCTAGGGTGGGTACTGTTAGTAATGATCCTCCAAAATCATTATCTAAGACTTCTAAACCTGAATTGCCACAGAAGAAAGAAGGAGCCACAAAAGAAACATCAAAAAGACACTTCCACAAAGTCACAGCTAGTTGAGTGTTACAATGGATGAAGGGAAAAGGAATGAAGCTACTTTCAAATGATGTGGCACTGAAGACTGATTCTCCTTGTTCCAGAAAGGTATCTCTTGTGAAGCATTTGAAGATCAAGAGTGTACCCAGAAGGATAAGGATAACAAAGAAGACTGGAAAACTCACAAATGTTATTGGCATCAATGTGCTTCCACTAGATGAGGACTATGATGAAGATGCCCTAGCATTTTTGAGGGCTCAAAGGATCTTTGAAGTCAAAGTGAAGTTGGATCATCTAGAGATCAAGTACACTGATGGAAGAGAAAAGATAATGAAGCAAGGAGGCTGGCAATATTTCTATATGTATGAGCTTGAAAGGATAAATTCCTTACTGAATTTTGAAGAAAAAGAAGAAAGGACATGGAAGATAGATATTGCCAGGTTCTTGAAAATGCATGTTGATAATGAAGAAAAACTGAGAAAGGAAAGTGAAGAGAAGATAATTCAGAAAGAGAAAGAAATGGTTGAAATGGAGGAAAGAGCAAAGGAGCTGAGAAAGAAAGGGCTTTGCAGGGTAAAACAAAATCCTTATGTTGTGGAATACAAAAATTCTTATGGAGGCATGAGCAAGATAAGGATGGAGTTTCTGGATTCATATGTGGAAAGTGCTCTTAAAGCTGCAATTGATGATCTAAAAGACTCCCCTCTCATTGAAGAACTGATTGCAAGAGAAGAACTTCAAGAAGCCATCATAGACATGAAAAGAAGAGAAGAGATAAGGAAAAAGAAGATTTATGATGATTTACAAGAGAAGCAATTGGAAGCTGAAGTTGCTGAGCAACAAAGATAGTCTGTAAGCTTTCAATTTTTCTATGTAATCAAATTCCTGATCTCAATGTTCATAAATTGTCCTCTCTGTTACTTAATTTCCTTCTATGTAAGTTAGGCTTGTTATCAGACATGAAATTGTGCCTAAGGATCTTACTCACAATTTGGGGGAGATTGTTAGGCTCAAGACATGTCTGAATACCACTATTAACAAGCCTACACTATGTGACTATGTCACATTATATGACCTAGTGAGTTCTATCACTGGGATATAGTATAGGTCTCTATATGTACTTGTCTTGTTCTCATGAACATTAGCTTGATCATGTATGCTCAAAATTATAATGAGCTTAGCAAAGTTTCTTGCATCTAGATTGCATATAGGCCATTGAATAATTGTCCTGGTAGAAGTTCAGAAGTGTTCATGCAGCAGGATAGAAATGAATAAGGCCATGAAGAAATAAGTTGCAGAAATTTGTCTAAGGCATTATATAGCAAAGTCAGAAGAAAGCTATGTCGTGAAGTCACCAATATCTATGTCGTGAAGTGCTACATCGCATAGTCCATTTTGTACTATGTCGAGAAGTCCTCAAGACACATGTCGTGAAGTGTTGAAGTCAGCAAAGTCAAAGAAGCCTAGATCGTGAAGTCCTCAGAAGCCTTATGTCGCATAGTCATCAAATGACCCATGTCGCATAGTCATCAAATGACCTATGTCGCATAGTCGTCAAATGACCCATGTCGCATAGTCATCTTATGGCCTATGTCGCAAAGTCTTCAAAGGCTATATCGTGTAGTCCTCACAAGTGAGATCGCGAAGTCAGGAATGAAGTGGAGTTCACGATATCAACACTTAGCCATTTATAACAAGACAAATCAAGGTACAGAACCAAGAATCAAAAGAGACAAATACTGAAGCATTTGTTCTGGCAAGGTGGTCCAAAGAACATATGGCAAATCTACAGCTAAACTTGGAGAGAAAGATAAGAGACAAGCAACTACAGAAACGGGAAAGACTCCGAAAAGCAGGTGGTCCTTCCTGACACAGTGAACTTCTTATGGCAGTACAAGTTGGACTTTCAGAAGGGGTAGCTATGTAATATTGTGTGTGCCAAGTTTGTATAGGTTAATATGTTAGGCCGAATACACAATATATAATCAAGTATGTATGAGAATGACAATCAAGAACACTTTTTATAAATCAACAAACTGTAATTATATTAACAGTTTTTCTCTTTATGATGTTAATGAATCACAAAGAGCTACTAGGTTACAAGAATAATATTTCAATAATCGCATCCCTTCTAGGGATAACCTATCTGTGTTTATATAGTACACAGCTACATACAATCCTTATCTAATTGATACTCCTATAAATTAGCTATACAATTCATATCAATTAAGGATTGCTTCAGTCTTCTATTCCGTTTCCTTAGCTGTATCAATATATTCTGCTTCTTTCCATCTTCAGAATATATTGCTTCTAGAATCTTTATCTTTGCACCGACAGCTAAGTCAACTATCACCACGTCAGACTTTATCAAACTCTGACTGGCTTCTAGATAAACTCTGATATGTACCTGGTACTTAAACACTGATGAACAAACGTTAGCAATTATATCTAACAATCTCCCCCAACTTGTGCATAATAAAAATGTACAAGTTAAACAGATAATTGATGATGTCAAAACATATAACAAATGCAGTGTTTAAAATATGTCAGAGTTTAATTTTAAAACAGAGTTTAAATTTAACTTAGAACATAAAACATAAAAACTTACAGTCAGACTTTACTGAATTTCTTGGATATCAGGTACAGTCCTGATATAATCTGACAGTAACTTTCTCTCAGCTCGATCTAGTTCAGCAATCATATCCTTCTTCAGCTCCTTCAATTCTGGTTCATCTTCACCAATTTGATAAATGGCAGCCCTTAAAGAATAGATGCTGTTCTTGTTCATTTCATTGCCAAGTCTGATATAAAAAGCCTTATCAGACTCTAGATTGAACTCTAGAACTTTCTTATCTAGTGCAGTCCTGAATCTAGCACTATTTTTCTTCATTTCCACCAACTTTCCATGTGCATCTCTGTACTTAGGAATATAAGCACTGGAAACACTTCCTCCAAAAAGGACTTTCGATTTCATCATTCTGTCTTTTAAAACCAGAGCAGCATTATGAGTATTTCTATTTTTGATCTTCAGAAGATATAGAACATACTCTAGCTCTTCCCAGAATTTCAGACGAATATCATCTTCTCCAATTCTATAAACTCTGCCATCAGCCATAAAATATAATAAAAACTCCTTCTTCAAGCCTCTGTGGTAAATCATCTGAACAGATTCTAGTTTATCAAGGTTTTCTTGAGTAACCCCAACACCAGGTTCTGCCAGTGATGTATGATCTAAAGGACTATTATTAACTCTTTTCTCATTGTGGGAACCCAAACCAGATTTATCATAAGATTGTTTTCCAAGTACTGTTCTGGTTTGTAAAAAGTTCACCTGGCTAGGCTTCAGAGTTTCAGGTAATGAAGATCTTTTGAAACCTTGGAGTGGTGAAGATAGCTGAGTTTGCATAACTTGAGCATTGTCAGAGGTTGGCACATTCTTAACAATAACATCAACTTGGGCATTGTCAGAGATTGAATAATTCTTCTTTTCCAGGTTAGGCTCTTCAATCATCACACCTTTACCTTTATCAGCGTTTGAACCGATAGGCCTCCTTGAGTACTGTAAACTCTGATCAGAGTTTACATTCTCTTTGATAACAATTCCTTTTTCTTTTCTCCTCGGAGCCTTGATAACCTTCTGTTTGTAGATTCCAGCTTCAAGATTCTTCTTGTGTTCTTCAGCAAGCATTTGCTCTTCAGCTTGGATATCTTCAATTGTAACATATTTTCCATGTTCTGCCATAAACACCTTAGTAGCAATTTCCTCATCTGTGGTAGGCTTATCAGAGATTATCAAACTTTTGTATCTTGAACCACTGGCAGAGTTTGCATGTCCCTTTCCAGAGTTTGATCTTTTATCAGAGTTTGATCTTCTTGAAAGTAGTCTTCTATCAGCATTTAATCTTAAGCTCTTTCCGTCTCCCTTGTTTCCACCATCATTACCATCATCCCTCCGTCTCAGAGTTTGAGTGTCTTTGCATTTGTCACTTGGTACACTCTCCCCCTTTTTGACATCATCAGAAAGTAGTACTGATGTCAACAACTCAATTGCATTAGAAATTGAAGTCAGTTGGGCAGACATAGCAGTCTGGTTGTCCTCAACTTTCCCAAGCCTCTTCTGAATGTCATCAGAGTCCTTAGCCTGCTTCTTGAACATGGAATTGTAGTAAATTCTATCATTCTTCAGAGTAAGATCCCTCAGACCAACTTCATTCCGCAAAGCAGTGACTTCCTTATGAGACTCATCAAATCTGTTGTGGAGAGATTTAATTTGAATCACAGTAGCCTTTAGACTTGTAAGAACATCAGGATTTGAAATTGTCTTCACAGAATCACCAAGAAAATCAGCAGCCCTCTGTGCTGAAAAGATACAATCTGCAGCAGCCCATCTATTGTAGTACATATCTTGAAAATGCTCAGCTGTAGCTCGATTGACCTCTCTTAGCTCATCAGAGTTTGCTTGACTCTCAAATAACTCCTCTTGGGAATGATCAGAACTATCATCATCATTATTAGTCTCTGCATCAGGTTCTGGAATCTCAGAGTTTGCAACATTCGTTGCAACATTCTCATCATTTTCAGCTACAGCCTCTTGTACTGGAATCTCTGCAATAATCTCTGGAACAGTTTCTGTAGCATCAGTATTTAAGGTCTGATCAACTTCCTCACCCTTTTCAATTACCTGGGGAGTAACAGAGAGAATCTCTGTGTGGGTAGCCATAGATTCTTCAAGAATAACCGTGGCTTGATCAGCTTCCACACCCTCTGTTTCATCAAAAACTTCAAGATGGTCAGAGTTTACAGAGTTGTGTGCTTCAATTTCCATATCAAAGCCTTGTGGCTCAAAGATCTCAGCCTCAATATTTGTTGTAGCCTCCTGAACAAGAATTTCAGGAGCTTCATCTGCAGCTACCTCAACTACATCATCAGCCTTTGATGTAGGAGCTTCTTCATCAGCACTTACCATTTCAGGCATAACATTTTCCTCAAAAACTCTGTCCAAATTGACAGCTTCAGCATTTACATTTGATGCACCAAAAAGATGTGCAGCCACCAATCTTCTTTTTCTCTGATGAAGAGTTTCTTCATCAGTTTCACTGTCCTCATCAGCATTATCAGACTTTGCCCTGTTGGCCCTTCTTTTTTTTAACCTTTTCTTCTGAGGCATATCATCAGCATTTGATACCCCAGCTTCAGTGGTTGGCTTAGCAATCCTTGGAGGTTTTGTACCAACATGCTTAGTCCTACCACCAGTCCGTGGTTGAACTGTAGAGGCTTCAGCATTTACTGGTTCTGATGGCTGTTGTGGTTGAGGTTGAGGGTTTAAGAACTGAAGCACTGTTTCAGGCAACAGCAATTCACCAACATTAACCTTCTTTAAATCCTTGTTGGTAAGATCAGAGAATACCCGTTTGTGCAATTTGAAAGAGGGAATTACGTCCTCCTCATCAATCTCAACATTTGGAACACAAGTAGAGAATAAAATTTGACAAAATCTAGAAAAATAGACTACATGCCTATTCTCTGTTAACTTCTCACCTATGTTCATCAATACAAGTCTAGCAAAATCATAATTACTGGCAAAGAGAAGTGAATACCCGATTTGCAGACTGTCGATTGGAATAGCATCCCAATTTGTACATTTCTTCCCGAACGCCCTTGTTATGCAATCGAAAAAGAAACTCCATTCCTTTCTCAAGAGCGGTCGCTTCAGTTGGCCTATTTTCGCCAAAGATCCAGTATACCCAATAGCTTGCATCATTCTCTGAAGATCAGTATCACCAACACTAATGGTGTAAGCGTTAGACTCTGCAAAGCCCATTGCTTCACGAACAGTTCCTGGAGTTATGACAAACTCTGTTTCCTGGAACTCAAAAACTATGGATGGGGTACCAGAATCACCACCATCATCATAGACACCAGTCTCCCAGAAAGCTTTGATCTGAGATCCATAAAGCTTTGCAGGCTCCACCAAGGCACGCCCAATTTCTGACTGAGCAAGAAAGTCTTGTATTAAATGAAACGCCGCTGGTGCATTGACAGTGTTTAATGGGGCTGCATAATTATTAGGAACGAACTCTAACCCAGAAGAAACAAAAGCTGTAGTAGCCATTAGTACGAATTGAGAAGAAAAACCAAAGAAACTGATTCAAAAGCTTCACAAGAGTTTGTGTATAGAAAAGTGTTTGTGAATATGCTTGTGTGTGAATAGATGTGTGTTGGAGTAAGATGTGAAAAGTTTAGACGAAGGTGTGTGTATTGTATAAATGGAAAATTCAAAATTAAAAACTGAACAGTTTTTAATCATTAATACACAACTGTCTTACTCCGTTAACTGTGTTAGTGGGACACATGGCACACATGTAATGACGGACAACTAATTATTTACAGTTTCCAATGCGCATGCGCAGTAAAAACAGCAATAATTACCGCCTGTTACACTCTTCTAGGCAATTAACCTCTCTCCTCTGTTTAAAGCAAATTTGAACCGTTTGTACTCATACTCTTTCATATTTCTAAACAATTGTCTAATCTCAAAATTATAAAATGTCTGAAACAAAGAAATCATTTTAATCATCAGAGATTAAAACAAAATTACCTCGGCGTATTTCTCACAATACATCAGTGTTTACCATTTGTCCTTCTTTGTCAATAAACTCTTTTCTCAAACTGTACAGGTGTGAATAATTGTGTGTGCTATAGCAGAGTTTACTGAATATGAATATTTAGACCATCTCAAAGTGCATAAAATCCACAAACTTAAGTAGTAAAAATTGGTTGCCTAAACTCTCATGTAAAACATAAAATCCGATTTTTATATCTAAACTCTGTATTTTGATATCCTTTCATTTGGATATATCTTTTATTCTTCACCCCCTTCATATATATATATATATATATATATATATATATATATATATATATATATATATATATATATATATATTTATTTATTTATTTTTTTAATTTTTCCAGTAATCAGTGGTTGGCACTAGTCACCAAAAATCAAAGATTTTAGCCCTTATTTCATACAATAAGTTCCTGGATCTTCCTAGGCACAACATGATCTCAAAGGAATTTGTGCTCTTTTTGGCATCTTTTGATTTGAGGGTGAATTATTTATAATTAATAATCAGAATTTAGACTTTTCATCAGTTAATGTAATTAATTTATGAAAGAAAATGCAAACAGCTAATACAACTTCAGTGTATAGAATCAATAAACTAAGAGATGCTATAAATATAGAGACAGTATCATGTTGTGTTAACTTACTGCACATATTTGAGATCAGAATCTAAACAACTCTTAAGGATTCACAATTACTTACTAAGAATTATGTTTCATACAAATTTCTTCATTGGTCCATATGTTTCAGACAAAATTACAATCATAGTATAGCATTAGACTGTAACTATCAGAGTTTAACATCAGACTTCAACCGACAGAGTATGACTAACAGAGTTTAGCATCAGAGTTTACTTTCAGAGTTTATGACACTGGTACTCATAACAAGTAATACATGCAAGGAATCATGAGCAGTAAAATTAAACATGTATAGTTTTTGAGTCTAACCCGTATCTCTAGTCGAAACCAGAGATCATTCCAAGTTCATTTACCAATCTTGTAAAAGTAGCTTCACTCAAAGGTTTGGTGAAGATATCTGCAAGTTGTTGGTCTGTAGACACAAAATGAAGCTCAATGTTTCCTTCTTCCACATGTTCTCTGATAAAATGATATCTTATGCTGATGTGCTTGGTCATGGAGTGCTGTACTGGATTTCCTGTCATAGCAATAGCACTTTGGTTATCACAGAAAATAGGTATTTTAGTGTACCTCAAACCATAATCCAGCAACTGATTCTTCATCCACAGAATCTGTGCACAACAGCTACCAGCTGCTATATACTCTGCTTCTGTTGTGGATGTGGAAATTGATTTCTGTTTCTTGCTGTACCAAGAAACCAATCTGTTACCTAAGAATTGACAGCTTCCACTTGTACTTTTAGTTCTCACACTAGCATCAGGATCTCCAATTATGAGATCTGGTGTGTGTGCCTGTGTCCACTTTCTTGCTGTTGGTAGGTGGTTTCTTGCATCATTATTGGATCCTCCCCCTTGATCCATGCTCTCCTGATTCATATGTTGACTTTCTGCAGCATCTGAGGCTCCCCCTGAATTGGATGGCTCAGAGTTTGAACTGTCAGAGTTTGAATCAGTTTCCTCAACTGACTCATTTTCTGTTTCTTGTTGAGCTTCTTCACGCTCCCCCTCAACTGGTTCTCTATGTTGTTCAATTTGAGAATTTTCAGTTTCTCCAGTATTTACCAGTAGAGGTTCAGAGTATGCTTCGTCAGAGTTTATCAGAACCGCTTCATCAGAGTTTGTCGGTACTGCTTCATCAGAGTTTACATCATCAGAGAATAAATCTTCATTTTCAAAGCGCAGTTGATCATATTCATCTAAGTCATCAAGTCCAGTTATTTTCTTGTCATCAAATGACACATGTATAGACTCCATGATCACCTTTGTTCTCAGATTGTATACTCTGAATGCTTTTGTTGACAATGGATAGCCAACAAAAATTCCTTCATCAGCTTTTAACTCGAACTTGGTCAACTGTTCAGGATGAGTCTTCAACACAAAGCATTTGCATCCAAATATATGAAAATATTTCAAATTTGGCTTCTTATTTTTCACCATCTCATATGGTGTTTTCCCATGCTTGTTAATCAGTGTAGCATTTTGAGTAAAACAAGCAGTTTGAACAGCTTCTGCCCAGAAATAGGTTGGCAACTTTGCTTCTTCAAGCATAGTTCTGGCAGCTTCAATTAAAGTTCTGTTCTTTCTTTCAACTACACCATTCTGCTGTGGAGTTCCAGGTGCAGAAAACTCTTGTTTCACTCCTCTTTCCTTGCAGAAAGCTTCCATGATTGAGTTTCTGAATTCAGTTCCATTATCACTTCTTATAATTTTCACTTTGTGCTGTGATCCTTTGTCCAGTAGGTTTACATGATCCATCAGAGTTTGAGTAGTTTCATCCTTCTTTGATAAGAAATACACCCATGTATATCTAGTATATTCATCAACAATTACTAGAGCATATTTCTTTCTGCCCATAGACATCACATTCACTGGTCCAAAGAGATCAACATGTAGAAGATGATAAGGTTCCACTACTGAAGATTCAGATTTGCTCTTGAAAGATGACTTCCTTTGCTTGGCCTTTTGACAAGAATCACACAGACCATCTAAGCTTAGTATTGACTTTGGAAGTCCCCTTACAAGATCTTTTCGTATAAGTTCATTGATGTTGTTCAAGTTTAGATGAGAGAGCTTCTTATGCCATTTCCAACTCTCTTCATTTGACATTCTTGCAGACAGACACACTGTTTTTCCATCAGAGTTTGTTACCAAACTTGCTTCATAAATATTGTTGCGCCTGTTTCCAACTAGAACAACTTTTCCAGTAGATTTACTGATAATTTCACAGTATTCAGTATGAAAATCTACATGGTTTCCTCTTTCATAGATTTGACTCACAGATAGCAGATTATGCTTGAGTCCTGAGACTAGAGCTACATCTGTGATGATGACACTTCCAAGATTAATATTGCCATATCCCAGAGTGTGTCCTATGTTGCCATCTCCATAGGAAACCTTTGGGCCAGCCTTCTCCTCAAAGTCTGATAGCAGGGCTTTATTTCCAGTCATATGTCCTGAGCATCCACTGTCCAAGATAAGTGTGCTCTCTTTTATACCCTGCAATCACAAACAAAAACTAAGTGTTAGTTTTAAGGACCCAGACTTGCTTGGATCCTTTGTCTTTCTTAACAGTGTTAGCTTTTGCAGCGGAATCACTATCAACAGAGTTTAAACTAACATTGTCAGACTTTACACTTACAGAGTTTGCCCTAACCCACTTCAAGTTGGGCTTTGGCTCATAATAGTTATGATAAATAGCATGATAACTCTTACAAGTATAAATAGAATGTCAAGTGCTCCCACAGTGTGTGCATAAAGTCTGTGGTTTAACCCTTACATAATCATTCTTTACTCCTGATGTAGAAGGTAAAGAGTTAATATGTTTGTTCTTATTGCAAAATCTAGCAAGATGATTAGAACTACCACAATTATAACATGTTTTCCTTGGAGCAGCAGCAGTAGGCAAATAATTATTTCTTTTATTTATGCCTATCTTTCCATTCCTATTCTTCTTGGACCCTTTTGGTTTCATGGCAGATTTTACCTCTTTGAGCTTATGATTGAACTGTTTTCCTGTCATCAAACCAACATTAACCTGTTTTTCACAAGTTTTTACTGGCTTTCTAACAGCTTCTATTTCCATAAGATTTTCTGTTATAATATTTTCCTGTTTTTCACAGGTTTCATCTGATTCCATATCAGCTTCTCTTACTACAACAGATTTTAACCTACTGGTTTCTTGAACAAATTTCACAGGTTTAAGTTGTGGTTTAACCTTAACTTTGTCTTTAAACCTAAGTTCATCATTTTCACAATAGCCTAAACCTACAGAATCTGTCTGAAACACTTGATGAGTGTCTCTTCCAGAGTTTGTCCAAGTCTTGATTATTTTTCTTTCTTTTTCAAGATCAGATTCTAGTTGCTTATATCTTTTGAGCAACTCCTGTTCAACATAAACAGCATCATCTCTTTCTTTTTGAATCTGCTTCATTTTTTTAAGTTCTCCTTCAAGAAACTTGTTTCTCTCTTTAAGACTAAGATTCTCAGATTTAATTCTCTCATTCTCTAAAGTCTGATCCCTATAACTAACATGTACGCTTTTCAGATATACTCTTAATTCAGATATATTATCAGTATTATAAGCATAAGTAGTTAGGGGTACCTTATTTTCAGATGATTCAGTCTCATCTTTGACAGTTGCCATGAGAGCATAATTTACTCCATCATCAGAGTCTGAAGTATCTGCCCAGTCTTTGCCTTTAGAGATGAGTGCTTTCTCAGATTTGCCTTTCTTGCACTCTGGGGCATAGTGACCCATCTCCTTACACTTGTAGCACTGGATTTCAGATTTATCTTTCTTGCCAGACTTGGTCTCCCTTCCATCAGACTTTCTAAAACTTTTTCTTTCAGAGTTTGAATCTTTCCTTGAGAATCTCTTTCCTTTCTTGAAGTTCTTGAATCCCATCTTCTTGAAGGTCTTCACCATCAATGCAGCCATTTGCATCATCTGTTCTTCATCATCCTCAGAGTCAGAAGCTTCATCAGAGTTTGAGTCATCATCAGAGTTTGATGACTCACTATCAGATTTAATGACTAAAGCCTTTCCCTTGGCTTTCTTCCTTGATGATTCCTTCTTAATGGGCTTCTCCTCAACTTTGAGAGCAACAGATTTTGTCTTCTTGCTTGATCTTCTGTTTCTTTGTTCTATTTCCAATTCATGAGTTTTCAGTAACCCATAAATCTCATCAAGTTCAGTTTCAGCAAGTTCGTAATTATCTCTTATAGTTGTTGTCTTCAAATCCCATCTTTCAGGTAAAGATAAAAGAAATTTGAGATTTGATTCTTCAAGATCATATTCTTTAACAACTAGAGATAAATCATTCAGCAGTTTACAGAATCTGTCATATGTCTCAGTCAAGGTTTCATTGGCTCTTGAATCAAAGTGCTCATACTCCTGAGTGAGTATCGTTTTCCTGTTCTTCTTTATAGCAGTGGTTCCTTGACATCTGACTTCCAAAGCATCCCAGATTTCTTTTGCAGTTTTGCAACCAATTACTCTGTTAGACATAACATTATCTAAAGCACTATGGAGAAGATGTCTAACCTTTGCATCTTTTGCAATTGATGAGATGTCCTCAGGAGTCATATCTTTCTTTTCCTTTGGAACAGTCTTTTGTTCTTGACCATCAACAACAGGAGATAATTTAGTCGGCATATGAGGACCATCATATATTCTGCCAAGGTATTCTGGATCTGTAGCCTCCAGAAACATGGTCATCTTCACCTTCCAAATTGGATACTCCACTGGCCTGAGAATTGGAACCCTGATAGTCTCATATCGACTCACAGAATTAGGTTTAACCTGTTCAACCTTGGGAGAAGTTTGATTTTCTTCAGACATGATTAATACTGTGTTTGAATCGTAAAACTGTATATATTAAACAGCCTTTGCTCTGATACCAATTGTTAGGCCGAATACACAATATATAATCAAGTATGTATGAGAATGACAATCAAGAACACTTTTTATAAATCAACAAACTGTAATTATATTAACAGTTTTTCTCTTTATGATGTTAATGAATCACAAAGAGCTACTAGGTTACAAGAATAATATTTCAATAATCGCATCCCTTCTAGGGATAACCTATCTGTGTTTATATAGTACACAGCTACATACAATCCTTATCTAATTGATACTCCTATAAATTAGCTATACAATTCATATCAATTAAGGATTGCTTCAGTCTTCTATTCCGTTTCCTTAGCTGTATCAATATATTCTGCTTCTTTCCATCTTCAGAATATATTGCTTCTAGAATCTTTATCTTTGCACCGATAGCTAAGTCAACTATCACCACGTCAGACTTTATCAAACTCTGACTGGCTTCTAGATAAACTCTGATATGTACCTGGTACTTAAACACTGATGAACAAACGTCAGCAATTATATCTAACATAATATATATATCGTGCACACACCATCGTAAGATGGAAGAGAGATACACATAGCTAAGATCTCAAGCTCTTTTCTCTGTAAGCAAGCAAGTACAAACTGTTCTTGTTTAGAAGCCAGAAATTCGATTGTGAATTTCTTGGAAAGCTGTAGTATTTAATTTGCTTATACAAAGTAAATTAAAGTGATTGTGCGTGTTTTTTACTTTCTGCATATTACATAGCATAATCATATACAGTTTACATTTAGTTTCAAGAAAGCAAAAATCCATCAAACTATCCATTCACCCCCCCTCTGTCTAGTTTCTAGGTGATATTCATTCCTAACATACCTCAATTACGCAAGCAAATAATTCACATTATAATATATATTTAATTCTTCACAACCAATTAAACATGACACATTTAAAATCTTGAACATCTTCATGATTCCAAATCTGACCAGAACTGTTTTTAACCTTTTTGACCATCTAAATGATGTTTTCTTGAAAAACTTAAATCACGAAAGTTGTAGAGAACGAATAGATTATTCCAACAAGGTATGACTCATCAGAATCAGACTTATAGCGAATCTGGATTTGAATAAAACATTTGATAATTAAATATTTGATACCGAATATGGAAAAACACCAAGAGCGAAAGTTGTGGGAAATTGAAAGAGCTTTATATAGCTCTATGATGTTTATATAGCATTTTCCAACCCTCATTCCAGACCTACTAATAATCTTCATCCCCAATTCTGATCCATAATTTAGGCCCATTAATATAATTCTATTTTAAATCCTAAAATATATCGAATTTTAATCTTTTTTTACGAATAATCTATTAATTTTATTTTAAAATACGGGATATTACATGTACTAACATTTTTTATGATGTGGGACAACACAATTATTTAAACAAAATCACGTGAAATTGTCGTACTTCATTCGGGCTGGGGTGGTAGATAAAAATTTTCACTAAAACTACTAATTTGTTGAAAAATCTTTGTAATCCTAACACTTATTTTAACATATAAGTCACTTACGAACAAAATTCAATTGTGGAGATGTCATTTAAGTTAAGCTCCAATTTGAAAAAGTAAATAAAAATATTCTGAAGGTGGAGATATTGGTTTAATAGCAATGATAAAACATTTTGAGGGGAACTTACAATTAAAATTTTGTGAATTTGGCTCAAAAGAAATAATATTACATTTACGTGAAATTTAAATATATCGTACTTATCACGCAAGATATCTCAATTAGCTAGGGCTCCCGAATAAATCGAATGTGCCTGAACAAATACGAGATACGAAACCTTCTAATATGGGTATGAGTAGTCAAGTCGTACATTTTTTATCTTCTTCCTTCTTTTCTTTTGCAAAGTTCATATAATTTTCTATATACTTTATAAAGTTGAATGGACAAAAAGATAATAATATATATTATAATTCAAAACTATCTTGTTATTATTTAAGGTAGAAATTTAATTTTGTTGTTATATCTTTTATATTACATTTAAAAACTATAAATGCATTTTTCAAAAAAACAAGTTTCAAATTTCAAATTCAAACGAAAAATAACATTTACCTTATTTAGAATGTAACTAATAATTTAACGTGTCATTAAGAAAATTTAAAGACACCATATAAACTAATGGCTCTGGCTTATCCTCCATAGTCATTATCACGTCATCTAATTTCCGTGCCAGTAATTCGATCATCTTAATTGCATTTTTAAAGATTAGAACAAACACCATGAATTAAGCTATGATAATTTTTAATCTTAGGACTCGATTTCGACCACCATTTTCTAATATGTATCAATACTTGGTATAAACTCTAAAAAATGATAATGCTTGTAACATTTTCATCAATTTTTTATACATGTAGCAATAGTTTTTGAACCGGTATGTGTTTCAATCTAACAACTCTGGGACCCGAAGAGAAAACAAAAGAAGAAAGACACAAAAGAGAGATAATTATTAAATGTAATTTGATTATTCTAGCGTGTGTCTGTGTGTGTTTGTGACACACATCTATCATATTCAGTCTAGAACTCTATATAAAAGGAATGAAGTTCCATTGAAGTGAAAAGAATGGTGATTAAGGAGTGTTACAAAGGAAACAAAAAAGCACACAAACAAATGATCATCAGAGTAAAGTAATAATATTTGAATGAAAAAGACCAAGATAATAGTTCGACAAATGTTTTTCAGTGAAGCTGAATAAAGAATAACAAGAAACACATACACATGGGATTCCTCGAAATGAAAGATTACCCATAAAATAGTTTTGCCGCCGGTAGCTGTAGTTAGGTCAATGATATGTATATTAAATTGCATGTACTTAACAAACAACGACAACACATTGGTAACACAATCAAATTAATGATACAAAAAATCAATAAACAGAGAGTGACACACGTGCGCGCGCACACACACAAACGAAGAGAGAGAGAGAGAGAGAGAGAGAGAGAGAGATGTAGCGCAATGCAAATCAAGATGAATCAAATCAAGAAATACAAGCCGAAAAAAGAATTGGTTCAGAAAGCCATACCAGATGCTGATGAACTCTTCATTGGGATAGCTTCCGTTGATTCATCTTCTTCCTTCACGTCTTGTTTCTGCATAACAAGCCAGAACTTTGTTTTTTCTACCGCTATACGCCATGGCCTATCAAGAAAACCCTAGATATCAAGAAGACCCTAGTACCCAATTTTGTTGATTTGCATATTTAAGCTCAAGCAAATAGCTAAGACTATTGTTAAAAAAATTATATAATAGGGCTGGTAAGTGTATTTTGTATTGCATTACTTATGAATCTGTTATAACCTTTAACATAAATCTTAGTATTAGCTCAACTTCTCATTAGGATTATATATCACTACTCATGTTGTTCTAACTTCTCATTAGGATTATATATCACTACTCATGCATTCTATCTTATCTTATATATAATAATTTTGGTTCGGTA
This sequence comes from Heracleum sosnowskyi, assembly GCA_030848705.1. NCBI lineage: Eukaryota > Viridiplantae > Streptophyta > Magnoliopsida > Apiales > Apiaceae > Heracleum > Heracleum sosnowskyi. The sequence goes on from JAUIZM010000116.1 coordinate 170,411, forward strand.
CATCAAAACTGTTACCAAACCGAGGTATCGTTTCGATTTGATTATGATTTCTTTACGATTTTTCGGTTTTTCAACTCGGTTTTGGTTTTCCGGTTTTTTGCTCACCCCTAGTCTCGACAACAATTAACAACTTCATAGAATTTGCAAACTCAGCTGCCATCATCTTCGTTGAATTTGAAAATTTAGCTGCTATCATTTAAGGCCTGAAAATGATAATTTGAGGCTCATACAGCTTTCCAGGAAGCCCAAATATCCTAACTTGAAATCGTTGTCGGCTTTGTATATGCCATTGTTCACAAGTTTTAAAAGAGATTCAATCAATTTCTCATCTTCTACTTCCATCCACTTTCTTTTATTTTTCACGGTATTATTACTACCTTTTTTCTGCGGTATTATCAAAACTTGATTTCATGTCTGTAAATAATAAGCAGAAAATAACAAAATTCTTTGGTTCAAAATAATGAATCTATATACTGAGAAGGACAGGTCACACTAGCAAGAAATTACGAAATTAGCAAAGTATAAGTACTAATGTTTAGTTGATTGATTGTACTCCAAGTTTAGTTGAGCATAATTGCATAAAATTAACGTATTAGTTAGAACCTAATGATTGAAAAACTGAAAAACTACATAAAATTTTACAAAAAATGACTAAATAAACTACATAAAATATAAAGTTATCTAATGATTTCATTCATCAAACATCGAGTCGGCTAGGTTGTTGCTAAAGCATGTCCACTCATCTGAAGTGCCGATAGTTGTAATTTGATTCTCAACCGCTGTCTCATGCTCATTTTGCACATTCTGGTCATCAAGTCCTTCAGTTTGATCAATTTTCATTTCAGTCCGAATATAATTATGAAGAATACAACATGTTAAAACGCTTCTATTTTGAATCTCTACCGGATATAAAGATGGGCTTCTAATGATTACCTATCTCTTTTTAAGGATGCCAAAAATCTCTCAATCACAATTCTAGGTGACGAGTGCATCATGTTAAAATATTCACAGGCTGATGTGGGTTGATTCCCATCATTCCAATAATTTAAATGATACATTTGTTGTCTATAAGGTGCCAAAAAAACCCATCACCGTTAGTATATCTTGTATCTACTAGATAATAAGTACCTTTATCACAAAATAAAATATATGTTATGCAATGTTGTATCCTACTTAATCAAATTTGTAACAATGAAAATATAGTCAATTACCGGTGGGGGATAATTAATCCAGGTCTATATATAGTATCCCTAAGGACTCTACCATCCGCAACTGATCCTTCCCAACTAGTCAAGACTTACTCAAATTGCAAATTTGGTGAACAAGCTCCAAGAACATTAAATGTAATTTTATCTCTTCAATTTTTGTACTTTGTCATATCTTCTACGGGTATAGTCATTCTAATGTGTCCATCCAAAGCTCCCACACTATTTTACAAGTCAATGTAAATAATTAAGTTACACATTGCATATATGATATATAATTGATGTATAATATGTTATATTAAATCTTAAAATGCTTCCACTTTTTATCGGTTGAGTTGTTTGGAATTGGTCCGAGTTTCTTAAAATAAGCTCATTGCAATCGCAAAACCCTATATAGTACCTCATGAAAATACCTAGTAATTTATTGCGTTGATCTTTGAAAGTATGTGTGAATACCTCACATTTTTGTGTGGTTTCCTAATATATATATAAACATAGCAACTTTTTCAACCACATTAACATGCATACTTTCCTGCACATAACCTCTTGATTCCAACATGAAACACAACTTATAAAATGATCTTTTATCTATTCGAAGATTTTGAACACAACTAGCGGGATGCTTATAAATCAGCCTATGTATATATTGATTTCTCTCTAACTTAAAAATCGTGTATCTTTCGCTCAAAGATCTTCTTCTTAATAGAGCTAGAAACATAAGTTGTAAAACAAAATTAAACGATAAAATTATTCACATCCATGTTGTATATATTAGAATAACTTTCTTCTTCCGAATTTGTAGAATCATAGTTAATGAAAGTCGGGTCATTGCTACAATAAATTCGATATAGCAGAAACAACTTAAAATAATAAATATATTGTACATACAACTAGTACGCACAAAATAAAGTTATAAAATTAAATTTGGATAAGATCCCCAAATAATTTAAATCATACTAAACAGTTCATGATTACCTGGTTAATTTACTAATACAAACACAATTAACTCAACAAATAACAGTTTGAAATGATGCACAATCTAAGGTAAAAAAGGTAAAAAGCTTACCAAAATGACCGAAACTTGGGAGAGAGATGGAAAGAATAAATAAATTTCTCGCTAAACTGATATAATATGCCCCGATCTGAGAGAGAGCTCGCGAGAGAGAAGGGGAGAGGAGAGAAATGGAGATATAGAGAAATGAGAGGGAGAGATATATAGACAGAGATGGCGATATATACAATGTATATAAATTTGACTCAATCGAGATTTAGCTAATCACCGACATTTTCTTTCAATATTGTAGAGAGAAGGAATGATTGAATAATACTCCCTCAGTCCCTAACATTTTTTTACATTTTTTTGGGATGTTCCATCCAATTCTTTACATTTCAAAGCTTTCCCAAAATAGTAAACTTTTATAATATAAAACTAACCACTTTCACTACTTTCCTCCACTTTACTTACTTTATACCTTAAATATTGATGGGTCCCACTACTTATCCATTTTTCTTACTTTTTTTGCGATTTTACTTATTTTCCTTAATCTCCGTACCCAAACCAAAGGTAAACAATTGGTGTCTTGAACAAAATGAATTTTAATTATTTTGAAGACTTAATTGCACGAAGATGGCCTGAGTTATAATTTTTTTGCACAAAAATGGTTTATCTGTAATAATAGGCACCCGCATGACTCAAATATAAATTTTTAAACACCCGCATGGCTTCCGTCAAAATATATCAAACAGACGTTAAATCACAGGGGTAAATTCGGAAATGAGTAATTCAACAACTATTTTAATACAACAGCTGTTGTATATATATATCTCCTTACATGGGTTCTAGTAAATGGGTTCCTTAATCAGAAAAGAATTGATGGTGCATATACATTACTCATTGAGCTGGTTAATAGAAATGCAGCATGTTATAAAAATGGTGAATCATGAGAAAACAATCTTCTCAATTTGATTTGTGCATCTACTTGTCTCTGAAATAGAACATACCTGTTGTGCCTGTGACATATGAGATGTTGAGTGCATACAAACTTGCTCGGAATACAATTTTGTTAGGCTGTACGTATACATAACTGGAATACTCTCAGAACTGTACTTTGTGAATCTGCATTTATTGAGATCTCCCGCAGGCCTTATAGTTCATGAAATGAGCGGTATAGGTGAATCTGACATCCTTAAACTGGGAGAACTAGACGACCAATCTGATCAACACCATATTCACCATGACCCCCTGATGAGATTTGACCTTGGACTTGGCTTCCAGCATAGTGTGCCGCGCTTACAGGGTTCAGTTAATGGCTTGATCTATTTATAGAATTATTCTCGAGGTGATGCAACATATATATGCAATCCAATTACACGGGAGTACATACTCCTCCCAGATCACAAGTATATCGGAAAATCACATTTATTGTAACTTATGGCTTTGGATTTGTTGAAGCCAGCAACCAGTACAAATTTATATGCTTTTCTGAAGGAATTTTCTTTTCAGCTAAAGGCTCATATAAGTCCAGGTGCGGGATTTATACGCTTGGAACAAATATGTGGAGAAGTTTAGGACATATTCCATTTTCACTTCGCTGTCGTCAAACTGGTATTTTATATTCAGTGGCAACCTTCACTGGTTAGCTTATGATGGAAAGGACAACACTAATGATTTAGTATGTACCTTTGATTTGGAGAAAGAATTATATCAACTGACTGCCTCTGCCCCTCGACCTGGTGGGAGTTTAGTTTATAGGAGCTTGGGAATGCTTGAAGGGTGCTTGTGTATATGTGATACCATGCCATTATCTGCCTTTAAGTGTCTCCACATAATGCTCAGGTAGTCCAGGAAGACGTTACCAAGATGTTGGCATCTCAGATCATGGCAGATGCACAAAATGATGTAGATGGTTGCTTGGCTGATAATACTGTTTTCAAGCATGTAAGTTCTATTCATTTTGAATTACAAAATAATATCTGATTAGCATTGAAGTTGAACTGTCTAACAATCTTTTCTGATTGAACAATCTTTGAAGTAGATGGTTGCTAACAATCTTTGTAAGTTGAACTGTCTCAGACGAGCGCTATTAACCAGCTCAATGAGTAATGTATATGCACCATAAATTCTTTTCTGATTAAGGAACCCATTTACTAGAACCCATGTAAGGAGATATATATATATACACTACAAGAAACAGGGGTCATAAACGACCGCTAGAAATGGTCACAATTGATCCTTGACAGTCGCAAATATAGTCAAAACCGACTGAAGACCGACCAACTCATTTGGTCGTAAAAAGTCGGGTCGCTTTTGACACAACAGTCGCAAATGATGACCATTTACGACCATTATTGACAGTCGGTTATGAAATTTCAGTCTCGTGAGTGTTGGTCCCACATGCCACTGTGGCAAGCCAAGTCAGCAGCATTTACGACCAAAACTGAGTCACAAATAATTGGTCCTAAATGAAACTTTCATTTCCAACCAATATTTAGTCGCATGAATTAGTCGTAAATAGAAGTTATATTTCCAACCAATAATTAGTCGCAATTAAATAGTCGTAAATAGAAGTTATATTTTCCAACCAATATATAGTTGCAATTAATTAGTCGTAAATAGAAGTTGTATTTCCAACCATTATTGTATGTCAAAAATGACTAACTTTTGGGTTGCTTTTGCTAAAGCAGATGGTTGGAAATAACATGAATTCAGTCGCTTATGTTATTAAGAAATGACAACAATTTGGTCAGTTTTGAAACTGCACCGGATAAATCTGCCTACAATGCAAGCGCATACCAAATCCTAAAGCACAAACAAATTTAACAAAAGAAATATTTGTGGATTAATTATCGAAGTTAAACAAATCCTAGTATGGCCTCACACCGGCCACAACCAAAAGTACTAAATATTCGCTACGAGTTCACAAATCCACAAATCAAACGATCGTAGTCAAATTCAGTTACAACATCATAAGTTAAGAGCTACTGTTAATAGTTACTTGAGATATAGTTTACAATTACATCTATTCATCACTAGCATAATCATTCCTTGCATTATCACCACCAACATCACCATCCCCCCGCATCATCACTACCATCATCATCCGCCCCTGCATCATCACATCATCATCCTGTCAATGGGAAACATCTTTTGTTATGTTCGAGTGAAAAATACTTTCTATTTTGGGTACTACACAAATAATATTATTAAACCATATATAACTCAATAGGACAGAAGCTTAGGTGCCTACTTATCGGGAAACAAAGGGTCCAGACTTTGTTCTTCCACAATTTGCTCTACCATATCAAGAATTGTTCCCGCCTGCAAAAAAAAGAAAGCAACTTAGCTGACCAACAAAGACGGCACAAAGAAAAATGAAATACAGGACAAACATAATGAAATCAAAACTCACATAAATGTAGAGTAAGCAATCCTACTAACTAGTAGCTAGCATATTGAAGGTATACAAGCAGCTAGATATTGACATTTTAGCATCAAAAAGAAAAGAGCAATCACTTGAATTAAAAACCACTAATTGACTTTAGTTCAAAAGATTTATATACATTTACAAAAGCTATTTTTTCATTTTGGTAGAAACTGTGTCTTATTAGCCCCAACAAGGACACATGACCGCGCTTCATTTTCTGGTTTGTCAGAGGTCGACCTACAAGTTTGTGTCGTTGGCTTTGTCATTTTTCGGGGTGTCAGAGGTCAACCTACAAGTTTTTGTCGTTGGCTTTGTCTGGTGTAGACACAAGGTCGATTACAAAATCCTGGTACAAAACCACAGTGTTATCATACATGACCAAAAGATTGATAACAAAACTATGTATTGCTGTCAGTTAAAGAAACATTTATTATGCCTATGGTAAAATCTAAACTATTGATTCGACAAAGACTGGATGACAGTGTGAAAAAAATATTATACAGTTTAATCTGGGAAATACTTCTGAATATTAGGAGCTAAATTAGGAATTTTAAGTCACAGCCGACTTAAGAAATGGGGAAAACTAACTAGAAAACTATAGCATAAGGAGACTTTTATGTCAGGCTTCTTGGGGACTTTCCTTTAATTATGTTACAAAAGGTCTTTTATGAAGTATTTTGTAATTTTAGAGGTAAGATATCTTGCAGTGACAGCTACATTTCAGTTTCACATGGCTGTACGTGTCCACTTACGTATTTCAGAGCATGATGTTTTGTATGTTTTCACAGAACAAAGACGAGCAAAAAAAAACATTCTAGCAAACAAAGGTACCTATAAAGCTTCATTTAATACACTCCTATCACATACCAATAATAAAGAAAGGTAAAGCTATGAATTATAAGTACACAGCCCCAACAGTCCTTCCTAGGAGGAGGATAATTTCATCCTCTTTTTTTCTTTCAATTTTATGACAAGAATCATTGAATAAAAGAATCCGAGTCTACATAATATGAATAGACAATCACTTAGAGATCACATTGACAGGACAACCTAATGCTACAACCAAGTATACGAAATCCGGACTGCGTCTGTGATATTTACATGAAACTATTCAATGTTGTAGTTCAGACCTCACTAGAAATTGAACACGGAATATTGATTCTAATGGCACTTGTCATAACAGAAAAACTAGTGAGATCAAATAATTAGCCAACAAGAAGCACTGATTCTGACAAAATGACTTTCACAACAAGTTGGCTTAAACTTATATAGCACGTATGTCACCTGAACTGCTTCAAAATTGGACACTATGCCGTAATTGCAGCTACTATATGGTACAGAAGAAAAACAAGAGAAAAATAATAATAAATTTATCATTGCAACTTCTAAATAGCAAACCAAGAATTGAGTAACTTTGTGTCTGTACGAGCTAAGATTTGCATCTAGAAGCAAGCAAGCAACACACAGTCCGCACACACGATGAATAAAAAGTAGAACAAAAAATGTAAACCATAAATCAATTCAATTCAAAAACCAGCTTAACTCTTTGATAAACCACATACACAAAATCAATTCAATCTCCTCAAATTTATCTACAAACATCTATTTCGCACATACCCAAAATCAATTCACACAAACTAAACTTAACTCCTCAAAATCAAACATACATCAAAATTTAACTCCACCCTAAATTACACAAACTAAACTTAACTCCTCTATAACCATATATTTCACACAAACATAATCTAATTCATATACATATTATATACAATTACACACTCATAAATCAAGAAAGCAGATAAGAGCTCAATTGGAATGAAATAAGATTAGTATTAGGACATACCTAGTTTAACCGAATGATACAGAGCTCAATTGGAATGAAATACGAGATTTGTAATTGGAAAGTAAAAATAAGAGATTAGTAATTGGAATGATAATTGGAATGATAATTGGAATGATACAGAGCTCAATTGGGACGAGCGGCGTGAAATAGGGTTTCGAAGAGGGGCGTGAAATGACTAACAATTTCATACACCAACAATTTAGTCCCCGATTTTGAGGGTGTATTTAATAAAAATAAATATTTTATCTAACTAATTATTTAGGCGGCCAAATTTCATTGTATTAGGCGGGTGATATAAAATTTTCGGAAAAAAATTAAATTCCCGGCAAATCTAAAAACGACTGAATTTGGTTGCTTTTACTAAAATAATATTTTAATAATATTTTTCATTTAATAACAAAATAAATAATTTTCATATTTTTTTATATTATTAAAATTATGACTATGACAAATGTTTTTTCAAAGGCATTATTATGACTAAATATGAGACAAAATCACTAGAAGGTTATTTATTTATATTTACAAAAAAATAATTTGGTCGTAAATGAGTTCAAAACCGACTGATATAAAACCCTAGTTAGTCGTTTATGTGTACCATAACATCATTTTTAGTTATAAAATATAAATTACCAAATGTAAATCATTCTAATTTTTTTCATACAAGTCAAATTATTGATAATCTTAACATCTATAAGGTCGGATCATCAAAAAATTAATTAATATTTAAAAAAAATCTAACCCTATATGAACCCCTGAATTTTAACTCTAAATCCAAATACTGTTCTTAAGTGTTCATACATATCTTACTTCTATCACTAAAAAAAATTAAGAAACTTTTCAATTTTTCAGTTGTAGTTATCTTCTTTTACCTCATTTAAGACCGTTGTATAAAATTATTATATATATATATTTTTTAATATAAAATTAATATATTAATTAAAACAATTCAGTCGCAAATGTGATCAAAACCGACCGATATTAAACCCTAATAGTCGGTTATGTCTCACATAAAATTGTTTTTCATTATCAACGATATTAACATTCATCAAGTTGGATTGCAAAAAAATAAATTCACATAAGGTTCTAAGCATATTCTAATCAAATTCCAACTATAAGCATTGAACCTTGGTGTTGTAGATTAAAAAACGTGCTTGTGTAATTAATGCTAAGGTTTAATGAGCTTCGAGCTTTAATGGCTGCACTTGTGTTTCGAGACTAAATCGGTCCTCACAAGATGCCTACGTATCTCAATTCGTTATTGAGAATCAAGCCAAAGACGTAGTTCTGATTGTTGGATCAGGGGTCCTTATATAGGCGTCTGGAGCCTTGTATTTATGGTACGTTTAGGAGACTTAACGGATAAGTCTTCTTATTGATAACTGATAAGGATTGTATTACTTGGCGGACAAGTCTTCTCCTTGTTGATAAAGGCTGTGACTCATTAATTGCCTTTAATTGGGATTCTGGATCCTTCTTTGACCAATTTTCCATAATTTGGGCTCTTTTTATGAGCTGCATATTTTCCCTATTTATTAATTACGAAATTAATAAATAATCAGGGATTTGGGCATTAAATATCAAGCCTTTCCATTGGACAGTCAATTATATTTCTATAATTACTTTTCTATCCATATCACTTGGTCCAAATCATGTTATTTATCTTTCACATGTGTCTTATATCTATCTATGAATACAACTTTTTTTATTATGTGTGTTGAAACTAAAGTACAATGAACAAAAATTCACGGTCTCTTTCTTAACATATGCCTCCGCAATTGAACATTGGCATGTTAGTCCGGTGATGTTTAAAACTTACAATTTAATGGGTGATGGCCCTCTCTATCACAATTTGAAGACAAATGGCCCCAAATATCACAATTGAAAAAAATGGCCCCAAATATCACTCTAAAACATAATTTTAAAAGGGACAGTATTTTTGTTACCGAACTACTTGTTACAACATAAGAGGGACAGTATGTATTAATTTTAAAAGGCTATAACCCGTGCAATGCACGAACGACTTTAATATTAATTTTGAAATTTACTTTTAATTTTTTTGAAATTTTAATACTTCTGAAAATGCTACATTTTTAAAAAGAATTAAAAGTACTACTTTAATAATTTAAATCTAATTTTTTTATAGATTTTATAATAGTTTATTAGCTTAGTAAGCATGTCAGTAAAGATAACCGTCAAAATGTTAAAAAAAATCAAATGTAACGCTAAGTCTATTGGTAGAATACATGTGAAACTTTTGAAATATCACTCAAATATATAGATCTTGGCATCCATATAATTAGATCATTGATAAATATTTTTAAAAAAACTGGACACCAATTCGGGACTAGACACTAGTTATCGGTACTAGTCAAGTTACTAGTTGATTGTTACAATCTTAAACCAAATTAATTAATTTTTTTAATTCTTCTTAGAAATATCACTCAAATATATATTTTTTGATATTCATATGATTAGATTGGATCGTCTAAGAAATCAATTAAAAATTTTATTTAGTGAATCTGACACTTGTCCCGTTCCCGGAAGCAGTACTGTTCCAACGTTTCTGGAAAGATGCGGCACAATCGGACCTTAATATTTTTTGATGATTTTTTCTCAACACTAGAATGAGTATCGATTAACATCCGTACGGTTGGATCGTCTAAGAAATCAATTAAAAATTTTATTTAGTGAATCTGACACGTGTCCCGTTCTTGGAAGCAGTACTCTTCCAACGTTTTTGGAAAGATGCGGCACAGCCGGACCTTTATATTTTTTGATTATTTTTTCCAAACACTAAAACGAGTACAGATTAACATCCGTACGGTTGGATCGTCTAAGAAATCAATTAAAAAATTATTTGGGTTTAGGGTTCGGGTTTAGGGTTTAGGGTTTAGGGTTTAGGGTTACAAATTAGAAAAATTAGTGGGCCCCATTTTTAGTTAATTTTTAGTTATTTTTTAATTGAACCAGGAGATCTTGACATCCATATGGTTGAATCATTGAAAAACTTTAAGGCTAGTGTCTGTATGTATGTAGGTGGTCGGTTTTGATCTATTTCCGTGCATCATGGGTTATAGGCTAAGTGTCTGTATGTATGTGTGTGCATCATGGGTTATCGATGGGGGATCTTAACATACTTCACAATATTCATGAAACCTATATTTATGATATATAAAAAGAAGATAATAAAGATGGGTGTATATCTTATTTATTACTCAGGATACAAAACCGACTGAATTTCTATCAAAAGCCACCGAAATCGGTTGCTTTTGTAAAATCGTTTGCCAGCTCATAACGCGGACCAATCATATTGCAACACTACACTAAAATGTTGTTGAGTGCATTAAATGCACGTAGTAGGCATTTCCGACCAACATCGGTTGGTATTATTCGGTCGTTTTTGTAGTCAACGTGGAACGCCACATGGCTTGCTACTTATAAATGGGGCCTACTACTTACATAAACAACCGAAAACTGGTTGGTTTTGACATCATTTCTGACCAATACGTTGGTTGCTTATATTCAGTTGGAAATGATTGCATAACTGACCGAACGTTAGTCGGTAGGTGGTCGGTTTTGATCTATTACCAACCAAACCTGTTGGTTGGTTTTGTTGAGTCGGAAATGACGCTCATTTCCAACCAACTCTTGACGGTCCCTTTTATAATGGTTTTGACCTCATTTCTGACCAAACGTTAGTTGGTTCTATTCAGTTGGAAATGAGAACATAACCGACTGAAACTTAGTCGGTAGTTGGCCGGTTTTGATTTATTTCCAACCAATCCTATCGGTTGGTTTTAGTCGGTCGCGTTTGTAGTCGACGTGGAAAGCCACATGGGTTGCTACTTACAAAATGGGGCCTACTACTTGCATAACCAACCGATGGTTGGTTGGTTTTGACGACATTATCGACCAAACTTTAGTTGGTTCTATTCGGTTGGAAATGAGAGCATAAGTGACCGAAATTTAGTCGGTAGATGGTTGCTTTTGATATATTTCCAACCAAACTTGTTGGTTGGTTTTGTTCAGTCAGAAATAGCCGTCATTTCCAACCAATCTTTGACGGTCCCTTTTATAATGGTCGCTTATGACCCCTGTTTCTTGTAGTGATACAACAGCTGTTGTATTAAAATAGTTGTTGAATTACTCATTTCCGAATTTACCCCTGTGATTTAACGTCTGTTTGATATATTTTGACGGAAGCCATGCAGGTGTTTAAAAATTTATATTTGAGTCATGCGGGTGCCTATTATTATAGATAAGCCATTTTTATGCAAAAAAATTATAACTCAGACCATCTTCGTGCAATTAAGTCTATTTTGATTTAAAGAGAATGAGTCATTCCATCCAGCTCACCCAACCAAACAAGTCATTTTTTTCATTTAGGATAAGAATTTCATTCGGGTTAATTATCAAGTTGGTCATTAAAGTGGTCTTAAAGTATCAAGTTGGTCATTAAAGTGGTCTTAAAGTATCAAGTTGGTCACTAAACTGAAAACGGTCTCAAGCAGGTCATTGAAGTCGGCTACGGGTACATTTTGTTATATAATTCACTCTTTTCTGTACGGAAATACTAATATTAATGCTGATTTCTTCGATTTTATAGTTTGGAATGGATATGTTACCCTAACAAATAGATGTCATATAAAAAAAATTTAATACATCGTCATTTTTCGTCTAAAAAAAGTGAATTATTTGATGGAGTGTACTTGTAGCCGACTTTAATGACCTATTTGAGACCGTTTTCAGTTTGATGACCAGCTTGATACTTTAGGCTCACTTTAGTCCAACTAGATAATTAACCCAATTTCATTCCCACAAGGTAAAAAAAAAAATATAAAAATGAAAAGCTAATTTAACATGAAGCCCAATACATAAAAACCTTAATAATCCAACACAAAGCAAAGCCCAAGAAATAAAAAGCAAGACCCAAATTGACACCGGCGACTACTCGATCGCTCCTCAACTGTCAGTACCATCTCATTTGCTCTCCTTGCTGCCCAAAACACACACATACATAAACCCCACTCCACATCTTCATTCACATAAATTTCCATCATTTCTCACACAATGGACGCTGAATTGCTAGAACTGCAAAAACAATTCGAATTCGCACAAGAAGCTAAATCAAGCGTACGCTTATCCGATCGAAACGTCGTGGAATTAGTCCAGAAGCTCCAACTACTTCACATCATCGATTTCGATCTCCTCCACACCGTCTCTGGCAAAGAATACATCACTCCTGTACTCTCCCTTTCCCCGCTTTTCGATAAATGAATAATCTCGATAAATGAATAATCTCGATTACATGACGTGGACTGTTTTTTTTATTACTTTGAATTTCGTTTAGTGTGTACTGAATTTCATTTGCATTGTGTGTTTTTATGTTATAGGAATAATTGAGGCATGAAGTTGAGGTTGAAATCTCGAAAAACTGATACTAGATAAATTAATGATATCGATAAATGAATACTTGACTCGATCACATGACGTGGACATTTTAATAACTTCCAACTTAGTTAAGTAGGTAACCAGTTTTATTTATATTGTGTGTTTTTATGTGATAGGAACAATTGAGGCACGAAGTTGTGGTTGAAATCTTGGTAAATTAGTAATCTCGATGGCATGATGTGTACTGTTTTAGTTATAACTTTGAATTTGGTTTAGGATGTAACAAAAGTTTGTGTGTTTTTATGTGATAGGAACAATTGAGGCATGAAATTGAGGTTGAAATCTCGAGAAACTAATACTCCATGAATTAATAATCTGGATAACATGACGTACACTGTTCTCTTTATAACTTTAAATTTATTTTAGTCTGTAATGAATTATATTTATATTTTGTGTTTTAATGTGATTGGAACAATTTAGGCACGAAACGTTGAAAACTTGAAATCTCGATAAATTAATACTAGATATATTAATAATCTCGATAAGATGACGTGGACTGTTTCATTTGTAACTTTGAATTTAGTTAAGTGTGTAATGAATTATATTTATGTTGTGTATTTTTATGTGATAGGACCAATTGAGGCACGAAATTGAGGTTGAGATTAAGAAACGAGGGCGAGTATCGTTGATTGATTTAGCTGATATAATTGGAGTTGATTTGTATCATGTTGAGAAACAAGCTCAAAATATTGTATCCAATGATTCCTTGTTAATGTTAATTAATGGCGAGATTATAACGACTTTTTACTGGGACGCTGTTGCCGAGGAAATTAATGAGCGTTTACAAGAGTGTAGTCAAATTGCATTGGCGGAAATTGCTGCTCAGTATCAAGTTGGTTCTGAATTGCTTGTTACTGTTTTGGAGCCTCGTCTTGGAAATTTGGTAATTATGATTTTACGCTTGTTATGCTGTCAATTTATTGGTTTTTCCATTCTATTTTATGATTTTACATTTATTTGTCGTTTTGTTATGTTTTCTGTTAATTTAATGGTTTTTTGTATGATTGGTTGGGAGATGGAATTGTAGGTTTTTTTGGACTAGTTCTAAATTTAGCAAATGATTTTTTTATTCAAGAGGCGAATTTGTTATTTAAGAGGTTCATTAACGGGTTTATTTATTTATTATTTCTGTTTTAGTTACTGAGCATAGTATTTGGTATCTAACGTATCAGAAGAGGATTTTTATCCAGTTCGGTAACGGTTTATATAAGTTAATAGAGCCCGGACATCCTATGTTGTAGCTGTAATATGACTAATGTTCTTGTTGTTTTACTTTTAAAGTTACTAAAAGAAGGTGGATGTATATAGGCATTTTTTCTTACTTATACATAATATACAAGGTTAGCCAAACAGCCCCTGAGGTGATAAGTGTAGTCTAAAAATAGATACATATGTTTTAAGTGTTTACTTTAGTGTAAACTGTTAAATATATAGGTAAAAGGCAGACTTGAAGGTGGGCAATTGTACACTCCAGCATATGTTACCCGTGTTAATGCTATGGTGCGTGGTGCTGCGAGGGGTGTTACTGTTCCAATGAATTTGTCAGCTTTGTGGAGCTCATTGCAGCTTCTGTTGCAAGAGATGGATGGAGCTAGTGGGGTTGCTGTTGATGGGTCATTTTTTCAGTCATTGTTTAATGGATTGGTGAAGGAAGGCGAGATTCTTGGATCAGTTCGAGCAGGAGTTCACTGGACACCGACAGTATGTGATGGATTTTGTTCTTTGTAATGTAACATAAAGTTAGTTTACTTGTTGTATTTACTTTTCAGTTACGTTGTTTAATGTGCACTTTCAAAACGCAGGTCTTTGCAACTGCTCAAAAAGACTCTGTAGATGCTTTCTTCTCACAGGTAGGAATCCTTACGTCTATTTTAATCTACTGCAGTGATTGAAAAAATTATATCAATTCACATATATACTTGTCCTGTTGTCCAGTAATCAATTATGTACACTGCAGTGACCTTTCTTGTTGGCATTTGATTTTAGAATCAGGTGATTGTTCTAATGGTCTACATGTCTGCTCTGTAACTACTATTCTGTATAATTTTGAGCAGAAGGAATCAGGTTTTTTGTCTTGAATTCCATTGTCCTAAACCAGTATATATAAGTTAATGGCAAATCAAGTAGTATATAGGTTCAAATTTGGCAAAAAGTGGTTCATATTTAGGGAGCAGGGGTTACATATTAGAAATGAGAAAGAGAAACACATATGTCATTTTCAAGTAGAAAAATTAGCACGTTTGTGCCTAGAGTTTTCCAGGTATAAGGTGGTTGCTATGTGGAAGATCAAGTCCCTAGAATAAACACCATCTTTCTTTAGCCCCTCTACTGAAAGTACGTGGCCTCTCTTTCTTTTTTCATTTTCTATATGCTGCCCCGGGAGCAAGGATTGTCCACACAAGCGTAGCAAGCGGAATTCATTGATTTTTTCGTAAAATGGGACGGGGTTATTTGTGTTGTGTAATGAATATACTATGTCTTGTTCCACTAGCAAGACCAAACTCTCACATGTACCAGTGGTTTTTTGAGATTTGTTCCAGGGTTATAAACAAAACCCTTCTCTCACCCTGTCCCCCTCAGTTTGTGGTTAAACTTTATTAAAATTTTGTTTTTAGGGCAACGTTCTCTATATTCTACAAGAACGTGCTTGGCTGTTTAAAGAGTATGGTTTTCAGTAAACGGATTGTCGATGTGTCCTCAGACTTTTCAACTGTTTCAGTAGTGAGGTCTTTTCCTGAGTTAAATATAAGATTTACATGCTATTTATTGAAGCTTAAATGTTGATTATTCCTGTTGGGAAAATAAATAGGTTTACCTTTTTGTCTAAATTCAGAAATTGTTGAATTTTTAAAAAGAATATTATTTCCACACACTTTTCTGTAGGAGGTTTGTTTTGTTTTATAGCCTTAGTGGTACTAAGAAAAGTATACGTATTTGATTTTCAGATTAGAATTTTAAAGTAGACAGTCCTGAAAGACATTTAGCATAGATAGGGAGTGGAGTGTTCCTTTGTTCTTGCTCGTTTGTTTTTGCAATCAGATAAAAGTCTTTACCAAAGCTATATATTCTAATATAGAAGTACGTGGTTAGGCAGGCAAGATTGGGGGTTTAGTATATGGTTTTCGTTACATAGAAGCATGTGAAGTTCAGAATGTATTTGGACATTTTGTCAGTCCAATAAAAACAGTGGGTAGATCTATCATATGGGACATATTAAGACTCGTGCACTGCAGAGTGCAGATCTATGCTAAAATTGCTGACTGTGTTCTAAAATAGGCACTGTACCTACCTCTCTACATGACCGTGTTACTCATTTTCTCTTGTATTTTATGTTGAAATTCTTTTATCAGTGTGCTATTTTTATTATAATTTTTAAGATAAGAATAATTATCTGAACTTGTTGCTGATGGTATTTACAACCAAGGTGATTACAGCTTGGATTTAAGTTGGTAATGATTTAACATTAGGCAAATAGGCAACATCCTTGTTGACACTTTAAAGGCCATGCTAATTAGTTAAGCATATACATGATCTGTATAGTGTCTACATATTTGTTTTTTAAGATGGAGGACATTTTACCTCTGTATGGAATTATTGCGACTCTTTTTTAGCAGAAGCCTCAGTTGTATAGTATATTAGTATATATGTGAGATAACTGGTATATTAGTGTTTGTATATGTTATATGTTATACATTATATGTATATATTTACATTTGCATTAAGACTTTTATTGTATAATTCATATTATAAAGCTCCTCTTATTCTTTATTGATCTCATTTGCGGTGCAGAATTCTTTTATCAGCTATGAAGCTCTAAATAAATTAGGAATTCCATCGGCCATACAGTTTCTGCAGGTATCCTAATGTTCTGATGTTTGCTTATGATGTGTTTCTGCCGTAGTCTAAGGAAGTGAGCTTTTATTTTTTGAAGTTTCTCCATGGTCCAAGGAAATGAGTTCTTATTTATTGAAGTTTTTCAACTTTTTTCTGATCAAATTAAGGAAATGTGTACCAATTTAGGCCCGATATCCTGAAGGTATACCTCTAGTGACGGTATTTGTTCACTCATCAATGATTGATATCTTGGATGCTGCTGTAGAGGATGCAATAGAACGTGGTAGCTGGTAAGTGCCCTAATTCATTTTTTTTCTAATATTTTGTTAATTATAATGATATTTCAGTGACGATCTTTGTAGAATATACTGCATACTAGTATCTATGAGGACCAAGGAGAATCTTGATGATTTTCTCATTGTATCATAGTCTTTAGATGTGTGACATGTACTGTAGTAATGTGAATTAATGTTAAAATAGAATTCATGTAAGCTCTATGAAAGAAATTCGTATATTCTTTAAGGTTGTTTTGTGTTAATTGTCCAACTCTGGGTATTTTGAGAAACCACTGCTATCAATTATGTGGTCTAAAACACTTCCCACACTCTGAAAGCCAGCTTTTGGCATGAAGAGTGGATCAAGAAGAACTGAACTCTCGGAAAAGAATCAGTCATAGCATCCACCTGCATTCAATGCACGTGTTGGATTTGCGGAATTGTATGCCAAAGTAGTATAATGAAATATGTTTCGTAATTATTATGAAGACTCTATAACTTGTAACTAATTTGAGAGCTGTAGGCAGTTCCAGACACTGAGAGAAACGGTAGGCAGAATAGTGAATTTGGTTCAGAGTTTGTAACTTATGCAAGAGTGATGCTATTGTTGTTAGTGATCTCATTCACCTCATTCTATCAAGATG
Source organism: Heracleum sosnowskyi (assembly GCA_030848705.1). Classification (NCBI taxonomy): domain Eukaryota; kingdom Viridiplantae; phylum Streptophyta; class Magnoliopsida; order Apiales; family Apiaceae; genus Heracleum; species Heracleum sosnowskyi. The sequence goes on from JAUIZM010000116.1 coordinate 188,087, forward strand.
TTATGTATTAATGGTTTTAGAACTTATGTGAGTTGCCTTTCAAAATAAACTATGCAGTCATTTCATTATCCAATGAACGTTTTAGATGTTGGAGCCTATCTCTTATTGCAAATTCTTCTCTTAAAGTCATTTATTGTTCTTTTTGTTGCAAATAGTTGTGATGGCCCTCGTACCTTCTCCCTTTGACTTTGAAAGAGTTTGTATTAGGAAGTGTATCTGCTACTGTTGGATGCAATTAAAACAGATTATTGATAGTTCTTTAGGTAGGCTGTAAGTATCTGACAGGGAAGGCTGGTGGATTAGTCCATGGTTATGATAATATTATAGAACTTGACAGGCAAGGGAGTAAAGACAACTGTTCATATTTCTGAAAGTATCATATTGAATTTCAGAGTATACACTCTTGTTTATAATAAAATAACTAAACTACTTTTCTAATCCAAATTAAATTTAAAAGATGCTTAAGTTAAGCAAAAGACGACGTTCCTAGGGCAAAAAGAGTAAAACATTTCTTACTCACTATTGTGTAAATCTTTGTAAAGAAAAAAATTACTTGGCTCTCTAAACTTTAAAATCTATCAAGGAGAGCGAGAGAGAGAGAGACTCCTTCTGATCTATGACCTGTTATTTGTTATGGATAAATGTTAGGGTTGTTCTTGATTAAAACCTCTCTACTACTAGGACCTAGGAGTAGACGTCAGGTTTGCCTACATCTTACCTCCCCGGACCTAGCTCTAGAGCGCTATACATTAAGTATTTGAAATTCACCTTCCTTCCTTCTTTGCTTAATTGCCTTCTTTCCTTCTAATTTTAATCTTTACTTTGTTTCATTTTTAACACGTTTCAGCTTCTTTAGTTGTCATATTCCACTTCCTTCTTCATATAATTTCCTACAAAACAAAATTAAATCAGTTAACTAATCCAGTGTCAACTTCTTTTGGAAACATTGCTTCACATTTGTGTAGGTGTGTCTGACTTCCTCTTACAAACTTTAAGTTTTAAGTGGAACTGGTTTACTTGTTGCATAGGATATTGATGTTATGTTGCCTTCTTTGTAAGTTATGATCATTAAATATTGAAAAACTAATTTGAGCAGTCTTGGCATTCGTTTTCCACAACATTTTTCTGAGCAGTCTTGGCCAATTGGCCTTTGTGTCCCTGTCATTTGTTTTTATTGGAAAGGGTTACACGCGTAGCTTAAGATAGAACTGGATGAGTATTTAAATTCAATCTCTTCTCTCTATTTACATACCATGGAATGAGTATCTTCCGGGCAAAGTTCACTAATTTTTTTATTCTTTGTATCATTGTATTAAGAAACAACTTATAATTATCGGATAATTGCAGGATAGACAGCCTTACAGTCTTACCAGCAGCCTTTGCCTCCCAAGATGCTTCTAAGATCTTGTCTCTTTGTCCATCCATTCAGGTGGCCCTTAAGGTAGTTCTTTTGTCGATAGATTTGATTTTGCACTTTTCGATATGTTTACAACGAATATGATTTGAAAGTTATTTTTTTGTTTTCTTTTCAGTCTAATGAAGTGCACATATTGGGGGATTCATATGTGTTTAGCAAAGGATTCGTTAAGGTAGATCCTTTACCATCCTTGTGACAAGGTCTGATTATATTGGCTTGTGTATATCTAATAAGATCTTTATGTGTTGGAACCATTGTGTCGTTCCTAAATTTTAGGAGAAGGGTTGAATGAAAGATGATTACCTAATTCTAATTTTGTGGGAGAACCATTTAAATTTTGTTTCCAAATATTTAGCCTAAAGGCAGACCACCTCAGGGATTATTGAACCAACAGTTTAGTCATATATGTAGACTATGTAGTTAATGAATCGTAGACTGTAAGATAAACCAGACTTGATAAGTTGTTGAGTTTTCTTTTGACATGATAGTGGCAATGTTCTTAACCGCCATACTGTCCAGAGTGCTGATGTAATCAAGTATCCTATATCTCTCTTTCTTGTATCTCTTAAAAATGAGGAAGTCATAGCTCATACCAGTTACTTTTTAAATTAAAATCTTAAAAACTTGATGATTAATATTGATTCTGACATTCTTAAATTTGGTGTGCACAATATTATTGCCTGTTTTATATCCAAAAAGATCAACCATAATCGACAAAATTTACTTCAAGTTCTCGAATTTTGGCCCTCTAATTATTGAAATATGTGAGTTTATCCCCATATCTTCATAGGTTCCTTTATGATTTTAGTAGTTCAATAAATTTGCAATCCTTATAATTCTAATGTGAAATATGTAAATTAGAAGGCGGTTCCGGATCTTGGATATTTATATTGAAAATCGGCTCAAGAAGGAAGTTCGAAGTTCTAACCACAGTTTTAGATTCTTGTTGAGTGAGTATATTGCTTTTTTGCCTTCTTGACAGAACCTGTTTGATAGCTTGGATAAGGAATCACAAACCTCAAGTCTTTCAGCACTATTTGGGACACAAGCTCCTGAGAGTTCGGATACCTCAATTGATTCTAAAGACCGTAAGAGTCTAAACAGTAACCTGGCTGAATCAAAAGAAACTGGTATTGAGATTGCTAACAGCAAGCATACATCGGAGATAGGATCGAAGAAGAAAAGGGGAAAATCTTCGGGGAATGCAAAGACTGGAGCAGCTGAAAACAGTCCAGATAACCAAGAACCTGTTCCTAATAAATCCAAGAGAAACCAGAAAAAAGGCAAGGCGATGGCTGCCCAAGTTTCAGATTTGAAGCCAGGGGCGAAGAAAAATGCAGATAAAATGACCGGAGACAACATCAATATTTTTCCAGAGAGGTTGCTGATTGAGAGGATTAACAAGCTGGTACCTGAATTTGAGGAGCAAGGTGCATTGTCTTCTCTTCTGTTTTTGCTTAAATGATGAGGAGGCTGCTTAGTAACCAGATTTGACAAACACAATTATTATTTTCTAGGAATTGGTGATCAGGAAATAGTTCTCTCATCTTTGGCGCAGCATCTGAGACCGATGCTCCTTCATTCATGGCAAGAGAGAAGAAAGGCTGTGTTTACAGACAATGCACAAAGGATGAAGCACGTATTGGACAATTTACAAAAGAAACTTGATGAGGTATGGACAGATCCAGTGTTTAATGTTATGTTACCCCGGACATGAGTGGGGATCCAAGTGTTGGACGCTTAGTTTTTAAAAAACTAGGATTGATGGATATGGAAATTGGACCCGGGTGCGGGGACATAGCATATAACCTTAAAATAAGTGAAATATACCTACTTTTTGTATATTTTACGTCTGCAAGTTAGTGTCTTCAACCAATAAAAAAGCATATGAATAACTGTTATGTCAAATTTATTGCAGAAATTAAAAGGATAACATGGACAAAGTAATCCATGAACATCCCCCTCCTCTAGAAACAAGTTGTTGTGAGGCCTCCTTATAAATCATTTTTAATTAGATTGCTTAAAGTTGAATTGTCCTGTTTTCGTATGAAGAATCCGACTCAGATCCCATGCCCACACATGTCATATCCCGCGGACACGGGTATGAGGGCAAAATTGATATAAATGTGGGACTAGAAATTGACCTTCGCCTTAGCATTGGTATTCGAGTGTGTTGGAATTTTTTACGGGATGCAGTCTTGTAAAGATATTTCTGAAGTGATCGATACAAAAAAGTACTAACAGAATTTGATGTGAAGTATTCATTCTAATGTATCCATAAACACATAGTTTACACATAAAAGAGTAAAACACTAATTCAGATGTTCTCAATGACAAATACTTAGCAAAATATGACTCACAAATTATACATAAATTAAAATCAAAATAAATTATTCAGCGTAATGGGGAATTGCTAATTTATATTGTGGGACTTGCATACTTAAATTTTGATTAATAATCTAGAGCAGTTTCAAGTATGGATTGGAGTTCTAGATAAGATGGCCAGTTTGGAGTATGGTAGAGGAATGGTTGATATTCATTATTTTCTCAGAAGAAGTGTACTTTCTCTCTGTTTGAAGTTTGTAATTTGACGTCTTTTAAATCTTCATATAAGAAAATATACTGGATTTCAGGAAAACCAGTCTCAAGTATTTATATTTGAAATAGTTATGTCTTTGCTTTTTGAATGGATCCCTTCCCAACACTTATATAGGCTTTTATTCATTTACTACTTGGTAAATGGTAAAATATAAATATTTCTCGTGTTTTAACTACTGTTTTCTGCAGTCTTCACTAAATATGCAGTTGTATGAAAAGGCATTAGACTTGTTTGAAGATGACCCATCAACCTCAGTATGCTTCTGGCTTGAACACACTGATTTTAGTTAGTCTCCGTTGATAATGCATGTTACTCAAATGTTTCTTGTAATGGACCAGGTTCTCTTACATAGACATTTGCTGAGAAGCACAGCAACCCCTATGGTGGACACTCTCTTATTGAACTTGGTACATCTTTAGACACTTTCTTCCAGTCCCTTTAACAAAATTTTGATGTGTTGGCTATGGAGTGTGGGCCTAAGTATAGAAATCTTTTGATCACAGGATATGCACAATAAACTGAAAAATGGAGTTGAAGTTGAGGAATCTCAAAATCCCGAATCTGTTTCATTTAGCTCTGCAGAACGACTTGCTCTTGTATGACTTTCCCTCTCATATTGTAATCTCATGTAGTTACTGTGTTAGCTATGGTAGTTATTCCTCTTTTTCTTTCTACTCCTTAGGCAAAGAGTTTGCCTGGATCTCTTTCTGCTAAAGCTTTTGCACTCGTTGAAGCTCTAGAAGGGAAGGCAAGTGATTTTTTATTGTCAAAGTTAATAATTATTCACATTATCACCAACCCTCCCCCCCAAAAAAGAAATGCAAATGACACAAAAGACAATAAAGCATTAGATTACCCATTTTCTGTGCTTGCATTCTTTTATATTGATGAATTGAGACTTGTGACATGTTTTCGCTATTTTCTTTCTACATAATGATCTTTTTTCTGGTCCCTTTTTCATTTTGTTCCGCTTAAAAAACGATTTCTGTTCTTTTTGAAGGTGTCGTCAACTGTTGCACATCTTCTACTAATTCAAGGCTCTCGTATGTTTAAAAGTTTTGTACTGATAACGGAAAATGTTCTTCCTTTAAATAGAACAAACAATTTCAACACAAGTTCATTTCATCATGATTATCCTATTAGGTCTTCCAATATTGTACATAATGTCATATTTGTTTTATATGATAATATGGATGAACTTTACTTTTTTTTCTGTAATGGCTTTACATTTTGTTACTTCTGTATGACAGAGGGTGGAAAACTTTTTAGCTTCTCTCAGGGAAATGGCAGAAGAGAGGTGTGTGACTGATAATCGTGATCACATCTGCTTTTATGAAAAATAATTTATTATACTAAAATAAGTGTAATGTTCTGACTTTGATTAATGCAGTGGTATATCTTTGAAGAAACTTGATAAGAAATTGGAAAGAACTCTTCTTCATTCTTACCGCAAAGTATGTTTGATTTTATCAATAATTTTGTATGATTCAATTTTATGTCTTTGAATTGCAAGTACATGGATTTGGTTCCTTGAACTGAATGTAACATTTTGTAGTAGTTTGTCATGGTTAATTGTAACAGCTGTTGCCAACTGTCAGAAATTGTGCTCACTTCAGTCTTTTGTTACCTTCACTTTACAACTTAAGATTTTTTTAATCAGTCCCATTATAATAGGGCTTACTTGACTTGATGTTCAAGAGCTTCCTTAGTCGTAGGTTTGTAAGAGGTGAATAATTATGTCTCCGACCCTCTGACGCCCTGTTACTTGCATTACACTCTTTCCCCTTTTTGCACGGGTACACCCCTCCCTTAGCACCACTTATATTATATCCTATATATAATAAGCGTAAGAGGAATCTTATCCAAAAATTTGTCGTTGGTCGCGGAGACATCTATTTAATTTAAAAACACTTAATAGTAAAAACAAAACGTGATTTGCATTCCAATTATGATTCGTGTCAAGTCTTGGTGATAGTTTAAATGTATAGAATGTAACTTCATGTACCAACTATGATTTAAAATATAATGTAGATGTAGTTGTTAGCCAATTAAAAAATTACTAGAAGCGTAAGCAACTAAATCTAAATAGAATAGGAGATTAATTAACCAAGTAATATACTAGATTAAGAATTTGAATATTAACAATTAAATTAATTTATATTATGTATATTTTAACAAATCCAAATATCCAAACTAAAGAAAGAGTAAATCAGAAGCTAAATCTAAGGAGGTTGTTACCGTGTATAGAGAATAAAATAGATCAAATTAGTATATTTGTATAATATATAAATGTTTTTAAAATTAATAATATATAATATATAAATATTAAAATATTAAAATATCCGTGCATTGCACGAGAGTAAACTAGTATATATAGAATAGGTGGACAATGTTGTAGGGATTCTTCCAGTCTTGATGATAAAAAAGAATTAGACACCATAAGTTTGTGTTCATATGTAAAGCCTCTCACATCTTATATATGCAGGATTTGGTGGCACAAGTAGCTGCTGAAACTGATCCTGTTGCTCTTCTGCCCAAAGTTGTTTCTCTATTTTATATACAGGTAATTTTATTTTTTCCTTTTACACTACTTGTCTAGGCTACCTGCTCTGACGGAGCAGCTATTTTTTATTCTCCCTTTTCTGTATTAGGTTCATAGCAGAGCTCTTCAAGCTCCTGGGAGGGCCATTTCAGTTGCTGTGGGTCGGTTGAAGGTAAATTATGAGAGCTTTTCAGAATTTTTTGATTCCTTCTATTTTTTTTATGCTCTGGAATGTTTGTAAAGAGCAAGTCATACAGTTGTTACTTGTTTGCCAATATAAGCAGTTAATATAAAAGCATCTTGGAGAAAGTTGTGGGGTTGTGGAAATAGTTTCAATTATTACTGTTAGGAAATACATTACAGCCTGCACAGTTGTTTGGATGTATTTAGCAAGTGGAAATCTGTTGTACTAGATATATTTTGAATTTGATATGGCCTCCCTAGTCCCTACTACAGCATTGATATGACGTGCCTGTTCAACACTGTTCATTACTCTTAAATTAGCACAGTTTAGTTTGAACTAGAAAAATACAGTAACTCTACAGAAGTGTGTACCTTTGAGTACAGATTTGGATTCACGTTCATGATCAGATTCACATTTTTTGTCAGTAGGATCATCTCAGCCTGTTCTGCAGCCAGAAACTGAATTGTAGTTTTCTCAATATTTGAACTTTAGAACCCAGATAAATGTAGTGTCAGTGAATTGCTAATAATTTCTCTACAGAAGCCTATAATTCTCCTCATGTCTTTCTTAATCCAGTACATCTGTTCTAAGCTATAGAAAAAGTGTAAGCAGGAGATCTACAAGGATCAGTGCAGTAAAGTGGGAAAGCCAAAATATTAAATAAATCCAATTTTTAGAGTCTTATGTTGTCCTGTGTATGGGGAAGGTTATATCTTGGTCAAGAAGTAGTCTCGTTTCAAGAACTATGGTTGTCCTTTGTTAAATGAAAATTTATTTAATGTTCAAGGACTACTTGGAAGTGACAGTGTGACTTATTTCGCTACTCTATAGTATAATTGATAAGTGTTAATTCTTGACGCATTGCGTGTCATATTTCAGGATAAATTGGATAAGTCGGCGCACAAGATTTTAGTGGATTACCATAGCGCTACAGTGAGCCTTTTAGCTTTAATATCTGCTGGGACTGGCGAGGTAACAGTATTTCACATGCTAAATAATTATTTACTCTTTCGGTTGGGAGTTTATAAGTTCAAAGGTATAATTTATTTGATGAAACTTCTTGGTCTTGCAATCAGAAATTTAATGCAATTATTTGGTTTCACTGTTTCCTTGTTTGTGGCAACATAGTATTGTTCTTAGATTTGATGAAGACTTTGTTGAAGGACTAGTTCCTGTTATAGCAGAGGGGATTTGTTCAGAAAATATATGCTGTCTTAAGATTTTGGTATTTAACAAGTCTTTATTGGGAGAGAATATTAGGATGAATTCTTTAATTAAGACTCAACAAGCCTATCCTCCCTTACTTTAATGTCTTTGATATCCTTTACGTGGCTGTTTTACTACAACAAGATTATCTTCCCTTACTATAAAGCCTTCCATGTTTTTATTCCCTAATCTTAATCCTTTTTACACGGACAAGTTTGGTCTTTGGGGTGAATTGAAAGAATCTATTTAAGTTTTAACGGTTGTTTTTAGGTCAAATCCAAATTGCGTCTTACTTGCATAGTATGCTGGAAGTAAGAAACACTGCCCTATATAACTGAAAGCTGGTCTACACCTAAGAAGTTGACAAAATGATTCTTGTAATTTAAGTTTACGGTTTTGATTATTTCTTATATAGTGCTGTTCTTCTTAGATTTAACACTGCTTCACAAGAATTTTATAATTCTCAATCTTAAGCACCAAACATGGAAAACAAAAAAGGCAAACATCTTGTTATGTGTTGCTTAGAAATGTTTTAATTGTTTTTCTAATCTGGCAGAAAGAAGACTGTTCATCTGATCGTATATTGAGCAAAAGGGAGCTACTGGAGAGTTTAATTCCAGCATTGAAGGGCTTGGTCTTGGGCACCCCGCAACCTTGACCTAATGTTTCGCAATCTTATATTTAGCTGGCTGCACAAAATATGTAATGATTCTATCTATTTAGCTTAGCTCTTGTGTTCTCCACCCTTGGTAGTATGCTCTACACTCAGGATGGTACACTAAAGTAAAATATGTTATATGGAGTAGGTTTCTTTACAAATGGATTCAAATACCCTGGGACATGCTCTAATGTCAAATATATAACTGTGAGCTTTTGTGCTCCGTTGCGTTGGAAGAATGAAATTGTATAGATGATGGAATTAGGTGGGAATGAAATAGAATTTGTGCTATTTCGTAACTATATGTTGAAGAGTAAATTGCATTTTGGTGATCTGTAGTATTATTGAGAGAATTAATGTGAATGCAGGGGGTCCACTATTATTAATTAAGTTGTAGCCACTAAGAACATGACATGTGGAATTTGAGATCCATTTTGGGATCCAATTTGGTACCTCTGGCATTATTCTTTATCATAATTATGGCATTTTACATTTTCTCAAGCAATAGAATGGGTAGCGGGGAACTCGTGTAAATCAGCCAACAGTTTTAGTTGGAACGTGGATAGAGTCGTTTGTTGCACCAACGAAATCTAATTAATTTGCGTAGAACAAAAACTTCCAACAAAGCTACGAATTACACACAAACACACACAAGTCAATTACGCAGATGAAAATATAGATGTCACGGGAGAAGCTTGTTTATCTGAGCATCTTATGATTCATATCTACAACATTTGTTTTTGCAAATCCGACCGTATGGACGGAAATATTATGTAAAATTAGTGAGTGCAAATTTTTATAAAAAAAATAATATTGTTTGTGAAGCACTTTTAATTCATGTTAGGATGTGAAATTTGATGCACTTTAAATCCATGTTAGGATGTGATCTAAGCCTTTACGTAGATAATTTATGATGGAAAAAAGGGAATTTAGATACATCTCAGGCTCCTTTCTGTGACTACAACCAAATGTTGGCATTTGTTTAGGAAGACCTTCATTGAATTTACATCGGCAAAACCAATATTTTTTATTTTTTGAAGGATTTAGAACCTAATCAAGTGCGATGCTAAAAAACTCATACCAACCAAAAGGTACGTAAAATATGTCGCCAAATTAGCTCATGTCATGTCTAATTCGCGTCTTACCTTTTTATCTAAAATCATCTCAGGATATTTTTGGAAAACACGGACATAAATGTCACTTTTTTCAGATTAAGCGATAAGAATATCATTTTCAAAAAATTTGACCAAAAATACTATTTTATTACGATTTGAAAATTGGGTATCACTATTACGAATTTGAAAAATGGATATTACTTAAAAAGAAAATTAAAATTTAAAAAATTTGACCAGTTACACATTTCCAAAATGCGTAACACTTTGAGTAAAGAGGCGACACACATTTGCCAAATGCGTATCTCACTTTTCAACTTTTTTTCTTTTTTTTTTTTGTAATTTTTTTTCGAAAAAACACGTGCTACCTATTATTCAAATACATAATAGTAATACTCATTTTCTAAATATCTAAATATATAATAGATTGGTATTTTTGACCAACATATTCGAAAATACGTATTCTTATAACCCAATTTTAAAAAAGTGATATTTTTAGACATTACCCTATTTTTGGTGCAAAGTTTTTAGTTATATGTTCAACATTGATATCTTTCATCATTTTTAACATTCGAAAACATATTCGTCTCATTCATCTCAAACTAAATAAATATATAATAGAATCGGACCTTATCTTGAACTTTCAGAAAAAAAGGATACTAGACACATGTATCGTGCGTGGCGTGCTTTCGATTTTTTAAAACCGATATGGTATATCATTGTCGGTAACTTCATTTTTTTTGGATTTTGTTGTTGTGGTCAGGAATGACTTTTTTGTACTCAAAAATATAATAAGTGACAAAATATTAGGATTTTTTGATTCATTAAAAAAATTTATTATTTAACCGAAAGGCACACATGTTGTCTCTATAATTCTATAATGCTACATTTGAGACGAACAAAAAATCGTACTAACCAGCTTGTTAGCCACATTTATTATTTTATTTTGCAATCTATTATCTATTATTATATATATAATAGAGCAACTTGGGGTTGCTTGAGACAAAAAAATCATGTGAAATTACTATATTACCCCTACTTATTATATAATAATAATAATTCTATGATTAATGCATATATTAAATACATACAATTTATTAATCGTCATTAATACATCTATATTTATTACTCCGTTGTTATTAAATACAGGGGTTAATTATCTTGTTGGTCACTAAAGTGGGCCTAAAGTATCAAGTTGGTCATCAAACTGAAAACGGTCTCAAACAAGTCATTAAAGTCAGCTACAGGTACATTCTATTAGATAACTTACATTTTTCTAGACAGAAAACACTAATATTAATGTTAATTTCTTCGATTTTATGATCTGAAATGAATATGTTACCCTACCATGCAGATATCACATTAAATATTTTTTAATACATAATCATTTTTCATCTAAAAAATTATTTATTTAGCGGAGTGTACCTTTAGCCGACTTTAGTGACCTGATTGAGACCATTTTCAGTTTGGTGACCAACTTGATACTTTAGGCCCACTTTAGTGACCAACAAGATAATTAACCCTTAAATATAGGAATTTATAGTTATATTTCTACTACTACTACATAAATGATTAGATAACTAATATCTATAATTATATTTAACTCCCGAAGTATTAAAAAATTATCAATCATGTCAGACTTTTAGTTTTCGAATGTATCGTCTATCAAACTTTTAATATTACATTTATAACAAAAATGGATTTAAATTTGCACATAAACAAATAAAAACAAAAATATACTTAAATTATAACACTTCATCAAATTAACTGATGAGAACCCATACATACTTTTGTCAACATTCGAATAACTCATTATCACACTTTTAACACGCAAAACAATAAAAATTTTCAAAAAATCTAATAAAATTTGCAAATTTAAAGTATGTCCACGCTTTTGATTACTGAAATTAACAAATTTTTTAATTAGCTAAATGAAGTTAGGATCAAAGTGCAACTTTGATCAATTGATGTTGATAAGAGTCTTCTGTTATTGTGTGAAAAGAAAGAAAAAGGCAGTTCAAATATCAACTGCAGTGCATGTCGGATGACCTAAATAAATTAAGTATTCAAAAATTAAGTGAAAATAGAGCAAAGTACAAACATTATATTCGGCATACCGCTTGAGCTGCATACGTACTTTATGTAGGACAACTGTAGACATGAAAAATGCTTAAATAACAACTTTCACTCTTTTCAAGAAGAACGTTGAGTGATCTGTAAGTGTCCCAATTGAAATAATCATTTTTTAAGTCGGTCAGGTCTTACTATTATATAGTTGCATTAACACTCAAGGGAAATAATATACTACACTCAATAATATTTTGAACATGATGATTAAACTAATAAACACATGTCCACACGTAATAAAAAATCATCGAGGATATTTCTCAAATTGTCAACAACATTGTACACAATAATTATTCGAAGTATAAATTACCTCATACAATCAAGATGGACATGACATATATACTATAATGCACATAAACTCAACATCTACAACACCAGTTCCTACCCCCAATGATGAGGCATGTTCGAGAAAAAAAAATAATAAATCGCTTGAAACGAAAAGTAACACCCAACCAATATAGTCAATGGATAACAATTACCAAATTGATCAAAAAAAAAAAGAAAATTTTAAGATATTTTCTAAATTAACAACTTTGGTTCATCGTTTGTAACCATGATTATCGGATTAAGCGTGTGGTCTTGTGTTCGTGCCCAACATCTATATACACTTATCGTGTATATACTTTGGTCTTTCGTTACACCTTATTTACGTCAAAACCGAAAAACATATGCTGAACAATGTAGCTGACTCTCACGCATTTGATGAAATTAATGAAAAAGATAGCTAGTGTATATTATAGACACAACATATAAAATTAAGGCAACTGATGCAAATCAACTCAATTTCTTCTTAATCGATTAACTATCTCTTCCAAATCAATGAACGTCCATAATTAATCACGACTACTGCAAAATTCAAAAAATCAAAAAAAATTCCATTTTATATTTTTTTTATGAACAATGGTAGGTCCTATTGCAATTCGAAAGCAAAAAAAAAAAAAAAAATCTGAAATGACAAATAATTCATTTTTAAAAACGTGTAAAAAGTCCAAAAAATATATATTTAGATCATACCCGTGCCTCGCACGGGTTATAAAGCTAGTTAATTTTAAATACTACAAGCTTACAACATTCAACTTGTAAGTTATATCCCTTCTCTCATGCTAGTTTTCTCTCTCTCAAACCTTAGTCTCCGTTAAAGATTTTTGAGGGGGTTTTCATCGATTTTTCACCGGTGGAAAGCCCCAATCCCTTTATTTTTTGTTTTCTTGTTTTCCTTAAATAAGTTCCCAATTTATTTGGGTTTTGTTAGTCTCTCCTTGAGAGAGTTTGGTTTTTTGTTTTGTTGTGTTTTGGTGTTTTCCATGGCCGAGGTTATAGATCAACAGGTTTTTCATAAGCTTGATTCAGGGATGAAGGTTATTATGGGATCGCATCTATGGTCGATTGCACAGAACAGTCGGGTGAAAATAAATACATACTTTCAAATCATCTTCAAATCACTTGGTTGTCTCTCTAACAATGAAGGATTCAACAGTGATATCTTTAAGCGTTTGTTCAATTTCGATTGTATTTGTAGATGCCGTATGGCTTTTGATTAATGAATTGATTCCTTTTTTTCAAAAAAAAAAAAAAATACTACAAGCTTACAGAAGTGAATGATATTTAAATTTCCCCGAGTAATTTCACTCTATGATGTTCATGGGTATTTTTTTTATACTACAAACAATGAAAACTAAATTTCAGGTAGCAAAGAATTGGAAAATGCAACAGATAGTGCCATGTGATTTTAGGAATGCTGATTGATTACATGAGACGCCTCATCTACAACTTGATTCTCTATGTTCACCTCGATCTCATCCATGACTGCTTCACCAAGTCCTACGAAAACATTGAACAATTTATATAATTATATTCTATAGTCTAGTCAGTGTTGCATTTTCGACATGACTGAAACGATGATATATGAAGAGATTGAGAAGTAACCAGAAGCAGCATTGTGCATTGATGCCACCGATGTTTTCTTCCTCTTGTGGTGCACCCATGCAAGAAAGCTTACAAAAGCGGACACAAGCAAACCAGATGGAATTGTGGTTCCAAGAATTAGCGGAGTCTTTTTCTTCTTTTTGCCAGTTGAAGGCGACCCTGGTAGCGTTGGGAATCCAGGCGTATCAGTATTGCTAGTGGTCGTGGCATCATCGCATTTCCCAGATGTACACAAGTCCGAGTTGCCTGTCACACTGCTCTCGTACGATTTTCCAAGTTAAATAAGCGTTATATGAATCCAGAACATGACATCTTCCTGTACTGTATGAACAAAAATGGGCTTACTTTAGCTTGATATTTTTATTTTTTGATATTGATGTCGGTATGCTTCCACTTAGTTTATTGTCCGCCAGGTTCCTAGGGGGAAGCAAGTATGTAGATCATTAGAAAATTCTCGATTAGTCTACTGGAATACGAGAAAGAACAAAAATGCACACTACTGGCTACTGCATAGTCTGTTGTAGTAGAATGAATACTACTCACAATTCTTTAAGGTTAGGCAAGGTTCCATAGTAATCGGGGACAACTCCAGTGAAGCTATTATTGTGCAAATCTCTGCATTATGGACAATTTCATCATCTTTAGCCAAGGTTTTCTTTTCTTTTTGCGAGGCGAAGGAAGGCCAGTAATTGAATATGAAACTCACATTGTTTTGAGACCAACCATGGAGCTTAAGTCTGGAAGTGACCCCCTCAGATATCCACCGACAAGATGCCTGTTAATCAAGTTTCAAAGTCAGAGAATCAAGTTTTCCAGACGGATATACGATGTCTGATCTCTACAAAAAATTAGACTAACCGACTGTAGTATATTAAGATTATTTGAACAATATGTACAAGAGAAGGAATGTTATTTACAGTGCTGTTACACGAGGCGTGGCGTCGTTACTACATTCGACCCAGTCCCAAGTAAACGTTGCTGGAAGACAAGGATCACTATAATCTTGCAAAACAGGATATGCTGTTTGAAGCAAAGCCAAAGCTTCCACTTGAAACAAAAACAAAAAAGAACCCAATTATTAAAGACTTTTAAGTAACAATTGACTAGTTTATATATAGATGTTAGTGCTGGGAATTTGTTGTACTTACAATCATCAGCATGTGTTCCATTTGTCACTTGGTCCTTGCTCACATAAAAAAGTTCCATGGCATTGATGAGAGGCGGGAGCGCGGAATCCGTAGTAGCAACCAATGACAATGTTGAGTTGGAAGAAACATCCACCGTACCCGTTTGGTGTTCTACGTCATTATAAGGTGGTACAATATTTGAAACAGACTCGTCTTGGTTGTCCACATAAATCACAAAGGATCTTTTTTCTGTAACCTCAGTTGGTTCAGAAAAATACATGCTTATGTATGTTAACGGAGGAATTTGGTATTAACAAAGTTCGAGGTTCGTCGCCGGAATCAAGATCTACAACGGTGGTTCTTGGGTGGTGAATTCGCCGGAGTATGGTGGTTGTGTGTAATTGGTGGCTGAGATTGCTTAGGGTTAGTGGTGGCTGCCTCAGAGCTCTCGCTTCCAACCCCTTACAATGTGCCTACGTATCCCTTATATAGGGAATCAAGCCAACGTAGTTCTTGGGGAGGAAGTTTCCTCCATGGGCTTGGTCTCTGATCTTCAAGGTCCAGTCAAAATCTTCCACCGCCTTCCTTACTTAGACGTAGGACTTCCATATCTTTCCTTACTTGAACGTAGGACTTCCATATCTTTCCTTACTTAGAATTTTTAGCTCACTTTAGGAATGTCTAACGATAAGGCCTAGTCACAAAGGCCCAAGGCTCGTCTATGACGTCAGGACTTCATGGATAAGGAAACTTCCCCCGTCGAGGACTAGTCCTATCCATTACCAGCTATTTCCTTAATTCATAGACGCAGGTATAGCCATGACTTACCTTAAATGCTAGACGCATCCTTGTCCCCCGAATGAGAAGCACCCACCAGATAGCAGGACAAGTGATCCCAAGCGTTTGGGTGCAAAGTGCAGGATTACTCCAAAGTTCCCCAATGAGGACGCGCCCATTGAGTACAGGAACAGAGCTCCCAAAGCACACACAAAGATTAACCCCACATCCCCAATGAGGGCGCGCCCATTGAATACAGGAGGAGGCCTTCAGCCACGGACATCCCCCTCCTAGGGCACATCCTAGGAGGGAATTCTTCAATATTTTGCCAACACCAAGCCAAGGGAACCATCCTTCATTATCAAGTTTATAAGTTCAAACCAAGAGGACGCGCCCTCAAGGGGTGGACGGCCTAAAGGGCGCAGCCTCATCCCCATGAGGACAAGCCCTAAGTCTTCCTTGTGTCAAATGAAGTTATTATTCTCCGTCAAGTCTTCCATTCATGTAGAGTTGTCAGTCCACACCGAGAGGACGCGTCCTTAGGGGTTAGATGGCCAAAGGGGCACACCCTCTCCCCTAAGAGGACAAGTCCTGAATCTTTCTCATGTCATGCTATGTCAATATAGTTGTTATCCTTTGTCAAATCATCCATCAAGCTGTCATTACCATGAGGGCGCGCCCTCAAGGGGTGGACGGCCTAAAGGAGCGCACCCTTACCCCTATGAGGGCAAGCCCTAAGTCTTCCATATGCTAATCCCATGTCAACCTAGTTCTTCTCTGTCAAGTTATCAATCCATACCAAGAGGACGCGTCCTCAAGGGTTGGACGGCTGGAAGGCGCGCCCTCACCCCTACGAGGACAAGCCCCGAGCCTCCGTTGTACTAGGTCAATCCCTAATTGCACCTTGGATATCCCCAATTGATTATTACTTGACCCGAATCTTTCCTAAAAACCCGATACCGAATTTTGGCTATAACAACTACCCCCCAATTCCATGTGAAATCAGAGATGAAGCATGAAATTTTCAATCTTCAAAGTGCCAAAATCTCTTTGTAACCTTTTCTTCTTCTAGAATTGTCCTCGAACTTCTTCCTTCTTTGATGCTGTAAAGGGGGCGCGTCCGTTAAAAGGGCGCGTCCTTCGATTCTTTATTCATCTTCGAGAATTCTATTGTTTAGAAATGGATAACACTTGCACACGACACCTCTAAGCTTACATGAGCTAACTCGGTGTAAGAAACAAAAGATATCATGTACACAAGTTTTCACTGTCGGTAGAGCATGTCTTGTGACAAATCTCTTAACGTGTCATCGAACCTCTACTTATCAGTTTAATGCATCTTCCTATCATCTTATTGGGCGTGTCCTTTCAGGCATATCGATTGTGATAGATTTCGCTTGAGCTCCAACCAAGCGTGTCTTCACTATTCCATTCTTTTGTCTTTGAACCGCTTGCTTCTGTGAATCATTAACATTTTTCGTTCATTGAGCTCCTCATCTTCGGTCATATATACTAGTCTCTCAAGGCTAGGTTTTTATACTCTTTTTCTGCCCTGCTTCAACTCCGCTAAACAACTGCGTGTCTTCTTTTCTAATTCACTTCTTCCTGTTTATTTGCTTGACACATCGACCCACTTTTTTCATGTATGGCATCTCCTTTCTTGTATGGTTCAATCCACTTTCAGGCTTCTCCCATCTGTATTTCATTTTTCTTCTGGTATTTCCTTGCTTTCACACCACACACTACAGGGCGCGTCCACTTTGCATACATGTAAGCTTTAATAATGTAGCTCTATCTTGTACTACCAACGGAAACTTTTTCTGTTAATTTATTTATATATATATATATATATATATATATATATATATATATATATATATATATTTTAAGGCGTGTCCTGTTGTTTCACTCCTTAGCTTCCTCGCTCTTGATTTTGATGCTTGCTATTTTCTTTTATTTTTCTTTTGGCTGACCCGTCTGGCTGTATTTAAAGCACTTGACTTTGTTTGGAATGTTCGAACACGAGTCCCTTCAGATGATTGCGCATGTACGCACTAGAGAGCATGCACACGTTATTTTTCACAGCTCCACCATTTTATTGAGTTCACCCACCAATTAATCGAAAACTTCTTTTGTTTATCCATGGCGCGCCTACCATATTGCTCCATGTCATTATTATACAATTTACCCATAGACAAGCATAACCACACCAATCTTAACATCCCCATATGTTTTGATAAACAGCAACACCACTTTTTGACTTCCTCTTTCTATTAAAAGTTTACACCTTCCACGTACTAGTCTTTGCCTTCCTTTTTCATGTCATGGTAGGAACTTCAAACGTAAATTTAAAGGCGCGCCTTATTCCTTTACCATTTTCTCTTCTGTTGGTGCAGGCACACACTCAAATGCACCCATCACCGTAATCTTTTCTTCAATATGCATCTTGCCTTCAAATTCTTTACACCTAGATTTTTGTTACCTTGACTTTGTAGTCTTCTTTAACGACTAGGCGCGCCCTTACCGCACATACACTCAGTTTTTTGGTCTCCCTCACACACAGTTGATGTACTACATGTCGGTTTTTTTTTTTATTTTTTTATTTTATAAAAAACATTCTTTTTGTCATTATTTTATTGTTTAACACGTCCACCCACTTCTTCCGCGTGTAAAAAGAAAAGCAAAGTCATCAACTTGTTGATTTTCTATTCATGCAGTTGAACTAGAGGGCGCGCCCATTTGCCAAATAACCTCCTCTTTGTTCATTCTTCTTTGACAATTGTAGTCTCTTTAGAACTTGGCAACACTGTTTCCTTTCAATTACATAACTCTACATGTAAAGTTGATAAATACATTGCCATCTCTTTACTCTTCCTTCAATTGCCACGGGTCCCTTGTCTTCTTCATTTAATACTCTTTTCAATTAGTGTGTCTTGCTAGCGCACCTTAACAAATGCCTTGCTTTCTTTATCCATTAATGGCGGGCCCACATACTTTTAATTCTTCCAATCAATATATATATGCACATGACCGCACACACATATATATACAAGTCCATTTCTTCTTTTGCTCATCTATTTCATTTAGTGAGTCTTATCATTAATTGTCACCATAAATACCTCATATCCTTTATTCTTTTTCATGCCAATACTCGAACTACGTCTCCATATATATATTGCTTCACTTTAGTTTTGATTTTTAAATACTTTATTTGGCTATATACGACGAAACCCACTTGCACAAATCCATGACAATATGAAATGACCAAAGGAATTATCTTCAACTGTGACTTCATGCTTTCTTCAACAAGGCGCGCCCTTTACGGTTTACTGCCAGCAAAAAGTTATTTATTTGTGGCTCAATGCACTATATTTCATTTTTATCCTCCTTGAAGCAAACCCATTCCGTAATTTTGACATATGTCTATGTCATTCTTTTCTTCTGCGATGTACATATGTACATGTATTTGTTTTACCAATTCAAAGCCTCAAATAGACCCATAAGCTGATACTTCATTTTATATTTTTATTTTAGAAAGGACGCGCCTTCCTGTGCTTCTCTTCACAAATGATGATTCAGTCACCCCATTTCAACTTCAAGTGTATGCTTTCTAAACCAAATACCTTGATGCTCTTTTTGATTAAGACGCGTCCTCTTTAATGCATGCATGCATGTTGACTTTTCACCTTTTTAAGGTTTTTGCATTTTGTTGAATTGCTTTTCCACATCACATGAGCTCTGCTTTTAGAATCCAGCTTGAGTTCTTGGAGCCAGAACAAGTGTAAATACCACTTTTATATAGTATGAGTGCCACTCCTACATTTTATTCACCCATATGTAGCAGTATATGACCATGCTCATATCAGTTTTTGTATTTCGATCAAGGCACGCCCAAACCACATGTTTTCCAACTCCTGAACCATTATTTGCTCCAAGATTGCAGGTCCCACCGCTTTTAAAATAATCATTTATACTTTCTTCATCCAATCACGTATGCATATGTATAGAAATATTCATATGCTTCCGCTTAACACATGTGCTAGTGGACCCGTCATCTATCAGTTTTCTTTTATACATATACCATGTAAATTACAAAGGCAACAAACTCGGCTTTGTTCTTCTTCTTTGGTGCCATCACTACTTTAACCTTTGTTTTCTAAATCACATTATCACAAGATCCCTCGGATAGCCATGTAAGTATATGGACGCGCCTTCTCTAATTTTCGGTTGTAATACAATACTTCTGTGTACTCATACTCCTCGTAAAATACTTTTCACCAAGTCACTGTTTTTTCCATTATAAATATTTCAAAACTAAATTCTTCTTTCAATTCCCGCACCACCTATCTCCGTTAAAAAATAAATAGGCGCGCCTTTGTGATATTTATATTTCTAAAATATCTTCACGTGAGTTTCATGTGGAATTAATCTTCAAAACTCATGTAGTCGACCCATGCAGCACTTGTACCAAATTAAACATTCTACCAATTCTTCATCCACTTATTACACCACCCTTTTCTTGTACACGGCCTCACTAAGATTTGCCTTCATTCATGCAATTAATCCAATAACAAGGCGCGTTCCATTAACTTGTTTCTTCCTTAATTCGTCGGCCAGCAATGCATCATGCTATTAATTCATGCAATTTTCTTCGTATTTATTTGAAGTCTTCTACTTCGTCTGTTTGTCCATATTTTTCTCATAATGCTTTTCATCTCTATATTTGCCAAAATAGACCTTGCCTATGTTTAGCTTCAGCACCTTTCTCAACCAGGACCAGGGAAAGTGTGTATGGACTACCCCCTAGACTAAGAGGTACATAATTTACCTTGTAGTCTATTATTCACGCATTTCCCATATTAGCTTAGGGCCGCACCTTAACGTCTCCGGCGAAGGGGCACACAATAGAAGTTAATGATATCTTCAAACATTATCTCACAAATAGGCACCTCTGTAAAGGTATTTCATTGTTTATAGGAAGAGCCGGGAGATGCATTAGTACTACCCCCAGTGTCGTGAGGGCGCGCCCTCTTGCGTAAGGCGACCTATATGAACGAGGGCAATGTCGAAGTCCCATCTAATCTTTTAATCCATTTGAAAATAGCATTCTTCTGTGGAGGGGCTCACTCATGACCTTGGGGCCGCATCCTACTGATCAGGGGGCGCATCCTAAGGTCCATGGGGCCTCTACTCCAAATATTCTTCTTCTTGTTGAAAGCAACTTGAGGACTTGTACAATCATGTTTAAAGTCGAAGCCTTAACATATGAAGCTGATACGCTTATGGAGTGCCCGAAAAATAAAAGTTTTCTAATTATTGAGAATGTGAGGATGCATCCTCTGAGGATAAAAGTTTTGTCCTTTTAGGGAGGGGCTCGCTCGTGTCCATGGGGCCTCGACCTGTAATCAGGGGGCACTCTCTGTGGATCAAGGGGCCTCGCCTCCATATTACTCTTTGTGGAAGCGGCGCAAGCATTGAGCTTATCTTATCATCATTTGTCTTCATTGAGATCGTTTGAAGACATTTTTCTCCAAGGATGAGTCTTCAGGGAGAAACGACCATCTCGAGATACTTGACATATCGAGCACCCTTGGAGTAGAGGACGCGTCCTATAGGACGCATCCTAGAGGAGTGAATGTGAACAATTGCCGAATTTCCATAGGAGTGGTTAGGAATCATCTGACCCTCGAGCATTGCCTTCAAGGCGCACCCTTAGAGTTCTTGAGGATTTTCTCTCACATTCTTCTTCCTGCTAAAGTTTAAGGAACAAATAACAATGAACACAACAAAACTAGATCGGTTTTACCTTGAAGAGACGTCCTCAACAGGTGGAGGTTGATCACCCCCTAAGGGTAGAGCCTGATTGGCTACTTGATTGGTTTTTGACACTCCGGTTTGAGGTTGTGGTTGTTCTACTACTTGGTTTTGATTCTGAACTTGAACATCTTCCTAGGTTGTGATGCTTCCTTGAAGTTGAGGATTTCCTTGCGCTTGAAGGGGTCAAGACCTTGAAGGCGCGCCCTATGTTTCCCCTCGCTTGTGCTCGGAGATGCGACCAAAGTAATGACAGGCGGCCTACCCCCCGAGGGCGCGCCCAGATGACATTGACGGGCATCACGCCTCACGAACCGTCGATTATCCTTCCTTTGATGATCTCTCCTATAGCTTGAGTCTTGATCACATCATCTAGTTGAATTATCACGCGAGGGGGCCTTACTCGTGTTCATGGGGCCTCGACCTGTACTCAGGGGGCGCTCTCTGTGAATCACGGGGCTGTTCTTCCAAATTGTTCCTTGAGTTATCACGAGGACGGGCTCGCTCATGTCCATGGGGCCACGACCTGTTAACAGGGGGCTCTCTCTGTGGATCACGGGGCCGCTCTCCCCTAGAGGCCTTTCTTTATCATTCTCAATAGAAACATTCATAAATCATCATTGTTGAGTAGTATGCCAAGTCGCTCCTTCAACCTTGCAAGGCTTCGCTCTTGGTCATTCAGGTCTTGCTCGACCCTTCGACCATCCCTGGGTCGTTCTTGACCATCAGTCTCATCATCGGGGAGTTCAACGATCGGGACTCCGTCGTCAACATATTCCAACCTCATTAGAGTGTCGGTTAGAAACCTACCGTCACGTTGTCCATCCCTCCCTTGAGGGTTGTCCTACTTTTCTAGAGTCTTCTCATGACGGGCCCACTCCTACCCCTCATGATGGACATGTTCATCTCCTACACTACCATCTGAGTCATAATCACCACCATCATAAGAACTTCCGTTGTGATTATGTGACATCTTTTCCTCCAAAGATTATGATCTTAATCAGCACCCCTCCTTCTAGCGCCAATTTGTTAACGGAGGAATTTGGTATTAACAAAGTTCGAGGTTCGTCGCCGGAATCAAGATCTACAACGGTGGTTCTTGGGTGGTGAATTCGCCGGAGTATGGTGGTTGTGTGTAATTGGTGGCTGAGATTGCTTAGGGTTAGTGGTGGCTGCCTCAGAGCTCTCGCTTCCAACCCCTTACAATGTGCCTACGTATCCCTTATATAGGGAATCAAGCCAACATAGTTCTTGGGGAGGAAGTTTCCTCCATGGGCTTGGTCTCTGATCTTCAAGGTCCAGTCAAAATCTTCCACCGCCTTCCTTACTTAGACGTAGGACTTCCATATCTTTCCTTACTTGAACGTAGGACTTCCATATCTTTCCTTACTTAGAATTTTTAGCTCACTTTAGGAATGTCTAACGATAAGGCCTAGTCACAAAGGCCCAAGGCTCGTCTATGACGTCAGGACTTCATGGATAAGGAAACTTCCCCCGTCGAGGACTAGTCCTATCCATTACCAGCTATTTCCTTAATTCATAGACGCAGGTATAGCCATGACTTACCTTAAATGCTAGACGCATCCTTGTCCCCCGAATGAGAAGCACCCACCAGATAGCAGGACAAGTGATCCCAAGCGTTTGGGTGCAAAGTGCAGGATTACTCCAAAGTTCCCCAATGAGGACGCGCCCATTGAGTACAGGAACAGAGCTCCCAAAGCACACACAAAGATTAACCCCACATCCCCAATGAGGGCGCGCCCATTGAATACAGGAGGAGGCCTTCAGCCACGGACATCCCCCTCCTAGGGCACATCCTAGGAGGGAATTCTTCAATATTTTGCCAACACCAAGCCAAGGGAACCATCCTTCATTATCAAGTTTATAAGTTCAAACCAAGAGGACGCGCCCTCAAGGGGTGGACGGCCTAAAGGGCGCAGCCTCATCCCCATGAGGACAAGCCCTAAGTCTTCCTTGTGTCAAATGAAGTTATTATTCTCCGTCAAGTCTTCCATTCATGTAGAGTTGTCAGTCCACACCGAGAGGACGCGTCCTTAGGGGTTAGATGGCCAAAGGGGCACACCCTCTCCCCTAAGAGGACAAGTCCTGAATCTTCCTCATGTCATGCTATGTCAATATAGTTGTTATCCTTTGTCAAATCATCCATCAAGCTGTCATTACCATGAGGGCGCGCCCTCAAGGGGTGGACGGCCTAAAGGAGCGCACCCTTACCCCTATGAGGGCAAGCCCTAAGTCTTCCATATGCTAATCTCATGTCAACCTAGTTCTTCTCTGTCAAGTTATCAATCCATACCAAGAGGACGCGTCCTCAAGGGTTGGACGGCTGGAAGGCGCGCCCTCACCCCTACGAGGACAAGCCCCGAGCCTCCGTTGTACTAGGTCAATCCCTAATTGCACCTTGGATATCCCCAATTGATTATTACTTGACCCGAATCTTTCCTAAAAACCCGATACCGAATTTTGGCTATAACAATGTACACAGAAACAACATTAGATGGAAATCCAGAAGCCAATATCAAATTATCAGAAGTGCTTGCTGTTGTAATTGCATTCTGCAGCACCTCTAAAGGGAGATCCTGTACTGCAAAATTAAGTGAATCGTCTGTGAAATTAATTTGTCCTCTCCCTAGTATAGCAGGATTCCAAATTCGATCATAATCAGTTGGCGACCTGAAAAAAGCAAGAAAATTTAGCCAAGTAGAGAAAAACAATGTGCACCAAGTGGTGCACGTAGCTCCAAGGATAACATGGTGAACCACAGGCTCAATGTGTTTCACATAGGAGTCTTAATTATCACAAACAGTTTCTGAAAATTTACAAATTGTAAAAATAGATAAAATAACTATATAGAGAGCTTGTTATATAGGGTAAAACTCAAGAAACAATATGTATTTGAGGTACCTGATAATAGCATCTGCACCATAAGCAACCCTACTTTTCAAAAGCAACGCGTAATTGGAATCTGCACTTCTGTAAATGTCTGAATCCATGCTAAGAACTTCAAGAGCTGATATAAAAGGAAACTGACCGGACTTTGTCTGTGCTACACACACACTTATAACATCACGTTTCACAACATAAGTAACTTCGTGAGTCACGACTTTATCGTTTGAAGTCTCAACAGTGGTCCAGAAATTTCCATCAAACTGAAGATCAAATGTAGGTGGAGAGGACTTCCCATCATAATTTCCATAATTAAAGCTTGCACGAACAAGGACCCTCTCACCTTTACTTGCAGCGAAATTATAACAGTTCTTATTATTACCAGAAGTGAACACTCTAAGAGTGTCCAGTATTGGATCAGAATCTGCGTTGCTAGATTGCACGCTTTGTGACACCCCATTGGACATAATTAATAAATCTCCTTGCCATATGTTACCATAGGCATCGGTGTTCCCCAGCACAGAGCCACAATCAATGTAAAATTTAACTACAAGTAATTGCAAAATACGATCGTTAGCTAGTCAGATACATCAAAAAATGTCGAAATAAACATGCAACAAGGGAAACCATGCAAATGCTAACCAAACACACTCACCTTGGGCACTGACCAATATGTTGCAAAGAGCT